>CAUOFW020003946.1:3947150-4152819 GCA_963454935.2 Ilex paraguariensis
GATCAATAGTAGCCCATGTTTATCCAACAACCACACAAGAGATACAATACAAACAATTTCCTCAAATAACAACAATTCCATAAATCCCCAATTTCACATGTAGTGTTTTAATAGAACAATTGAAGAAAATGCAAGAGATCATCATCAATATCATTTTGTTACTCAACACCAAGCACTAAAATTTCAAAGTCAAGGACAAAGGAAGAATCAAGAAGAAAGTCCATCTTTTTTTAAAACTAGGGTTTTATATCAAGAAAATGAAATTTTATGGGTATTCAACCCTAACTTTGTTTAAAACACGCTAATAATTGCAAAATACCAAGTAAAGATGATTTCATAGCAAATATATAAGATTTGGAGTCAAAGAATACATATATATTAGCCCTAGCATCAATGGACAAGAATGAAAGAAAATCCCCTACCTTTATCCTTGGCTTTGGTGTGAAGGACAATAAGATTTAATCTTGAATCACCCTAAAAACTCTTGTTTTTCCTTTGTCTCTTCCTCTCTAAGTCATTCTACTAGGGTTCTTAGAGGTGTGGGGTGAGAGTGGTGTGAAAGACTGGGAGTAAATGGAGTGAAAATGGGGTTTTAAAACATAAAAATTCTGACTTTTTAACGGTCTACCGGTAGTTCGTATCGAGCTATCGGTAGTTCAGATCTATGGGACAGTGTACTACCTGTTGAGCTACCGGTAGTTCGAATCTATTGGACCTTTACTACCTATTGACTACCGGTAGTTCGGATCTACTAGCCACTTACTACCTGTTGACTACCGGTAGTTCGGATCTATTAGACATTTACTACCTATTGACTACCGGTAGTTTGGATTCACTGGACAACGTACTACCAGTAGGTCCTGTCCAAATTTGCCTATTTCCTCTATTTTTCATTTCAAACCCATTCCAAACCCTTCCAAATCCAACCCAAGCTTATTCAACATGCTTTTGTACATCAAACCTAGTTGATACAAGCTCTATTGCAACGATTTCATATATTTGCAAGCTAAACTAAGTTTTAACTATTATTTCCTTGAATTTCCATATTAACATTTCCAAAAGAAATAATAACTTGCTACATAAACCTACATACATAAATAAAGATAAAAGGGTGGGGTTTACAGATGTGTTAACTTTCTGGAAGGTGTGTTCAAATCTTTTGGAAGAAGTTGCACACTAGATTCCTTAATTTTAGAAGAATGTGAAGACCTTCCGGAAGGTTTCACCCACTGTCCAACAATTTTTCCTTGTCTGTCCAAACCTTTCGGAAGGTTTGTTTCAAGCTTCCAGAAGGTTTTACCCAGAATTTTTTGTTTCACCTATTTTTCATTTCCAATTCATCCAAAACATTTCCAAACTCATTCCCAACATGTAAAATATAGTTTTCTATATTATACATGATCCATACAAGTTCTATCACAGTTGATTTCATATATTTACATGCCAAAAATCTATTTTCCACAATCGTTTTACAAAAACTCAAAATAAAGCCACATTCCGGCTTTCTTTATCCTAGAGGCCCTGAGTGGGAGCCTTCCGCACCTGAAATATTTTTCTGTATAGGGTGAGCCACAGCCAGAAGAGTATTTCCTATAGAGGCCACTCCGCAATCTAAGTGCATATGCAATGTTCACATGCAATATTTTCCAACAACAATCATTCCAACCAGACAAGAATATGCAATTTTATGTCATGCTATGAAATGAGATGATACCCATTTATGCAATTTACCCAAGCCCTTCCCGCCTCCATAACACATGCAATGTCAATGTGTATAAAACTGAGCTTTTCTAGTTCCAGCCATTTTCCTTCACCTCATGCTATGCAGTGAGTATAAAAACCAGGCTTTCCAAGCCCCCGCCATTTGTGTTACACACGCAATGACTATATAAAATCTCTGGGTCTTTCTTGGAGTGGGTCTTTATGGACTTATACCAATGGTCACTCAACTGACACGAAATTCATGGACTTTCATCAATGGTTCCGCATACACTAACACACTTTATGGGCTCTTATACCAACGAAAGTGCGTATCCAAACACCGGGCCTCTCACCCGAGGGCTAGTCTAGCCCTTCTTGCTAACTCTGACCTAATTATTTTTTATGTAATCGTGCGATTTAGCCGGATATTCAATCCAACTTTCTCGAGCCCACCCATCATCCACCTACGTGGTGTTTGATGCCAACCATGCACCTACACCCATAAAATGCGATGTCTCTGTGCATATGCAACATAATGCACCATTACTATTTTAATGTCATGCCCACATGTAATGAATGTCATATGAGCAACTTTAACCACATGTATACATATATCATGCAAATTATCACCAATTTCTTCTCAATGTCAGCATATCAATGAGCATACGTCAACACTTCATTTCCAACAATAACTCACAAGCATGTTATTTCCTCGTATATATCCCAATAACACGCTTTGTTGATGAAGGCATAATTAAAACACATAGCATGCCCACATAATACCAAGTTCCATGGAATTACAAGTAATTACCACATACCAATTCTAATCAAGGAATTTAATTTAAATTAGGTCAATTTTCCATACTCAATTCATGAAATTAATCAATTTCATCAACTCCTCATCCATAGGCAAGTGATATATATCTCTATCAACCTACCCCTTACATAAAACACTCTAAGTTTTAAAATAAACCAGAGTAGGAAGGAACCCTACCTCTTGAAGCGTGAAATCAATTTGAAGAAGCTCCAAGAATTTAGCTTGAGCTCTAAACCAAGCTCCTCCAAAATCTTGTCTTTCAAACTTTCAGTGAAAACCCTCATTTTTGGTACGTAAGCGTAGCCCTCAACGAGGAGACCGACTTTAACTCTTGGCCCGAGAGGATTTGAGCACTCAAGTTTCCTAGATCGTAGAGAGAAGGTGGAGAACTCAAGCCTTTTCCCTCTATTCTTTTCTCACGTTGAAACCAACTGAAGAATGGGGGAGATTTTTCCCCCTATTTATACTCTTAGAATACTTGGCCCACAACGTGCCACATGACCCTCTTTTTTTCGGGTCCGATTTCGTCCCAAAATGATTAAATTTCGTCCCAGTTTAAGTTCAAAATATTTTTGTTTTAACTCACCTTAAATAATTTTTTTAACTTTTGAAATTTTATCAAACATCTCATTTTTGGGTCACCCGAGACTCGACCGTCTCGTAAAACGTAAAAAATTTAACTATCTCAGAATTCGATGAAATTTGATAGTATAACTAGATTTCACAAGACAAATCCAACAGTGAGGTTTGTTTTGTCATTCGAGATCTAGAAAATTTCAGGTTTTCAACCTGTACTGTAGCGATAATTTACCATTTTGCCCTTTTTATAAAAAAGTTTAAATTTACCAAGTTTTTACATCTAGAAAATTTGGAAAAAGTGCTCATTCAATGTGAAGAAACAAACCTTGTTTTAAATTGAGAAAAATTTCATTTCATGGTTACATAAGGTATTGTTCAAGGCCATATAGTATCCAAAAAAGAAATTGAAGTTGATAAATCAAAAATTGATTTGATAGCTAATTTTTCTTCACCAAAAATAATAAAAGATATTCGCTCATTTCTAGGTCATGCAGGATTTTACAGAATATTTATAAAAAATTTTAGTTTAGTAGCCAAGCCTATATGTAATCTGTTATGTCAAGATATACTATTTGAATGGAATGAAGCATGTCAACTATCATTTGATAAATTAAAAATCATGTTTATTTCTACACTTATCATGCAACCTCTTGACTGGTCGTTACTTTTGAAATAATGTGTGATGCAAGTAATTATGCGGTAGGAGCTGTACTAGGGCAAAGAAAAGAGAAAAAACCTTATGTTATATGCAATTAAAACTCTAAATGATGCGCAAATGAACTATTCAACCATAGAGAAAGAACTAATTGTTGTCATATTTGCATTAGATAAATTTCGTTCATATCTGGTTGGATCATCAATTATTGTATTTACAAATCATGCAGCTTTAAAATACTTACTTACTAAAAAAGATGCTAAACCACATCTCCTATGTAGGATATTATTATTATAAGAATTTGATTTAATCATCAAAGATAAGAAAGGAGTAGAGAATGTGGTAGCAGATCGCTTGTCAAGGCTAAATTATGAAATAAAAGAAGAACCAACTCTGATTAGAGGAACCTTTCCAGATGAACAATTGTTAGTAGTAACAGAAATACCATGGTATACAGATATAGCTAATTATTTAGCTACTAGTACTATTCCTTCTAATTATACCTGTTCTGGTGAAAATAAGTTTCTAAGTGAGGTACGTAATTTTTTTTGGGAAGATCCTTATTTATTTAAATACTGTAAAGATCAAATAATAAGGCGTTGTGTACCTAATCATGAAATAGAACAAGTAATTCAGCTTTGTCACTCCGAATCTTGTGGAGGTCATTTTGCTTCAAAGAAAACCGCTGCTAAAATTTTGCAGTGTGAATTTTATTGGCCAACTCTTTTTAAAGATGTTCATATCTTTTGTTTAAATAGTGACAGATGTCAAAGAATAAAAAATATTTCAAAAAAAAAATATGATGCCTTTAAACCCTATTTTAATTATCAAAATTTTTAATTGTTGGGGCATCGATTTTATGAGTCCATTTTCCCCAATCTTTTGGATATCTGTATATTTTAGTTACAGTCGACAATGTTTCTAAATGGGTAGAGGCAATTCCATGTAAAAAGAATGATCACAGAACAATGATCAAGTTTTTGAGAGAAAATATTTTGTCCAAATTTGGAATTCCTCGGACCATTATAAGTGACGGTGGATTACATTTTTGTAATAAAATTTTTGAAAATCTTATAAAAAAATACTCAATTTCACATAAAATATCTACTCCATACCATCCACAGACAAGTGGGCAAACTGAATTAGCTAATAGAGAGATAAAATATATTTTTTAAAAAATAGTAAGTAAAGATTGGTCCTGAAGGTTGATTGATGTGCTTTGGGCTTACCGTACTGCATATAAAACTATTTTAATAATGTCTCCTTATAGATTAGTATATGGAAAATCATGTCACCTGCCTGTAGAATTAGAATATCGAGCGTATTGGGCAATCAAAATGATGAATTTTGATATGGACAAAGCTGAAATAGTTTGCAAACTTCAAATAAGTGAATTAGAGGAATTAAGAAAAGAAGCTTATGAAAATGAAAAAATTGCTAAATCAAGTACAAAAATTTTTCATGATAAAAATATCATGCGAAAAACTTTTGAACCATCTCAAAAAGTTCTATTGTATAATGCAAAGTTTTGTGTATTTCCTGAAAAATTAAAATCAAGATGGAAAGGTCCTTATATTGTCAAGCAAGTTTTTAATTATGGAGCAATTGAAATTGAAAATCCATTAACTATAAATATTTTTAAAGTCAGTGGTCAAAGACTTAAACCATATTATGATGGGTTTATTCAAGAGATAACTTCTGTACAACTTGTTGATCCCATTTATATGCTCTAAAAAATAAATAATTGCTTAAGTTTCAATAAAATTACTAATGAATTGTAATTTATTTGGCAGAATATCTCCTGAGTATAGCCAGATATTCCAATCGGTGGAACAACAACAGATTGTCGAGTTTTCCTATCAATGTTGATTATCACTATTTTTACATTTTATATAATCTTTAAATTAAGTTGGAGAGGTATGGGTATAACTTTATTATTTATTGTAACGCCCCAATTCCCCCTTAGACGACATTACAATCTAAAAACCATTCACATTATGAGAGCAACTAATAAACTTTCTAACAAAAGAAAATTTCATTCACCATATGTAATATCCATAATATCATCCCAAAAGAATAGACCAAGCAATGACAAATACATTCCAAAAGAATTATATTTAAACTTAGCAGTGGAATAAACAAAATACTAGACTATACACGAACGTAAATAAATTTCCTAGTCTAGCACAAAAATAAATTATAGCTCTAGACGTCCACCTCGGGATTCATGAACCCGTTTAGTGGAGCTTCCAAATGTGTCGGTTCCTTAATCCTGAGTTCTTCCTCTAGACCACAATCTGAAAATTATAGTTTGTAGGGGGTGAGCACTAAGCTCTGTAGCAATATTCCTCCCAAACTCGAACAAGTTTTATAAAAGCATATAAAAACAGTTGGTCACCTTTCACAAATAGCATATATAAATTTTTGAAGAAAACAGGGACATTTGAAACAGATCTCAAGTTCATCCAACATGAATAGTAAAATAAATTTTCCAGCAATAAACTCTTTCCAACCATAATCCATTTCCCACAAGTTCTGGTAGAATCCCATACTTCCACAAGCTCTTGTAGGAAACCAAGTCCAAACAATAACAATAATCCACAACTTGGATCCTTTCCAACAGTATGTATCTCAAGCATGATGTATGACAATCACATGAATCAACACATCGAGAATATCCTGGCCTACACACACACAAATCCCCCGCAAGGATATCAAATTTCGGGAAGGGCGCCTACCGATTCATTGTCTCATACCAATGCACCGGCAATAACGAATCCAACCCAGACATAGTATACTAATTCTCTGACACGGCACCCGTGAGCTAATAATGGTTTGGTCTTCGCAAGGCACCAACCCCACTACGAGTGGTTGGAAAAGTTCAAACCCACCCGGAGTAAGAGCCACCACATCTACCTACTCTACGATACCCGGTCAACGGCCGCCCATGGTCATCCAAACACCTCCATGAGATACATCACCAATAATTTCTCAACAAAAGTTCATAATTTTCAAAATTCTCAATTCTCACAATTTGAAATACAGGAGAACAATTTAAGAAAATAAGCAAGAGATCATCACAACATCATTTTATTACTTAACACAAAGCACTAGAGTTTCGAATTCAAGAATAAAGGAAAAATCAAGAAAAAAACCCATTTATCTTGAAAACTAGGTTTTTGAGTCAAGAAAATAGATTTCATGGTTATCCCACCATAGATTTTTTTAAAACATGATAGTGTTTGCAAGAATATCAAGAATCAATAATTTACTAACAAATAAATAAGATTTAGAGTCAAAATAATACATATAAGTAAACCCTATCCTCAATGTAAGAGAATGAGAAGAAACCCCTACCTTGTAATCAAGAATTTCAAATCAAAAGCCCAAGCTTTGAAGACCTTCTTCCTCCATTTTCTTTCTCTCTTTATCTTCTCCTAGGGTTCTAAGAGGTGTGGGATGAGAGTGGAATGAAAGAATGGGACAAATGGGGCTTAGAATGGTGTTTTAAAACATAAAAATCCCAAATTTTTTACTGTTCGGAAAGCTTTAAATAAAGCGTATCGGTACGCAGTACCGATACTGTTTAACCTCTGGAGTTGTTCGTACCGGTACTGCGTACCGATATGGTTTGACTGACAGATTTTGGCTCCAACTTTCAGTGCAGTGTTGGACCATTTAGAGGTCCAATTGGAAATTTTTTGTGAAATACACCTTTGTAGCCCTAGAAGTCTACTATCCACTATCAACATTTCAGATCAAATGGACTTCAGAATAAAAAATNGTGGTGGTGGTGGTGGGTTTGCTTGGCCACCATGTCCACGCCTACCGTCCATCCTGCACATCAATTCAAAATTTAGTTTCATTGATGTACAAGACATCCTAATTATACTTTTAATCTAAAGCATTAGACATGTGTAGAATTTATATCAATGATTCTATTCCACCTTGTCCTACACTCTAATGGTAATCCATAACCTATAGCTCCCATGTAAGACCTAAGGCCTATGCTTTGATACCAAAACTTTGTAATGCCCCAAAACCCATCTGAACGGCATTACTANCTTCCTCACTTCTAATATACCCCATATTACCTCTCCCAAGGTTTCTCGACCTTCCGGATCCAATGGAAATCTTATTTTGACCTAAACATGTTTTGAAATTACCTAACAACCTTTTCCAAGCTTAAATACCTTCGCAACTTAAACTTCACAATCAATTTGCCTCCCAATAATTATTTCTACCGTTATAATCTATGTGGTTTATTCTTACGTCATTACATATATTAGAATTACTAAACAATTATATCATTATATTAATATAAACATGTGGGGGTTTACATTTATATTTAAAGTATTTATTTTATTTTAAAAATTTATTTGTCTTTGTGACTGGTAGACGTTAAAGAATCGGATAAAGAGTCTGCAAAAAAATAATAACAATATAATTTTTAATTTTATGTACAATGGACGAAAAACTATTTTAGTTAAGTTTAATTTTACTACATTATCTTCCAAAAGATATCCATGCATTGATCATGCAAAAAGTCAGAAGATTTAGAAATTTAGAAATTTTTGAAAGTCAATCAAGACCTCGATGCGAAAATAGTACATTTGCAAAAAACTGACGAGCGAATCATCTCGATGGTTGTGTAAGATGTGGTTGTTTACAACATTTAAGACAATATAATTAGTGAACGGAACCAATTTCAGGTCGAGCGTTAGATCGTCTCTGGTGGATTAGGTATGGGCAAAGTAAGGAGTACCCTGAGACGCCATCTTATTCCACTCCAATGTTAACTAGATACGTAAGAAATGAAGTTAACCGTGTTACTGGTAATATTGATCTAGACAATTTTGACTCTGAGTCAGTATGATCAAAATACATAAATTTGAAAGAATTGCACATAATTACAAATAAATGTACATGATTTTACATATTTATAAATAAATATAAATTAGGAAACTCAGTAAATATGAAATAACAAATAAAATAAATAAAAACCCACCAATTTTTTAGACAATAAAAAGAGTGGTTAGCAAAAAGTTTTTATAGAATATAAAAAAAAAACTGCAGGAATTTAAAATAAGCAAGAAAATATTTAGAAAATTAGAAAATTAAACTACAAAACCGAAAGTTTGCACCGTCCAGACGGTGGGCCAGCTGTCCGGACGTTGAAGCCTAATATAAAAACTATTCCTCCATGCAACCGATCATTTCTGCACTCCTCAAACCAGAAAACTCGAATATAGCCAAAATCTCCAAGGAAAAACACTCTCAAATGTTCAATATTTCACAGTTGTTTGTCAAATTTGTTCCGATTATATTCTTACCCATCACATTTTGAAGGTAACTATCGATTGAAATCAGTTGAAATGGAGCATTTGAGAAGAAATCAAGAAAAAATGGATTCGAGATGAAGAACAAGAGGATCTTCAAATCGGGCACAAGGAGATCAACCCGAGCTACCTCAAGCACCTCCATAACAACCAAGACTGAAAAATATCTTCAACGAGGTGATGTTTGAAAATTTTGAGCTGTAGGCCTGGTATGATGCTAATTTTCTGACTAAAATTATTATTTCTGAAAGGCTAGTTATTTATGAAAATTTTGAGAACATAGGCATACATCAAATTCTTGCTGCTAGAGGATGGTTGTATTATGTTAAATTATATTTTCCTGCTGAGATCATTGGGGAAAGACAATTGCAGGTGTTTGTATGGGGTATTGTATTTTAAGTTACACGGGTTACTATAGCCAAAATTTTTCAACCCATGCAATGACCTGAAAACCCGCAATATTCGTACACCAAATTACCTGAATTAGATACCATAGGGAGAGAGGTGACGAGTAATCTAGAATTTGGTTGGGGTAGACTGAATAAATATATCAAGCAAGGAGACCTGACTGACAAATACCGTATCCTGAATTTGATAACAGTAAACAATTTGTTGCCCCGAGCCTAGAAGAATCAAATCTACACTGAGCAAGGTTATTTTTTATATGCATTTGGAATGGGGCATATCATCGATCTGTCAAATTTAATCCTAAATCAAATGGTACTTGCCGTGGATAGAAAGAAATCGTCACTCCCCTATACTATGCTAGTTTCTCAGCTATGCAGGAATGAGGGCGTGATCATTAATTCTATAGGAAAAACAGTGGACCATTTTGGCCTATTAGACAAAACTTCATTGAGAAAAATTCATGGAGGACAACCTGAAGAACAACCAAAGGTAACCCTTCCACCACGAGAGGAGCCATTCCAAGGCCCTGAAGAGTTCATTCTGCCAGAACAACAGCAACCACAAGAGGATCAACCATACATACCAATGGATGACAGAACTGACCGACAAATTCTGCTAGGATTTGAGACCACAGTCAATCAACTCAGTCAACATATGGGATTATGAACAAAACCAAGCAACAATCTTGAAGCTACCAAGACAGCATTTTGGAGGAGGCCCATCTACTTCCTAGAAAAAACTGGAGATTCTACCGAAAAACTTTGCTATCTTTTACTCAGCTTTTTAATTATGCATTTTTACTTATGCACTTGAACTTTAATTTATGTTTTGCACTTATTTGATTTTGAACTTATGTGTTTTAAACTTGTTTGTTTTGAACTTTTGCGTGTTTTAAACTTGTTTGTTTTGAACTAATGTGTGTTTAAGTTTGTTTTTNAATCCAACCCAAGCTTATTCAACATGCTTTTGTACATCAAACCTAGTTGATACAAGCTCTATTGCAACGATTTCATATATTTGCAAGCTAAACTAAGTTTTAANTTAAGTTTGTTTTTATTAATTTTGAAACTTATGTTGTTAAGTTAGGAATTAATAATTCATATGAGTCACAGGTAAATTAAATTTTTATTCTCATGCCTTGCAAGAATAATCTTAATTTGATCACGTGGGATTTTAANTCCATATTAACATTTCCAAAAGAAATAATAACTTGCTACATAAACCTACATACATAAATAAAGATAAAAGGGTGGGGTTTACAGATGTGTTAACTTTCTGGAAGGTGTGTTCAAATCTTTTGGAAGAAGTTGCNATAATTCATCCATAAAGAAATTTCATACATCAAAGGTAATCTTTACAATCACGTTCCCAAAAGAATACGCCAAAACATGAAGAATATATCCCCAAAAGAATATAATCCCAAAAGTTACATAATTACATCTTANGGGGTTTACAGATGTGTTAACTTTCTGGAAGGTGTGTTCAAATCTTTTGGAAGAAGTTGCACACTAGATTCCTTAATTTTAGAAGAATGTGAAGACCTTCCGGAAGGTTTCACCCACTGTCCAACAATTTTTCCTTGTCTGTCCAAACCTTTCGGAAGGTTTGTTTCAAGCTTCCAGAAGGTTTTACCCAGAATTTTTTGTTTCACCTATTTTTCATTTCCAATTCATCCAAAACATTTCCAAACTCATTCCCAACATGTAAAATATAGTTTTCTATATTATACATGATCCATACAAGTTCTATCACAGTTGATTTCATATATTTACATGCCAAAAATCTATTTTCCACAATCGTTTTACAAAAACTCAAAATAAAGCCACATTCCGGCTTTCTTTATCCTAGAGGCCCTGAGTGGGAGCCTTCCGCACCTGAAATATTTTTCTGTATAGGGTGAGCCACAGCCAGAAGAGTATTTCCTATAGAGGCCACTCCGCAATCTAAGTGCATATGCAATGTTCACATGCAATATTTTCCAACAACAAT
The DNA here is from genome assembly GCA_963454935.2 of Ilex paraguariensis. NCBI lineage: Eukaryota > Viridiplantae > Streptophyta > Magnoliopsida > Aquifoliales > Aquifoliaceae > Ilex > Ilex paraguariensis. Next base: position 3,958,639 of record CAUOFW020003946.1, read on the forward strand.
CATTCCAACCAGACAAGAATATGCAATTTTATGTCATGCTATGAAATGAGATGATACCCATTTATGCAATTTACCCAAGCCCTTCCCGCCTCCATAACACATGCAATGTCAATGTGTATAAAACTGAGCTTTTCTAGTTCCAGCCATTTTCCTTCACCTCATGCTATGCAGTGAGTATAAAAACCAGGCTTTCCAAGCCCCCGCCATTTGTGTTACACACGCAATGACTATATAAAATCTCTGGGTCTTTCTTGGAGTGGGTCTTTATGGACTTATACCAATGGTCACTCAACTGACACGAAATTCATGGACTTTCATCAATGGTTCCGCATACACTAACACACTTTATGGGCTCTTATACCAACGAAAGTGCGTATCCAAACACCGGGCCTCTCACCCGAGGGCTAGTCTAGCCCTTCTTGCTAACTCTGACCTAATTATTTTTTATGTAATCGTGCGATTTAGCCGGATATTCAATCCAACTTTCTCGAGCCCACCCATCATCCACCTACGTGGTGTTTGATGCCAACCATGCACCTACACCCATAAAATGCGATGTCTCTGTGCATATGCAACATAATGCACCATTACTATTTTAATGTCATGCCCACATGTAATGAATGTCATATGAGCAACTTTAACCACATGTATACATATATCATGCAAATTATCACCAATTTCTTCTCAATGTCAGCATATCAATGAGCATACGTCAACACTTCATTTCCAACAATAACTCACAAGCATGTTATTTCCTCGTATATATCCCAATAACACGCTTTGTTGATGAAGGCATAATTAAAACACATAGCATGCCCACATAATACCAAGTTCCATGGAATTACAAGTAATTACCACATACCAATTCTAATCAAGGAATTTAATTTAAATTAGGTCAATTTTCCATACTCAATTCATGAAATTAATCAATTTCATCAACTCCTCATCCATAGGCAAGTGATATATATCTCTATCAACCTACCCCTTACATAAAACACTCTAAGTTTTAAAATAAACCAGAGTAGGAAGGAACCCTACCTCTTGAAGCGTGAAATCAATTTGAAGAAGCTCCAAGAATTTAGCTTGAGCTCTAAACCAAGCTCCTCCAAAATCTTGTCTTTCAAACTTTCAGTGAAAACCCTCATTTTTGGTACGTAAGCGTAGCCCTCAACGAGGAGACCGACTTTAACTCTTGGCCCGAGAGGATTTGAGCACTCAAGTTTCCTAGATCGTAGAGAGAAGGTGGAGAACTCAAGCCTTTTCCCTCTATTCTTTTCTCACGTTGAAACCAACTGAAGAATGGGGGAGATTTTTCCCCCTATTTATACTCTTAGAATACTTGGCCCACAACGTGCCACATGACCCTCTTTTTTTCGGGTCCGATTTCGTCCCAAAATGATTAAATTTCGTCCCAGTTTAAGTTCAAAATATTTTTGTTTTAACTCACCTTAAATAATTTTTTTAACTTTTGAAATTTTATCAAACATCTCATTTTTGGGTCACCCGAGACTCGACCGTCTCGTAAAACGTAAAAAATTTAACTATCTCAGAATTCGATGAAATTTGATAGTATAACTAGATTTCACAAGACAAATCCAACAGTGAGGTTTGTTTTGTCATTCGAGATCTAGAAAATTTCAGGTTTTCAACCTGTACTGTAGCGATAATTTACCATTTTGCCCTTTTTATAAAAAAGTTTAAATTTACCAAGTTTTTACATCTAGAAAATTTGGAAAAAGTGCTCATTCAATGTGAAGAAACAAACCTTGTTTTAAATTGAGAAAAATTTCATTTCATGGTTACATAAGGTATTGTTCAAGGCCATATAGTATCCAAAAAAGAAATTGAAGTTGATAAATCAAAAATTGATTTGATAGCTAATTTTTCTTCACCAAAAATAATAAAAGATATTCGCTCATTTCTAGGTCATGCAGGATTTTACAGAATATTTATAAAAAATTTTAGTTTAGTAGCCAAGCCTATATGTAATCTGTTATGTCAAGATATACTATTTGAATGGAATGAAGCATGTCAACTATCATTTGATAAATTAAAAATCATGTTTATTTCTACACTTATCATGCAACCTCTTGACTGGTCGTTACTTTTGAAATAATGTGTGATGCAAGTAATTATGCGGTAGGAGCTGTACTAGGGCAAAGAAAAGAGAAAAAACCTTATGTTATATGCAATTAAAACTCTAAATGATGCGCAAATGAACTATTCAACCATAGAGAAAGAACTAATTGTTGTCATATTTGCATTAGATAAATTTCGTTCATATCTGGTTGGATCATCAATTATTGTATTTACAAATCATGCAGCTTTAAAATACTTACTTACTAAAAAAGATGCTAAACCACATCTCCTATGTAGGATATTATTATTATAAGAATTTGATTTAATCATCAAAGATAAGAAAGGAGTAGAGAATGTGGTAGCAGATCGCTTGTCAAGGCTAAATTATGAAATAAAAGAAGAACCAACTCTGATTAGAGGAACCTTTCCAGATGAACAATTGTTAGTAGTAACAGAAATACCATGGTATACAGATATAGCTAATTATTTAGCTACTAGTACTATTCCTTCTAATTATACCTGTTCTGGTGAAAATAAGTTTCTAAGTGAGGTACGTAATTTTTTTTGGGAAGATCCTTATTTATTTAAATACTGTAAAGATCAAATAATAAGGCGTTGTGTACCTAATCATGAAATAGAACAAGTAATTCAGCTTTGTCACTCCGAATCTTGTGGAGGTCATTTTGCTTCAAAGAAAACCGCTGCTAAAATTTTGCAGTGTGAATTTTATTGGCCAACTCTTTTTAAAGATGTTCATATCTTTTGTTTAAATAGTGACAGATGTCAAAGAATAAAAAATATTTCAAAAAAAAAATATGATGCCTTTAAACCCTATTTTAATTATCAAAATTTTTAATTGTTGGGGCATCGATTTTATGAGTCCATTTTCCCCAATCTTTTGGATATCTGTATATTTTAGTTACAGTCGACAATGTTTCTAAATGGGTAGAGGCAATTCCATGTAAAAAGAATGATCACAGAACAATGATCAAGTTTTTGAGAGAAAATATTTTGTCCAAATTTGGAATTCCTCGGACCATTATAAGTGACGGTGGATTACATTTTTGTAATAAAATTTTTGAAAATCTTATAAAAAAATACTCAATTTCACATAAAATATCTACTCCATACCATCCACAGACAAGTGGGCAAACTGAATTAGCTAATAGAGAGATAAAATATATTTTTTAAAAAATAGTAAGTAAAGATTGGTCCTGAAGGTTGATTGATGTGCTTTGGGCTTACCGTACTGCATATAAAACTATTTTAATAATGTCTCCTTATAGATTAGTATATGGAAAATCATGTCACCTGCCTGTAGAATTAGAATATCGAGCGTATTGGGCAATCAAAATGATGAATTTTGATATGGACAAAGCTGAAATAGTTTGCAAACTTCAAATAAGTGAATTAGAGGAATTAAGAAAAGAAGCTTATGAAAATGAAAAAATTGCTAAATCAAGTACAAAAATTTTTCATGATAAAAATATCATGCGAAAAACTTTTGAACCATCTCAAAAAGTTCTATTGTATAATGCAAAGTTTTGTGTATTTCCTGAAAAATTAAAATCAAGATGGAAAGGTCCTTATATTGTCAAGCAAGTTTTTAATTATGGAGCAATTGAAATTGAAAATCCATTAACTATAAATATTTTTAAAGTCAGTGGTCAAAGACTTAAACCATATTATGATGGGTTTATTCAAGAGATAACTTCTGTACAACTTGTTGATCCCATTTATATGCTCTAAAAAATAAATAATTGCTTAAGTTTCAATAAAATTACTAATGAATTGTAATTTATTTGGCAGAATATCTCCTGAGTATAGCCAGATATTCCAATCGGTGGAACAACAACAGATTGTCGAGTTTTCCTATCAATGTTGATTATCACTATTTTTACATTTTATATAATCTTTAAATTAAGTTGGAGAGGTATGGGTATAACTTTATTATTTATTGTAACGCCCCAATTCCCCCTTAGACGACATTACAATCTAAAAACCATTCACATTATGAGAGCAACTAATAAACTTTCTAACAAAAGAAAATTTCATTCACCATATGTAATATCCATAATATCATCCCAAAAGAATAGACCAAGCAATGACAAATACATTCCAAAAGAATTATATTTAAACTTAGCAGTGGAATAAACAAAATACTAGACTATACACGAACGTAAATAAATTTCCTAGTCTAGCACAAAAATAAATTATAGCTCTAGACGTCCACCTCGGGATTCATGAACCCGTTTAGTGGAGCTTCCAAATGTGTCGGTTCCTTAATCCTGAGTTCTTCCTCTAGACCACAATCTGAAAATTATAGTTTGTAGGGGGTGAGCACTAAGCTCTGTAGCAATATTCCTCCCAAACTCGAACAAGTTTTATAAAAGCATATAAAAACAGTTGGTCACCTTTCACAAATAGCATATATAAATTTTTGAAGAAAACAGGGACATTTGAAACAGATCTCAAGTTCATCCAACATGAATAGTAAAATAAATTTTCCAGCAATAAACTCTTTCCAACCATAATCCATTTCCCACAAGTTCTGGTAGAATCCCATACTTCCACAAGCTCTTGTAGGAAACCAAGTCCAAACAATAACAATAATCCACAACTTGGATCCTTTCCAACAGTATGTATCTCAAGCATGATGTATGACAATCACATGAATCAACACATCGAGAATATCCTGGCCTACACACACACAAATCCCCCGCAAGGATATCAAATTTCGGGAAGGGCGCCTACCGATTCATTGTCTCATACCAATGCACCGGCAATAACGAATCCAACCCAGACATAGTATACTAATTCTCTGACACGGCACCCGTGAGCTAATAATGGTTTGGTCTTCGCAAGGCACCAACCCCACTACGAGTGGTTGGAAAAGTTCAAACCCACCCGGAGTAAGAGCCACCACATCTACCTACTCTACGATACCCGGTCAACGGCCGCCCATGGTCATCCAAACACCTCCATGAGATACATCACCAATAATTTCTCAACAAAAGTTCATAATTTTCAAAATTCTCAATTCTCACAATTTGAAATACAGGAGAACAATTTAAGAAAATAAGCAAGAGATCATCACAACATCATTTTATTACTTAACACAAAGCACTAGAGTTTCGAATTCAAGAATAAAGGAAAAATCAAGAAAAAAACCCATTTATCTTGAAAACTAGGTTTTTGAGTCAAGAAAATAGATTTCATGGTTATCCCACCATAGATTTTTTTAAAACATGATAGTGTTTGCAAGAATATCAAGAATCAATAATTTACTAACAAATAAATAAGATTTAGAGTCAAAATAATACATATAAGTAAACCCTATCCTCAATGTAAGAGAATGAGAAGAAACCCCTACCTTGTAATCAAGAATTTCAAATCAAAAGCCCAAGCTTTGAAGACCTTCTTCCTCCATTTTCTTTCTCTCTTTATCTTCTCCTAGGGTTCTAAGAGGTGTGGGATGAGAGTGGAATGAAAGAATGGGACAAATGGGGCTTAGAATGGTGTTTTAAAACATAAAAATCCCAAATTTTTTACTGTTCGGAAAGCTTTAAATAAAGCGTATCGGTACGCAGTACCGATACTGTTTAACCTCTGGAGTTGTTCGTACCGGTACTGCGTACCGATATGGTTTGACTGACAGATTTTGGCTCCAACTTTCAGTGCAGTGTTGGACCATTTAGAGGTCCAATTGGAAATTTTTTGTGAAATACACCTTTGTAGCCCTAGAAGTCTACTATCCACTATCAACATTTCAGATCAAATGGACTTCAGAATAAAAAATTATGATCAAAACACTAGATAGTGTCCAAAATCCTTTTTACCCAAATTCTCTCTAAAGTGTGCTTTAACTCTGAAATACTTCCTCACTTCTAATATACCCCATATTACCTCTCCCAAGGTTTCTCGACCTTCCGGATCCAATGGAAATCTTATTTTGACCTAAACATGTTTTGAAATTACCTAACAACCTTTTCCAAGCTTAAATACCTTCGCAACTTAAACTTCACAATCAATTTGCCTCCCAATAATTATTTCTACCGTTATAATCTATGTGGTTTATTCTTACGTCATTACATATATTAGAATTACTAAACAATTATATCATTATATTAATATAAACATGTGGGGGTTTACATTTATATTTAAAGTATTTATTTTATTTTAAAAATTTATTTGTCTTTGTGACTGGTAGACGTTAAAGAATCGGATAAAGAGTCTGCAAAAAAATAATAACAATATAATTTTTAATTTTATGTACAATGGACGAAAAACTATTTTAGTTAAGTTTAATTTTACTACATTATCTTCCAAAAGATATCCATGCATTGATCATGCAAAAAGTCAGAAGATTTAGAAATTTAGAAATTTTTGAAAGTCAATCAAGACCTCGATGCGAAAATAGTACATTTGCAAAAAACTGACGAGCGAATCATCTCGATGGTTGTGTAAGATGTGGTTGTTTACAACATTTAAGACAATATAATTAGTGAACGGAACCAATTTCAGGTCGAGCGTTAGATCGTCTCTGGTGGATTAGGTATGGGCAAAGTAAGGAGTACCCTGAGACGCCATCTTATTCCACTCCAATGTTAACTAGATACGTAAGAAATGAAGTTAACCGTGTTACTGGTAATATTGATCTAGACAATTTTGACTCTGAGTCAGTATGATCAAAATACATAAATTTGAAAGAATTGCACATAATTACAAATAAATGTACATGATTTTACATATTTATAAATAAATATAAATTAGGAAACTCAGTAAATATGAAATAACAAATAAAATAAATAAAAACCCACCAATTTTTTAGACAATAAAAAGAGTGGTTAGCAAAAAGTTTTTATAGAATATAAAAAAAAAACTGCAGGAATTTAAAATAAGCAAGAAAATATTTAGAAAATTAGAAAATTAAACTACAAAACCGAAAGTTTGCACCGTCCAGACGGTGGGCCAGCTGTCCGGACGTTGAAGCCTAATATAAAAACTATTCCTCCATGCAACCGATCATTTCTGCACTCCTCAAACCAGAAAACTCGAATATAGCCAAAATCTCCAAGGAAAAACACTCTCAAATGTTCAATATTTCACAGTTGTTTGTCAAATTTGTTCCGATTATATTCTTACCCATCACATTTTGAAGGTAACTATCGATTGAAATCAGTTGAAATGGAGCATTTGAGAAGAAATCAAGAAAAAATGGATTCGAGATGAAGAACAAGAGGATCTTCAAATCGGGCACAAGGAGATCAACCCGAGCTACCTCAAGCACCTCCATAACAACCAAGACTGAAAAATATCTTCAACGAGGTGATGTTTGAAAATTTTGAGCTGTAGGCCTGGTATGATGCTAATTTTCTGACTAAAATTATTATTTCTGAAAGGCTAGTTATTTATGAAAATTTTGAGAACATAGGCATACATCAAATTCTTGCTGCTAGAGGATGGTTGTATTATGTTAAATTATATTTTCCTGCTGAGATCATTGGGGAAAGACAATTGCAGGTGTTTGTATGGGGTATTGTATTTTAAGTTACACGGGTTACTATAGCCAAAATTTTTCAACCCATGCAATGACCTGAAAACCCGCAATATTCGTACACCAAATTACCTGAATTAGATACCATAGGGAGAGAGGTGACGAGTAATCTAGAATTTGGTTGGGGTAGACTGAATAAATATATCAAGCAAGGAGACCTGACTGACAAATACCGTATCCTGAATTTGATAACAGTAAACAATTTGTTGCCCCGAGCCTAGAAGAATCAAATCTACACTGAGCAAGGTTATTTTTTATATGCATTTGGAATGGGGCATATCATCGATCTGTCAAATTTAATCCTAAATCAAATGGTACTTGCCGTGGATAGAAAGAAATCGTCACTCCCCTATACTATGCTAGTTTCTCAGCTATGCAGGAATGAGGGCGTGATCATTAATTCTATAGGAAAAACAGTGGACCATTTTGGCCTATTAGACAAAACTTCATTGAGAAAAATTCATGGAGGACAACCTGAAGAACAACCAAAGGTAACCCTTCCACCACGAGAGGAGCCATTCCAAGGCCCTGAAGAGTTCATTCTGCCAGAACAACAGCAACCACAAGAGGATCAACCATACATACCAATGGATGACAGAACTGACCGACAAATTCTGCTAGGATTTGAGACCACAGTCAATCAACTCAGTCAACATATGGGATTATGAACAAAACCAAGCAACAATCTTGAAGCTACCAAGACAGCATTTTGGAGGAGGCCCATCTACTTCCTAGAAAAAACTGGAGATTCTACCGAAAAACTTTGCTATCTTTTACTCAGCTTTTTAATTATGCATTTTTACTTATGCACTTGAACTTTAATTTATGTTTTGCACTTATTTGATTTTGAACTTATGTGTTTTAAACTTGTTTGTTTTGAACTTTTGCGTGTTTTAAACTTGTTTGTTTTGAACTAATGTGTGTTTAAGTTTGTTTTTATTAATTTTGAAACTTATGTTGTTAAGTTAGGAATTAATAATTCATATGAGTCACAGGTAAATTAAATTTTTATTCTCATGCCTTGCAAGAATAATCTTAATTTGATCACGTGGGATTTTAATATTTTAGTTATGTATTATCTTAATATTTTTGTTTAAACTTATTCTTAATAGCACAATTAAATTTCTTTATTGTTAAAAGTCTTATGAAATATTACACTCTTTGCATATATAGTGGAGATGTAAAACCTATTGTAGATTTTGAACCAATCTTTCTTGGAGAGATACTCTACATCTACTCAAATACAAATCTTCGATTCAATGGTAAATTTTCCTTGAATAATCCCATTAACTTTGTTTTGATTAACACTTATTAAATTATNTATTTCCAAAGTAAATTTCCTAGTCTAGAATAAAAAGTAATGTTGTTCTAAGGGTCCACCTCGGGATCAACCTNTAATCCCATTAACTTTGTTTTGATTAACACTTATTAAATTATATTATTAGCATTATCCTTAACTTTCATGCAGAAATTATATAGATATATGATTTCTGAAAAATGATCTTAGGCCATGTTTGACTTATTTTGAGCCTTAACGATTTCTTTTACAAAATTATATCCTTAGTTAAACGTGATTGAGCCTAACAAAATATAAGTTCTTTCCTTGAAACCCAAGAAACACCTGAGGCAAATAAAAATATATTAACCTACCTTGCTATCTAATTTTCTTGCACCCTCTTTTAAAACAAGCAGAATATTGAAAGGTAGAAGAAGAAGAAAAGTAGAAAGGAACAAAGAAAGACAAAAGAAGGATCCTAGTCAAAGAAACTAAATGTGTAAAAGAAAATAGAAAGAAAGTAAAGAGCCAAGAAAGTGAAAAATGGAAAAGAAACATGCAAAATAATTGAAAAATGAGGTGTTCCACAATACTAAAAGATAGCATTTGAAATCTAAAGACATCGTTTCAAAAACCTTGAACCCATGACCACGTTACAACCCTAGTAAAGTCCTTTTTGATTCCAGAAATTANACATTTAAATAGATCTCAAGTTTAAGCAACATCAGTAATTTAATGCATAAGTGAAATCAATAGACAACTAATAATCCATTCCACCATAAATCATTTTTCCCAAGTTCTTACGGAATCTCATACTTCCCAAAATCCTTTTAGAAACTATTTCTGGTACAATGAACAATAACCCACCATTGTATTTGTATCCCTGGTATGAAGTAAAACCTCGCATGGATACCATAAAAAATATCATGGCTCACGTATAATCCACACAAATCCTCACAAGGATATACAACCTATAGGAAGGGTGTATGCCAACACCATGGTAGTGACGTATCCAACCAAAGAGTAGTATACTTACCCCTTTTTCCATGATAACCCGTAAGCGATAATGGTTTAGTCCTCGCAAGGCACTAACCCCATTACAAGTGGTAGGAAAAGTTCTAACTCACACGGAGTAAGCAGACGTCTACACACTCCAAGATGCCCGATCAATAGTAGCCCATGTTTATCCAACAACCACACAAGAGATACAATACAAACAATTTCCTCAAATAACAACAATTCCATAAATCCCCAATTTCACATGTAGTGTTTTAATAGAACAATTGAAGAAAATGCAAGAGATCATCATCAATATCATTTTGTTACTCAACACCAAGCACTAAAATTTCAAAGTCAAGGACAAAGGAAGAATCAAGAAGAAAGTCCATCTTTTTTTAAAACTAGGGTTTTATATCAAGAAAATGAAATTTTATGGGTATTCAACCCTAACTTTGTTTAAAACACGCTAATAATTGCAAAATACCAAGTAAAGATGATTTCATAGCAAATATATAAGATTTGGAGTCAAAGAATACATATATATTAGCCCTAGCATCAATGGACAAGAATGAAAGAAAATCCCCTACCTTTATCCTTGGCTTTGGTGTGAAGGACAATAAGATTTAATCTTGAATCACCCTAAAAACTCTTGTTTTTCCTTTGTCTCTTCCTCTCTAAGTCATTCTACTAGGGTTCTTAGAGGTGTGGGGTGAGAGTGGTGTGAAAGACTGGGAGTAAATGGAGTGAAAATGGGGTTTTAAAACATAAAAATTCTGACTTTTTAACGGTCTACCGGTAGTTCGTATCGAGCTATCGGTAGTTCAGATCTATGGGACAGTGTACTACCTGTTGAGCTACCGGTAGTTCGAATCTATTGGACCTTTACTACCTATTGACTACCGGTAGTTCGGATCTACTAGCCACTTACTACCTGTTGACTACCGGTAGTTCGGATCTATTAGACATTTACTACCTATTGACTACCGGTAGTTTGGATTCACTGGACAACGTACTACCAGTAGGTCCTGTCCAAATTTGCCTATTTCCTCTATTTTTCATTTCAAACCCATTCCAAACCCTTCCAAATCCAACCCAAGCTTATTCAACATGCTTTTGTACATCAAACCTAGTTGATACAAGCTCTATTGCAACGATTTCATATATTTGCAAGCTAAACTAAGTTTTAACTATTATTTCCTTGAATTTCCATATTAACATTTCCAAAAGAAATAATAACTTGCTACATAAACCTACATACATAAATAAAGATAAAAGGGTGGGGTTTACAGATGTGTTAACTTTCTGGAAGGTGTGTTCAAATCTTTTGGAAGAAGTTGCACACTAGATTCCTTAATTTTAGAAGAATGTGAAGACCTTCCGGAAGGTTTCACCCACTGTCCAACAATTTTTCCTTGTCTGTCCAAACCTTTCGGAAGGTTTGTTTCAAGCTTCCAGAAGGTTTTACCCAGAATTTTTTGTTTCACCTATTTTTCATTTCCAATTCATCCAAAACATTTCCAAACTCATTCCCAACATGTAAAATATAGTTTTCTATATTATACATGATCCATACAAGTTCTATCACAGTTGATTTCATATATTTACATGCCAAAAATCTATTTTCCACAATCGTTTTACAAAAACTCAAAATAAAGCCACATTCCGGCTTTCTTTATCCTAGAGGCCCTGAGTGGGAGCCTTCCGCACCTGAAATATTTTTCTGTATAGGGTGAGCCACAGCCAGAAGAGTATTTCCTATAGAGGCCACTCCGCAATCTAAGTGCATATGCAATGTTCACATGCAATATTTTCCAACAACAATCATTCCAACCAGACAAGAATATGCAATTTTATGTCATGCTATGAAATGAGATGATACCCATTTATGCAATTTACCCAAGCCCTTCCCGCCTCCATAACACATGCAATGTCAATGTGTATAAAACTGAGCTTTTCTAGTTCCAGCCATTTTCCTTCACCTCATGCTATGCAGTGAGTATAAAAACCAGGCTTTCCAAGCCCCCGCCATTTGTGTTACACACGCAATGACTATATAAAATCTCTGGGTCTTTCTTGGAGTGGGTCTTTATGGACTTATACCAATGGTCACTCAACTGACACGAAATTCATGGACTTTCATCAATGGTTCCGCATACACTAACACACTTTATGGGCTCTTATACCAACGAAAGTGCGTATCCAAACACCGGGCCTCTCACCCGAGGGCTAGTCTAGCCCTTCTTGCTAACTCTGACCTAATTATTTTTTATGTAATCGTGCGATTTAGCCGGATATTCAATCCAACTTTCTCGAGCCCACCCATCATCCACCTACGTGGTGTTTGATGCCAACCATGCACCTACACCCATAAAATGCGATGTCTCTGTGCATATGCAACATAATGCACCATTACTATTTTAATGTCATGCCCACATGTAATGAATGTCATATGAGCAACTTTAACCACATGTATACATATATCATGCAAATTATCACCAATTTCTTCTCAATGTCAGCATATCAATGAGCATACGTCAACACTTCATTTCCAACAATAACTCACAAGCATGTTATTTCCTCGTATATATCCCAATAACACGCTTTGTTGATGAAGGCATAATTAAAACACATAGCATGCCCACATAATACCAAGTTCCATGGAATTACAAGTAATTACCACATACCAATTCTAATCAAGGAATTTAATTTAAATTAGGTCAATTTTCCATACTCAATTCATGAAATTAATCAATTTCATCAACTCCTCATCCATAGGCAAGTGATATATATCTCTATCAACCTACCCCTTACATAAAACACTCTAAGTTTTAAAATAAACCAGAGTAGGAAGGAACCCTACCTCTTGAAGCGTGAAATCAATTTGAAGAAGCTCCAAGAATTTAGCTTGAGCTCTAAACCAAGCTCCTCCAAAATCTTGTCTTTCAAACTTTCAGTGAAAACCCTCATTTTTGGTACGTAAGCGTAGCCCTCAACGAGGAGACCGACTTTAACTCTTGGCCCGAGAGGATTTGAGCACTCAAGTTTCCTAGATCGTAGAGAGAAGGTGGAGAACTCAAGCCTTTTCCCTCTATTCTTTTCTCACGTTGAAACCAACTGAAGAATGGGGGAGATTTTTCCCCCTATTTATACTCTTAGAATACTTGGCCCACAACGTGCCACATGACCCTCTTTTTTTCGGGTCCGATTTCGTCCCAAAATGATTAAATTTCGTCCCAGTTTAAGTTCAAAATATTTTTGTTTTAACTCACCTTAAATAATTTTTTTAACTTTTGAAATTTTATCAAACATCTCATTTTTGGGTCACCCGAGACTCGACCGTCTCGTAAAACGTAAAAAATTTAACTATCTCAGAATTCGATGAAATTTGATAGTATAACTAGATTTCACAAGACAAATCCAACAGTGAGGTTTGTTTTGTCATTCGAGATCTAGAAAATTTCAGGTTTTCAACCTGTACTGTAGCGATAATTTACCATTTTGCCCTTTTTATAAAAAAGTTTAAATTTACCAAGTTTTTACATCTAGAAAATTTGGAAAAAGTGCTCATTCAATGTGAAGAAACAAACCTTGTTTTAAATTGAGAAAAATTTCATTTCATGGTTACATAAGGTATTGTTCAAGGCCATATAGTATCCAAAAAAGAAATTGAAGTTGATAAATCAAAAATTGATTTGATAGCTAATTTTTCTTCACCAAAAATAATAAAAGATATTCGCTCATTTCTAGGTCATGCAGGATTTTACAGAATATTTATAAAAAATTTTAGTTTAGTAGCCAAGCCTATATGTAATCTGTTATGTCAAGATATACTATTTGAATGGAATGAAGCATGTCAACTATCATTTGATAAATTAAAAATCATGTTTATTTCTACACTTATCATGCAACCTCTTGACTGGTCGTTACTTTTGAAATAATGTGTGATGCAAGTAATTATGCGGTAGGAGCTGTACTAGGGCAAAGAAAAGAGAAAAAACCTTATGTTATATGCAATTAAAACTCTAAATGATGCGCAAATGAACTATTCAACCATAGAGAAAGAACTAATTGTTGTCATATTTGCATTAGATAAATTTCGTTCATATCTGGTTGGATCATCAATTATTGTATTTACAAATCATGCAGCTTTAAAATACTTACTTACTAAAAAAGATGCTAAACCACATCTCCTATGTAGGATATTATTATTATAAGAATTTGATTTAATCATCAAAGATAAGAAAGGAGTAGAGAATGTGGTAGCAGATCGCTTGTCAAGGCTAAATTATGAAATAAAAGAAGAACCAACTCTGATTAGAGGAACCTTTCCAGATGAACAATTGTTAGTAGTAACAGAAATACCATGGTATACAGATATAGCTAATTATTTAGCTACTAGTACTATTCCTTCTAATTATACCTGTTCTGGTGAAAATAAGTTTCTAAGTGAGGTACGTAATTTTTTTTGGGAAGATCCTTATTTATTTAAATACTGTAAAGATCAAATAATAAGGCGTTGTGTACCTAATCATGAAATAGAACAAGTAATTCAGCTTTGTCACTCCGAATCTTGTGGAGGTCATTTTGCTTCAAAGAAAACCGCTGCTAAAATTTTGCAGTGTGAATTTTATTGGCCAACTCTTTTTAAAGATGTTCATATCTTTTGTTTAAATAGTGACAGATGTCAAAGAATAAAAAATATTTCAAAAAAAAAATATGATGCCTTTAAACCCTATTTTAATTATCAAAATTTTTAATTGTTGGGGCATCGATTTTATGAGTCCATTTTCCCCAATCTTTTGGATATCTGTATATTTTAGTTACAGTCGACAATGTTTCTAAATGGGTAGAGGCAATTCCATGTAAAAAGAATGATCACAGAACAATGATCAAGTTTTTGAGAGAAAATATTTTGTCCAAATTTGGAATTCCTCGGACCATTATAAGTGACGGTGGATTACATTTTTGTAATAAAATTTTTGAAAATCTTATAAAAAAATACTCAATTTCACATAAAATATCTACTCCATACCATCCACAGACAAGTGGGCAAACTGAATTAGCTAATAGAGAGATAAAATATATTTTTTAAAAAATAGTAAGTAAAGATTGGTCCTGAAGGTTGATTGATGTGCTTTGGGCTTACCGTACTGCATATAAAACTATTTTAATAATGTCTCCTTATAGATTAGTATATGGAAAATCATGTCACCTGCCTGTAGAATTAGAATATCGAGCGTATTGGGCAATCAAAATGATGAATTTTGATATGGACAAAGCTGAAATAGTTTGCAAACTTCAAATAAGTGAATTAGAGGAATTAAGAAAAGAAGCTTATGAAAATGAAAAAATTGCTAAATCAAGTACAAAAATTTTTCATGATAAAAATATCATGCGAAAAACTTTTGAACCATCTCAAAAAGTTCTATTGTATAATGCAAAGTTTTGTGTATTTCCTGAAAAATTAAAATCAAGATGGAAAGGTCCTTATATTGTCAAGCAAGTTTTTAATTATGGAGCAATTGAAATTGAAAATCCATTAACTATAAATATTTTTAAAGTCAGTGGTCAAAGACTTAAACCATATTATGATGGGTTTATTCAAGAGATAACTTCTGTACAACTTGTTGATCCCATTTATATGCTCTAAAAAATAAATAATTGCTTAAGTTTCAATAAAATTACTAATGAATTGTAATTTATTTGGCAGAATATCTCCTGAGTATAGCCAGATATTCCAATCGGTGGAACAACAACAGATTGTCGAGTTTTCCTATCAATGTTGATTATCACTATTTTTACATTTTATATAATCTTTAAATTAAGTTGGAGAGGTATGGGTATAACTTTATTATTTATTGTAACGCCCCAATTCCCCCTTAGACGACATTACAATCTAAAAACCATTCACATTATGAGAGCAACTAATAAACTTTCTAACAAAAGAAAATTTCATTCACCATATGTAATATCCATAATATCATCCCAAAAGAATAGACCAAGCAATGACAAATACATTCCAAAAGAATTATATTTAAACTTAGCAGTGGAATAAACAAAATACTAGACTATACACGAACGTAAATAAATTTCCTAGTCTAGCACAAAAATAAATTATAGCTCTAGACGTCCACCTCGGGATTCATGAACCCGTTTAGTGGAGCTTCCAAATGTGTCGGTTCCTTAATCCTGAGTTCTTCCTCTAGACCACAATCTGAAAATTATAGTTTGTAGGGGGTGAGCACTAAGCTCTGTAGCAATATTCCTCCCAAACTCGAACAAGTTTTATAAAAGCATATAAAAACAGTTGGTCACCTTTCACAAATAGCATATATAAATTTTTGAAGAAAACAGGGACATTTGAAACAGATCTCAAGTTCATCCAACATGAATAGTAAAATAAATTTTCCAGCAATAAACTCTTTCCAACCATAATCCATTTCCCACAAGTTCTGGTAGAATCCCATACTTCCACAAGCTCTTGTAGGAAACCAAGTCCAAACAATAACAATAATCCACAACTTGGATCCTTTCCAACAGTATGTATCTCAAGCATGATGTATGACAATCACATGAATCAACACATCGAGAATATCCTGGCCTACACACACACAAATCCCCCGCAAGGATATCAAATTTCGGGAAGGGCGCCTACCGATTCATTGTCTCATACCAATGCACCGGCAATAACGAATCCAACCCAGACATAGTATACTAATTCTCTGACACGGCACCCGTGAGCTAATAATGGTTTGGTCTTCGCAAGGCACCAACCCCACTACGAGTGGTTGGAAAAGTTCAAACCCACCCGGAGTAAGAGCCACCACATCTACCTACTCTACGATACCCGGTCAACGGCCGCCCATGGTCATCCAAACACCTCCATGAGATACATCACCAATAATTTCTCAACAAAAGTTCATAATTTTCAAAATTCTCAATTCTCACAATTTGAAATACAGGAGAACAATTTAAGAAAATAAGCAAGAGATCATCACAACATCATTTTATTACTTAACACAAAGCACTAGAGTTTCGAATTCAAGAATAAAGGAAAAATCAAGAAAAAAACCCATTTATCTTGAAAACTAGGTTTTTGAGTCAAGAAAATAGATTTCATGGTTATCCCACCATAGATTTTTTTAAAACATGATAGTGTTTGCAAGAATATCAAGAATCAATAATTTACTAACAAATAAATAAGATTTAGAGTCAAAATAATACATATAAGTAAACCCTATCCTCAATGTAAGAGAATGAGAAGAAACCCCTACCTTGTAATCAAGAATTTCAAATCAAAAGCCCAAGCTTTGAAGACCTTCTTCCTCCATTTTCTTTCTCTCTTTATCTTCTCCTAGGGTTCTAAGAGGTGTGGGATGAGAGTGGAATGAAAGAATGGGACAAATGGGGCTTAGAATGGTGTTTTAAAACATAAAAATCCCAAATTTTTTACTGTTCGGAAAGCTTTAAATAAAGCGTATCGGTACGCAGTACCGATACTGTTTAACCTCTGGAGTTGTTCGTACCGGTACTGCGTACCGATATGGTTTGACTGACAGATTTTGGCTCCAACTTTCAGTGCAGTGTTGGACCATTTAGAGGTCCAATTGGAAATTTTTTGTGAAATACACCTTTGTAGCCCTAGAAGTCTACTATCCACTATCAACATTTCAGATCAAATGGACTTCAGAATAAAAAATTATGATCAAAACACTAGATAGTGTCCAAAATCCTTTTTACCCAAATTCTCTCTAAAGTGTGCTTTAACTCTGAAATACTTCCTCACTTCTAATATACCCCATATTACCTCTCCCAAGGTTTCTCGACCTTCCGGATCCAATGGAAATCTTATTTTGACCTAAACATGTTTTGAAATTACCTAACAACCTTTTCCAAGCTTAAATACCTTCGCAACTTAAACTTCACAATCAATTTGCCTCCCAATAATTATTTCTACCGTTATAATCTATGTGGTTTATTCTTACGTCATTACATATATTAGAATTACTAAACAATTATATCATTATATTAATATAAACATGTGGGGGTTTACATTTATATTTAAAGTATTTATTTTATTTTAAAAATTTATTTGTCTTTGTGACTGGTAGACGTTAAAGAATCGGATAAAGAGTCTGCAAAAAAATAATAACAATATAATTTTTAATTTTATGTACAATGGACGAAAAACTATTTTAGTTAAGTTTAATTTTACTACATTATCTTCCAAAAGATATCCATGCATTGATCATGCAAAAAGTCAGAAGATTTAGAAATTTAGAAATTTTTGAAAGTCAATCAAGACCTCGATGCGAAAATAGTACATTTGCAAAAAACTGACGAGCGAATCATCTCGATGGTTGTGTAAGATGTGGTTGTTTACAACATTTAAGACAATATAATTAGTGAACGGAACCAATTTCAGGTCGAGCGTTAGATCGTCTCTGGTGGATTAGGTATGGGCAAAGTAAGGAGTACCCTGAGACGCCATCTTATTCCACTCCAATGTTAACTAGATACGTAAGAAATGAAGTTAACCGTGTTACTGGTAATATTGATCTAGACAATTTTGACTCTGAGTCAGTATGATCAAAATACATAAATTTGAAAGAATTGCACATAATTACAAATAAATGTACATGATTTTACATATTTATAAATAAATATAAATTAGGAAACTCAGTAAATATGAAATAACAAATAAAATAAATAAAAACCCACCAATTTTTTAGACAATAAAAAGAGTGGTTAGCAAAAAGTTTTTATAGAATATAAAAAAAAAACTGCAGGAATTTAAAATAAGCAAGAAAATATTTAGAAAATTAGAAAATTAAACTACAAAACCGAAAGTTTGCACCGTCCAGACGGTGGGCCAGCTGTCCGGACGTTGAAGCCTAATATAAAAACTATTCCTCCATGCAACCGATCATTTCTGCACTCCTCAAACCAGAAAACTCGAATATAGCCAAAATCTCCAAGGAAAAACACTCTCAAATGTTCAATATTTCACAGTTGTTTGTCAAATTTGTTCCGATTATATTCTTACCCATCACATTTTGAAGGTAACTATCGATTGAAATCAGTTGAAATGGAGCATTTGAGAAGAAATCAAGAAAAAATGGATTCGAGATGAAGAACAAGAGGATCTTCAAATCGGGCACAAGGAGATCAACCCGAGCTACCTCAAGCACCTCCATAACAACCAAGACTGAAAAATATCTTCAACGAGGTGATGTTTGAAAATTTTGAGCTGTAGGCCTGGTATGATGCTAATTTTCTGACTAAAATTATTATTTCTGAAAGGCTAGTTATTTATGAAAATTTTGAGAACATAGGCATACATCAAATTCTTGCTGCTAGAGGATGGTTGTATTATGTTAAATTATATTTTCCTGCTGAGATCATTGGGGAAAGACAATTGCAGGTGTTTGTATGGGGTATTGTATTTTAAGTTACACGGGTTACTATAGCCAAAATTTTTCAACCCATGCAATGACCTGAAAACCCGCAATATTCGTACACCAAATTACCTGAATTAGATACCATAGGGAGAGAGGTGACGAGTAATCTAGAATTTGGTTGGGGTAGACTGAATAAATATATCAAGCAAGGAGACCTGACTGACAAATACCGTATCCTGAATTTGATAACAGTAAACAATTTGTTGCCCCGAGCCTAGAAGAATCAAATCTACACTGAGCAAGGTTATTTTTTATATGCATTTGGAATGGGGCATATCATCGATCTGTCAAATTTAATCCTAAATCAAATGGTACTTGCCGTGGATAGAAAGAAATCGTCACTCCCCTATACTATGCTAGTTTCTCAGCTATGCAGGAATGAGGGCGTGATCATTAATTCTATAGGAAAAACAGTGGACCATTTTGGCCTATTAGACAAAACTTCATTGAGAAAAATTCATGGAGGACAACCTGAAGAACAACCAAAGGTAACCCTTCCACCACGAGAGGAGCCATTCCAAGGCCCTGAAGAGTTCATTCTGCCAGAACAACAGCAACCACAAGAGGATCAACCATACATACCAATGGATGACAGAACTGACCGACAAATTCTGCTAGGATTTGAGACCACAGTCAATCAACTCAGTCAACATATGGGATTATGAACAAAACCAAGCAACAATCTTGAAGCTACCAAGACAGCATTTTGGAGGAGGCCCATCTACTTCCTAGAAAAAACTGGAGATTCTACCGAAAAACTTTGCTATCTTTTACTCAGCTTTTTAATTATGCATTTTTACTTATGCACTTGAACTTTAATTTATGTTTTGCACTTATTTGATTTTGAACTTATGTGTTTTAAACTTGTTTGTTTTGAACTTTTGCGTGTTTTAAACTTGTTTGTTTTGAACTAATGTGTGTTTAAGTTTGTTTTTATTAATTTTGAAACTTATGTTGTTAAGTTAGGAATTAATAATTCATATGAGTCACAGGTAAATTAAATTTTTATTCTCATGCCTTGCAAGAATAATCTTAATTTGATCACGTGGGATTTTAATATTTTAGTTATGTATTATCTTAATATTTTTGTTTAAACTTATTCTTAATAGCACAATTAAATTTCTTTATTGTTAAAAGTCTTATGAAATATTACACTCTTTGCATATATAGTGGAGATGTAAAACCTATTGTAGATTTTGAACCAATCTTTCTTGGAGAGATACTCTACATCTACTCAAATACAAATCTTCGATTCAATGGTAAATTTTCCTTGAATAATCCCATTAACTTTGTTTTGATTAACACTTATTAAATTATATTATTAGCATTATCCTTAACTTTCATGCAGAAATTATATAGATATATGATTTCTGAAAAATGATCTTAGGCCATGTTTGACTTATTTTGAGCCTTAACGATTTCTTTTACAAAATTATATCCTTAGTTAAACGTGATTGAGCCTAACAAAATATAAGTTCTTTCCTTGAAACCCAAGAAACACCTGAGGCAAATAAAAATATATTAACCTACCTTGCTATCTAATTTTCTTGCACCCTCTTTTAAAACAAGCAGAATATTGAAAGGTAGAAGAAGAAGAAAAGTAGAAAGGAACAAAGAAAGACAAAAGAAGGATCCTAGTCAAAGAAACTAAATGTGTAAAAGAAAATAGAAAGAAAGTAAAGAGCCAAGAAAGTGAAAAATGGAAAAGAAACATGCAAAATAATTGAAAAATGAGGTGTTCCACAATACTAAAAGATAGCATTTGAAATCTAAAGACATCGTTTCAAAAACCTTGAACCCATGACCACGTTACAACCCTAGTAAAGTCCTTTTTGATTCCAGAAATTATATATTTGTATTAATCCTATCAATTCTAAAAAGGAAAATGTTAATAGTATGTTTAACAATGTGTTAATATTCTTTCATGAGATTATGTCAAATTTCAATTTTATTCAAATAACTGCTCTTTTAATTAACTACATGTGAAATTATTTGCCTTGTTAACTGTATTCCAATCACATGTAGATTGTGAGAATAGTCACTATAACAAGTGTGTTCTTTTTGCTGAGTGTATTCCTGGAAAGGACTGACATCAAAACTACCATAAAAGAGGGTAACATTTCTCAAGTAATTTTTGAAAATAAAGAAATCATTACACACACACAAGTGTTTATAAAAATATATAGATAATATTATAAATAACGTGTTACTCTTATAGTGATCGGAGAAGTAAGTATCTTGACAAGACAGACGAAATATTTATTGAATTTTATTTGTGAAAAATATGAGGTATTAATTCTTAATTACTGAAGTTTGTAGGTAGTTTCACTGGAAACCTTCACGAGACAAAACTCGTCTGCTAGGAATCACCTAAGGGTTTAAAGGTTTGTTGCATCTACTAAATGCAATCATGAAAAATCTATGAAAATGATTTTACCTCTGTTTGTATTTTATTGTATTTTGTTAATAGTTTTTCTATTTTACTAGGAACTAGTAAAGTTTAAGTTGGGGAGTGGCTATCTAATTTTCTTGCACCCTCTTTTAAAACAAGTAGAATATTGAAAGACAAAAGAAGAAGAAAAGTAGAAAGGAACAAAGAAAGACAAAGGAAGGATCCCAGTCAAAGAAAAGAAATGTGTAAAAGAAAATAAAAAGAAAGAAAAGAGCCAAGAAAGTGAAAAATGGAAAAGAAACATAGAATTGATAGGATTAATACAAATATATGATTTCTGAAATCAAAAAGGACTTTATTAGGGTTGTAATGTAGCCATGGGTTCAAGGTTTATGAAACGATGTCTTTGGATTTCAAATGCTATCTTATAGTATTGTGACACACCTCATTTTTCGAGGATTTTGCATGTTTCTTTTCCATTTTCCCGCTTGTCAAGTGGGTGACCCGGGTTCGATCCTCGGCAAAGGTGCCAAAAACTTGATTCGCACTTTTTTGTGATCGGATTAATATTATACACCAAAATATAAGTGATTGAATTATAGTTTTCTCGGTTTTAAATCCAAGTATCGATCCTAGGAAGAGTGTGTGTAATTAGGAAGTAAAATAAAAGTAGTGAAGATGTTTTTCTTAGATAGGATATCATGTGATAGCTTGTGATGTGAGCTTAGATTGATTGCTAGTTTAATTAAAAAGTTATGTTGCAGATAGATTTAGACAATAATAAAAAGTATCCTTCAGTTCAAGGATCCCATATGCATTATATTAGTTAAATACTAGAAATGCTACCTTACAGCAATCAACTTCCATGTTACTGGCAAGTCAACTGCCAGGTTTGATGTATATAAATCATCACATAGCAACTTCTTAGGTTAACTGGTGGTATCCATGACAATTGATTAATCNAATACTGGAAATACTACCTTACAGCAATCAACTTCCATGTTACTGGAAAGTCAATTGGTAGGTCTGATGTATATAAACCATCACATAGCAACTTCTTAGGTTAACTGGTGGTATCCATGACAATTGATTAATCCAAGCAAACCAGAAGGACAAGTCATTTATGAGGAATACTTAAATTATTCATTTGTCTTCATAATAGTAGGTGCATACAAAATAAACCATAACACAGCCACTTCTTAGGCTAACTGGTGTTATTAGTCATAACACAACAACTTCTTAGGCTGGCTGGTTATAGATGTGTCAATTGACTAATCCAAGCAAACTAGAAGGACAAGTCATTCATGAGGAATACTTGAATTATTCTGTTGACTCTATCTGTGATACATATACCAGTTAAACATCTTCAGCATTTTGGTGGAGGATAAACCATACCGATAGGAATGCCGTGGTTGTTAGACTGAAAATATTATAATTTATACCAGTTAAACGATCTGAGTAATTCAGAAGGACAAACCATTCATGAGGATCACTTAGGTCATTAGTCTGATAGTTATATATATAGTAATTAAATAACCCTGATAATCCAGAAGGACAAGCCATTCATGAGGATCATTTAGGTTTTGTACCATGCATCAGTTAACATCCTCAGCGTTTCGGTGGAGGATAAACTATACAGATAGGAATGCTGTGGTTGTTTAACCGGCAGGTTGATGATATACTGATGATATAATTCCAGGCACAGCACCGAAACCTTTATTATCAGTTATGACAAAAAGGTGATGGCAGTTCAACTATCCGAATAGAAAGATACAAAAAAAATGTGAAAGTACAGAGTTTGGACTGAAGTGTATGACGGACTGGATCGAGTTACAAGTTTTTCTTTCTCTTTTCTCTTGGATTTCTCTCTGGAGCTCTTGGTTCCAGCCTTCTGAAAATGGAAGAGTGCATGCCATATTTATAGCTAGAGCAAAGCATGAGGTGGAGAATTGATCATCAGTCGCCTTTTGTGACCATCCGGACGCCATCACCATCGTCCGGATTGTGTAACCTTGTTGGATTTTCCCACTTGCATGTGTGCCGACTCTCTATTTGTTGAAATTACATTTTAGCCTTTTTTGTTTCAAGCTTTTATACATTGTTCCTTCCATTCTCTGGTAATTCAGCATCAAACCCAGAAAATTTTAAACATAACACACATAAAACCCTAATTACCGCACAAACACTAATTGACTCTAATTAATAGTTTTTGGTTATTTTATTTTACTAATTTGACTTATTTAACTATTCTGATTTATATACTATTTAAGGTTAATCAAAAAACATTCAATACCCATTTTAAAAACTTGAAATGAAGAAAACTTAAAACAACAATGGTGAAATTTTAAATGAGTAACTAAAATTGCAAAACACTTGAACTAAATGACATTAAGAGTAATAAATGAAGCTTACAAAAGTCTTACTGAAGATTACAAGAGAAATGAGTGGAAGGAATGCAAAAATCTAAGCTTTTCTATGTAAAACATCATCTCTTTCATTGAGTTTTCTAAGCTTAGGTATCCTCTCTTGAAAAAATTGTGTGAATGCTGAATATATGGTGTAAGACCTCTACAATTTCACCCATGGTGGTCCCCCTAGGTGTGTGAGAGGCCTTCTATACATAGGAGGCTGAGTTGATGGCATTGGGTAGGCTAGGACAGGCCCAACCTACACTTCCTAGACTTGCCTCTTCTCTCTCCTCCTCATTAATACTTGTGCCTCCAAAGTCCAAGCATGGGTGTGGGGAGGCATGTAGATGCATAAGGGATGTCAGGGGATAAGTCGGAGAATCATAGGTTGGACCCCAAGCAATTGCAGCATGAGTTGCAGACTTTCTGTGCATTATAGGCAAAATCTTCCGAAAGTTCGATGCAAACCTTCTAGAAGGTTCATTCCAGCAAGCTAAACCTTCCAGAAGGTCTTCGAGAAGGTGCCATCTCAGTGCTTGGTTTTTTTCCTGGTGTTGTATCCTAATCTCCAAACACCAACCTAGACAATGTGTGTATGGCTTATATGTGTGGGTGAGTATCACTCTCACTCGAGTTCAATGCAAGAAATGGGGCAAACGGGTGTGTGGAATGAACAAAATGTGTGTGTGTGTGTGCAAAATTGCTCCCCAAGCACAGAGAGATTTTTGAGTCCCGTGTTTTACTTGGAATTAAGTATTCCAAGGTCGTCTCCTCAGGGAAGGAAAGTTCAAGCGTGGTGAAGGTGATTTTGTGAAAACAAAAAAGTGAAAAAATCTTTGAGTTTGAGTTTTGTGATTTGTGTTCTTGATGAAAATATATTGGAAACAATTGCTGGCTAATACGAAGAGGTCATTCCAATGGGAGTGCCAATTCAACTCAAGACCTTCCTTCAATGATGCCTAGATGTTTGATTGATTTATAGGAAGCATAAGACTAAAATGGAGGTGAGGATTGAAGCATATACCGTGACAAGTATACGGTGTGTCAAGAACTCACAACCATGTCCACACTCAACCTAGTCAAACCAAATCAACGTACACTACGAGGATAAATGAAAAATAGTTGATTTAGCACACCCAAGAGGAATTCTCCCTTGGATTAGTTTACTTAAAATCTAGCTACTCATAATAAAAGGATGGACATGCAAAATCTAAAGGGACATAATAAAGAAATGAATATTGGAACTTAACTTAATGCAAGAAAACTTAAACTATGAAGAAAAACATTCAATACCCATTCTAAAAACTTGAAATGAAGAATACTTAATATAACAATGGTGAAATCTTAAATGTGTTACTAAACTTGCAAAGCACTTGAAATAAATGAAGCTTACAAAAGTTTTACTGAAGATTACAAGTGAAATGAGTGGAAGAAATACAAATATCTAAGTTTTTCTATGTAAAACATCATCTTCTTCATTGAGCTTTCTATGCTTAGTTAGCCTTTCTTGAAAAACTTGTGTGAATGCAGAATATATGGTGTAAGACCTCTGCAATTTCATCCATGTAGGTTTGCAAGAAAAAATTCCTTGTAGTTTCCTAACCTCTAAACATCACCTTTTAGCATATATAGTTTATGGATGAAGGGGAGTGTCACTCTCCTATGGGTGATGTCAAAAGAAAGGGCAAGGAGATGGGGTAAAATGAAATGATGGCAATGTGATGCGTAAATGCACAAAAAGTGTGTGTGTGTACAAAAGTGCTCCCCAAGTGCAAGGAGACTTTTGCGGTTTGTGTTTTACTTGGTGGTATTCCAAGGTCGTTTCCACGGGGAAGGAAGTAAATCGAGGGGAAGGTGATTTCGAGAAAAAGAAAGGGTAAAATATTTGGTTGTTAGAAGTTGTTTGGTGAAGTTTGTTTTCATGCTAATAAAATGAGAAACAAATGTTGGCAAATCCAAGAGATCACTCCAATAGGAATACCATCTCAACTCGAAACCCTCCTCCAATAGAGCATGAATGGATGATTAATTCGTGGGAAGGTCGAGATAAAATTGGTGAGTATCTAAGCATAAACCGTGACTAGGTCTATGAAATATCAAAGACTTACCAAGTTATCCACCCTCAACCCAGTCAAATCGAACCATTGGACTCTAAAAGAAGGGAGGATAATGAGTTTAAATGGTATACCCAAGTGGAGGTTCCCCTTGGTTTTGCCAACTAAGAGATTTAGCTACTCATGCTTAAAATGAAATTGACAATGTAATGAAAATGCATTGCAAAGATATGAAGTTCTAGAGCAACTGGATACAAGAAAACATAAGCTATAAGAGAGTATATTGAATACCCATTTGAAAACTAAGAAAATGAAGAAGTTTGATACATTAATGGTGAAAGCTTTAAAAGAGCATTAAACTTGCATTGAACTTTAAAGAAAACAACATTAATGGCATTAAATGAAGTTCTAAGGATTCATACCAGAGATTACAAGACAATGTATTGAAAGAAATGCAAAAATCTCAATTTTCTCTCACTAGACACTATTCATCATCTTCTACCAGACCTTCTCTCTCTATATCTCTATGTAATGTGGAATAATGAACCAATGGAGTCTTTGCCTACCAAACACGTGCATGCAATGATACCCTAGACTCCAGAAGTGACCTTCATCTGTAGGGGTGTAGGAGGAATGGGCTAGATAGAAGGGTTGCAGAGCTTGTCTGCACACCCAGCTCCTCTTCTCTTCTCTCTCCTTATTGATGGCCAAGCTTCCAAAAGTCCAAGATAGGTGTCCCAAGGGGTGTTCTTAGTGTTGGGCATGTTAGGGAGTTGCAGGATGATGTCTTGGTGGGACCCTCAAAGTAGCAGATTTGAGTTGCAGAGCATTTGGGCTGATTAGGCAAAACATACCGTTACGCATACCGGTACGACAAACTCTAGTAGCCTCAGCGTACTGGTACGGTTTGGCTGGTTTTTTAATTTTCTAATTTCCTCCTCTCCTGAGCTATCCCCAAGCTACCTTTTCATCCCCATTCATCCCAAATGGTTTGGGAAGGCCTTAAGAGGCCTCATTTAGCACTTTTTAACTGCAAATGCCAAATATCATCGTTAAGACTCAATTAACACAACTCCCATTATTTAATCTCCAAAAGCAATTAAAACAAGATGATTAACACATAAAAATCTACAAAGTTTGTGCTAATCACACCCCCCAACTTGGGTTTTGCTAGTCCTATAGCAAAATTTAATTTCAAAACAGCATAGCAAGACTAACACATGACAATCCTCTGCAAATCAAAATACAAAATCGTAATGCAATTTTCAAAAATAAATATGGAAAAGATGGAACATAATTGTGGTATTTCATTATTGTGTTTCAAAGTTGGAGTACATGGAGTCAAATAGACAAAAATTGGCCTATTTCCTACAGATTCTTCTACTAGACCAATGACCCCATCCTAATTGAGTACAACCCAACACAAAAGAAAAAAAAACACAGGCTACATAACTACTTTTCATCCCCATCTCTGTCATTGCTGTCATCATCCTCGTCAGAATCATCCTCATCATCGCCAACCTCAACCACTGTGGAAACGGAGGGCCTAGATGCAGAGGGAGTAACAGCAGGTGGTGAGGTTCCTCCTAAGATAGGCCTCTCGGGAAAAGTATGCTTAAACAATTCTTTCATCATCGCCTCAATCCCATGCACCATAGCCTCTAGTGCGTCGAGGTGCTGGGGAACCGAACATTCAAGTGCAACAGTGGATGGCCCAGCAGATGAAGATGCACTGGCGGCCTCAGAACTAGCACCCATGGTCTTGGCATGCTTCCCCTTACTCATTGCCTTTATTTTCTTCTTGCTAGTCCTGCCAATGGCTCCAAGTTCTGGGGGCGTGATCTTGTCGAAAGCATAGCCCTTGACTTTGGGCATGCACATCCGGGTTATCAAGCTCCCGAATGGCAACTTGATCATGGGCTTCTGCGTCTCAACAAAATCTTTCATTTCTTGCCAAATGAGAAGAGCAAAGTCTATTGTCTTCCCTGACACGACTGCATCCACAAGGTTCAACTTCTCTACATTTGGTTTCCTCTCCGCACCTCTTGGTGAAAGTTTGCAATGGAGGATCTTATTCAATAGTTCATAAGTTGGCTTCAACCTCCCACTTTGAATTGTTCCCTTGAAGGTACTCAGATCCTCATACATTAGCTCAACCAATTCAGGCATTTTCTTGGGTCGAGGAACATTATGGGGATAAACTAGTTTGGTAGGAGGTGGTCTCTTATAGTTTCCAAGTAAGGTGGCAATTTCATTGGGAGTAACCACAAACACCTTACCCCGCACACTTGACTTCAAGACCTCCACCCCATTCACCTCTATCACCCGGAGTCTTTGGTAAAACTCCCTGCACATTGACAAATTTTACCCATCCATGGGCTCGATCCAAAAAGACATACCATGTGCTTCAATGATCCTCACTACCTCATTCCTTGGGGTAAGAGAAATGGAGTCCAAGTACTGCTCACAAGTGACCCCCTTTTCCTAGGTCAGTCGATCCCTAGCCTCATTCTTTGCCTTCTTCCTCAGCTCACTCCTATCGATACTAGACCCCTCTCCACTCCTCTTACGACTGCTAGAACCCTCGGGTGGCAAAGAGTCTGATCCCACCCTTTTGGTCCGGACCATGCATAGCAACAGTGCCCCTATATCGAAGAAGGAAAAGAGAAGTAGGAGAAGACCCTCAATCGGGTCTATGACCTCAAGGGACACTCTAGATGACGAGCCATTAGGAATTACCTAGAGAGATTTAAGAGTTCTTGAGGATTGGGGAAATTCAGCACCTAGGGTTCCAAGGTTGAAATTGCACAAACTTAAGATTTAAAGAGGAAGTGGGTTTATGGATTAAGAGAGAGATGAAGGGATTTGGGGGTTGGGATATTTTTGAGAGAGGGAGAGAGAGGGTTAGGGCTGAAACAAAGGTGGGAAGTGAAGGTTTAGCCAAAAAATTTGATTAAAAAGAAAAACCTAACCTTTGGCATGTCAAATGAAGCGTACTAGTACGCGTACCGGTACGACGAACTCCAGTAGCCTCAGCGTACCGATACGGTTTGGCTAGTTTGCAAAAAACTCCTGCTGAGCAACCCTTCACCACTCCTTTTCATTTTAGGACCTTCCCTGAACATTCTAACACTCTCTTTATGGCCTCTACTCTACCCTAAACATATACTCCACTTGTAAATCACCATTTGAACTATCGTGCCCAATTTATTATTGACATTGCAATGCGATTTAAAATTTTGATGTACTAAATATACAAAACATAGCCTCCTACTTTTAGATATCAAAATGCACATCAAAATGTAAAACATGAATTTAGTTCAAACCAGCATTCCTAACTCTCTTCAATTATCCAAAACTGAGACATATTCCCTCATTCTTACAAGCATGGAGCTTTTTAACAAATTTATCAAATGATTGAACTAAGTGTACATGAGCAACACCATAGTCTTAGACACTAGTCTAAAGTATGCACCTACAAATTTATTTTCAACTCGTGTGTGTGTGAATTAAACAAGTAATTTGAGCATTTACGCAACATAATTCACATTTGAATAGATAGCCAAATTCAGCTTCAATGCAAAACTCACCAAGGTTCACTCTTAAACAAAGAAATACACTCAAGTTATCCTAGTATGCACTCCATGTGTACATGTGAGATAGAATCTTGCGTTCAAAACAAAGTGTGCTCACATGTTATCCAAAAATGAAGTTCACATATGAAAATGAAGCGACTTTGGCATAATCTCATGAAAGGAATGCTAGGGCATTGGACAGTAAAACTAACTCATCATTTTCTTTAAAGCTATGCACCTCCCATGCTTCCCTAGATCACTTAGGACTTTCAAGGGTTATAATGGGGCCTTGGGGTAGTATCTAGGTAAATGAAATGACGGATATAGGATAGCAAGGAGGGTTGTTCCAAGTGAGAGACTTTTATTTTAGAAAAACACTTCCCTTTTCATGGGATTTTGATTCTCACACCATCACTACACCCATTGTTTCTTTTCTTTCTTTTCCTTAACATTTTCTTTTTCTTTCGATCATTCTTTCATCTTCTCACCCATTTTCTTCCTTTTCTTGAATTTTCATTCTCTTTTTTCAACTCTTTGAGTTTCACATTCATCATCCCTTGCTTGAATTTCCACACCACACTTCTTTCTTTTGCAATCACTCATTTTTGCTTTAGGAACAACCAAGGTAAGGTAGATATTTCTTATCTTATTTGGCTTGGTCAAATGTGTGGCATAGAAACGAATTTCAATTAGGCTCAAACATGGCACTAGGGATAAATTATTTCTCAAGAAAAAAGGGCAAATGCTCAAAATATTCAAGGATGGCCTCAGATCACTTCCAGGTCCCCATGGAATGGCATTATACAAACAAGACGAGTCAGCCTACTATCCAAATGCACCTAACCAAAACAAGTGTAATGAGATTATTGAACAAATTTGACAATGAAAAATTGTTCTTTGAGTAAATGTAAGTTCCCTCCAAAAAGGATTCGGCACTAAAGCTCCCATGGGTCCTTACTCATCTCCACTACCTATGTCAAGCTTGAAACATGAATCCAATCCATAAATTGCCGAAGTTACACATTCAAGAGTCACATATAGTTGAGTTCAAAAATCAATACATATGTGATACTCATGCATAGGATCAACTTCCATAGAATGCTCATGTGCACAAAGTTCACAACAAAGATCAACATGTCATCCAACTCACACATTCTTCATGAAGGAATACAGATCAACAATCAGATATTTTTCATCAAAAATTTTCAAAATTTTCACATATTTTTCGCTAATACAAGCAAAAATCTGTATCACAAAAATTTCACACAAAAATTTCACACCAATTTCCTAATAACCTTGGTGTATTATGCAAATGGTGCACCTCACCCCCCAACTTTAATCATGCATTGTCCTCAATGCAACAAAAATATATAATATGCAATCAAGGATAGTAAAAAGATGAATAAGGTTAGAGAACACCTCGCATTTGAGCTTTAACAAATGCACCAAGATCTGAAACTAAGAAAACAATGATATACAACCAACGAAAGTAAGTGACATGAAATAGAAATAACAAAAGGAAATGAAAGTAACTGTACACTAGAAATCATAAACACTAGCTAGTCCTCAATCAAATCTAGATATACAGGATCCATCAAATCTTCCGCTACTTCTTTCCCTTCAAAACCCTCAAAGAATGGCTTGAGTCTTTAGCTATTGACCTTGAATGTTTGGCCATCTTTGGGGTTTGTGATCTCAATAGCTCCATTGGGGTAGGCCACCTTGACAAGATAGGGGCCATCCTAACGAGATTGAAGTTTTCCCTAGAAAATTGAGAGGTGAGAATTGTATAAGAGCACTTTTTGACCGGGCCAAAATGATTTCCGTACAATGGAATTATCGTGAATGATATTAGCCCGTTCCTTTGAGATTTTGGAGCTCTCATACGCATCTCGTCGAATCCCTTCCAACTCATTCATTTTCAACTTCCTATGTTTACCGGTCATTCTCAAGTTGAAATTTAAAGTTTTAATGGCCTAATAGGCCTTGTGTTCCATTTTGACTGACAGGTCGCAAGCCTTTCCATAGACAAGTCAGTAGGGAGACATGCCCAAAATAGTTTTAAAGGCAATACGGTATGCCCATAAGGCATCGGTCAATCTTTCGGACCAATCCTTCCTATTTGGGTTGACCATTTTTTCTAGAATGTTCTTGATCTCCCTATTAGCTAGCTCAGCTTGGCCATTTGTGTGTGGGTGATAGGCAGTGGATACTTTGTGAGTGACACCATATTTGAACATTAGAGATGCAAATGGCCTATTGCAAAAGTGTGATCCACCATCACTTATTATTGCACGAGGCATCCCAAACCTCGGAAAGATGTTCTCTTTGAGAAATTTGACTACGACCCAGTGGTCATTAGTGTTGGTCGGGATAGCCTCCACCCACTTGGAGACATAGTCCACTGCCAGGAGGATGTACAAATAACCAAATGACATAGGAAATGGACCCAGGAAATTGATGCCCTAATAGTCGAATATTTCTATGACAAGCATAAGGGAGAGGGGCATCATGTGTCTTCAGGTCACACTACTCAAACATTGGCATTTGTCGCAGCCCTTACAAAACGAAACACAATCTTTGATAAGAGAGGGCCAGTAGAAACCTGATTGGAGTATTTTAACTGAAGTCTTTTTCGCTAAAAAATGTCCACCGCAAGCTTGTGAGACGTCCCGTTGTTCGTTCTCAGGCACGCATCTCCTCATGACCTGGTTAGGGCAATACTTGAACTAGTATGGGTTGTCGAAGTAGAAGTACTTCACATCCGCCATAAATCGTCTTCGATCTTCTGAGCTCCATTGTGGTGGAATCTGTCTTATTGCAAGGTAATTTCATATATCAGCATACCAAGGACACACAGAATGAATTGAAAGAAAATGTTCGTCAGGGAAAAAGTCAGGGATAGGGATTTGCTCATCGGCCTCTTGCACCACCAGTCGGGATAAGTGATCCGCCATGATGTTCTCAACTCCTTTCTTATCCTTGATCGTCAAGTTAAATTCTTGTAGAAGGAGTATCCACCTAATGAGTCTTGGTTTCGCATCCTGCTTAGACAACAAGTACTTCAAGGAAGAATGGTCAATAAAGACAACAATAGGCAAACCAATGATGTACGAATGAAATTTATCTAAAGCAAACACTACAACTAGCAATTCTTTCTCGGTGGTAGTGTAATTCATTTGAGCCTCATTCAGTGTTTTGCTAGCATAGTGTATCACATAAGGTCTATTTCCCTCCCATTGACCAACCACTCCACCGACCGTGTAATCACTCGCGTCGCACATGAGCTCAAAAGGTAGGTCCCAATTGGGTGGTTGCTTGATCGGAGGTGTGACTAGCATGCTTTTAAGTTTTTTAAAGGATGTCTCACAATCATCCAACCACTTGAATGTGACCTCTTTAGACAGAAAATTGGTCAAGGGTTAGGCCAATGCACTGAAATTCTTTATGAATCGACGATAAAAACCTGCATGCCCCAAAAATGACCGGATGCCTTGGACAGCTCTTGGCGTGGGGAGGTTGGAGATGACCTCCACCTTGGATTTGTCGACTTCAATACCCCTCGCCGAAACTATGTGGCCAAGCACAATTCCTTCTGTCACCATAAAGTGACACTTTTCCCAATTCAAGACTAGATTCTTCTCCTCATATCTTGTCAGTACTTTCTCTAAGTTTTCCAAACATCCCTCGAATGAATTCCCAAATACCAAAAATTCATTCATGAAGACCTCCGCTATCTTTTCCACCATGTCACTAAAAATTCCCATCATACAATGTTGAAACGTCCCCGGAGCATTGCATAATCCAAATGGCATGCGGTGGTAGGCAAAGGTACCATAGGGGCACATGAAGGTAGTCTTCTCTTGGTCCTCCAATGCGATCTCAATTTGACTATAGCCGGAGTACCCATCTAAAAAGCAATAGAATAGGTGCCCCGCTACTCTTTCCAAAACTTGATCAAGGAACGACATTGGGAAATGATCTTTTCTTGTGCAAGCGTTCAACTTTCAGTAATCAATGCACACCCTCCATCCAGTGATCACTCTTGTAGGTATAAGCTCATTCTCACCATTCTCAACCACCGTAACTCTGGATTTCTTGGGTACTACTTGCATGGGGCTAACCCACTTGCTATTGGCAATCAGAAAAATGATGCCCATGTCAAGTAGTTTTGATACCTTATCCCTCACCACCTCCTTCATGATGGGATTTAACCATCTTTGTGGTTGTCAGGAAGGTTTGGCTTCCTCCTCAAGATAAATGCAGTGCGTGCAAATGAGCAGGCTTATCCCCTTGATATCCGCAATGGTCCACCCAATTGCTCCTTTATGTTTTCTCAATACCTCCAAGAGTTCTCTTTCTTGTTCCATGTTCAATGTAGAGCTAATAACCATCGAAAATGTTTCACCTTCACCGAGATAGGCGTACTTCAAATGGGAGGGTAAGGGCTTCAACTCCGAGTTAGGCTTTTGTTCATCCGACGAAAAAAATTTCTTTTCTCAATGAGGTAACTCCTTGAATGTAGGGATCCACCTTTCCATCCCTTTCAACTCTTCTACCCCTTCTTGCTCATCAAATTCCTCAGGATCCACTATTGCTTCTTCTTTCAATTTCAACATCTCCTCTAGCTCTAAGTGCTCTTCAACCAATGTGTCAACTCTATTGACCTCACTTACATCCTCATCATCACCCGATTGCTTTGCCAAGTTGAATACATTGAGCTCCATTGTCATATTCCCAAATGCCAACTTCATTAGACCATTCTTGTAATTTATTACAGCATTAGATGTAGCAAGGAAGGGTCTTCCAAGTATAACAAGGATTTGGGAGCTAAGGTTTGCAACAAGGTGTGTATCAAGCTCAATAAAATCGATACGGAAGTAAAATTTATCAATTTGAATTAAGATATCCTCAACTACTTGATTAACCCTAATTAAGGTATAATTTAATTAAATTAATAGGTCAATTGTGTTAGTTAAATAAAGTTAAACTAGTCAAAATAAGCCAAATTAGGGTTAGTGTGTGAATTAGGGATAATGCATTGATTGTTGTTCTTTTCAAGAGTTTGTGTATCAAAGCTACCAATTACTGGGGAGCCAATTGCATCAAAGCTACAAACTACTAAGGAACCAATTATCAAACTTACAAACTATAGGGTGCCAATTATGAAAGCTACAAACTATAGGGTGCCAATTATCAAAAGCTCAAAAGGGAGGGGGATCAAAGTGTAATTCAAGCTCTCCCTTTTTGTCTATAAATAGCACCCCTTGGGTCTTGTAAAGAGTACCTTTTTCTCTTGTATCATTTTTCTTGTAGAAAGCATCTTTTGGTAGTGAAAAACCCTCCAAAAGTCAATATTATTTTCTTGTATCCTCTTTCTTATAAAGTGCATCTTTTGTTAGTGGAGAACTCTCCAAAAGTTATTATGGCTTTCTTATATCATTGCTTTCTTGAAAAGAGCACTTTTTGGTAGTGGATAACCCTCCAAAAGTTATTATTGCTTTCTTATTATTACTTTCTTTTCTTGTATTATTGCTTTCTTTTAATTTATTGCTTTCTTTTATTGTAATATTGCTTTCTTTTAATTTATAGCTTTCTTTTATTGTATTATTGCTTTCTTTTATTTACATTGTCTTAAGCTTTCTTCTTCCGTTAGAGGAGTGAAACTCTTCTACTTTTCTAGAGCTTTACCAAAGCCGTGAAGGGTGGAACGTGATTCACTCATTCTTTGTTGAAGATTGGCTCTGTGTGTAATATGTTTTCCCTTGCAACTCCTCTACTTGTAAGGATGAGTATCACTCACTTTTCTAGCTTTACCAAAGCCATGAAGAGTGAGTGGTTTCTCATCCAATCTTTAGTAAGAGATGATTATCCGAAAGTTATATTTGTGCATTTCGTTTATGCTTAGCCTAAGTCTTTATTTCTTCATAATGTCTTCTCATTACATTTTTTTCTTTACCTTAAGCATGAGTAGCTAAGGCTTTAAGTTGGCTAATCCAAGGGAGACCTCCTCTTGGGTATGCCATTTGAACTCATCTTCTTTCCTCTCCTCGGTGTACGATGGTTTGGTTTGACTGGGTTGAGTAAGGACATGGTATGAGTGTTTGATATCCCGTAGACTTGTTATGGGTTTTGCTTGGATCCTCACTTCCATCTAGTCCCTTGCTTCCCACGAATCAACCGTTCATCTATGCACCATTTGACGAAGGTTTCGGGTTGACTTGACATTTCTATTGGAGTGAACCCTTCAGATTAGCCAACACTTGTTTCCCATTTCAATTTCATCACAAACCAACTTCAAACTACAAAAGATTTAACACTTTCTTTTCACAAAAACCACTTTCAAAATTATTCACATCCTTCCCCGAGGAGATGACCTTGGAATACTTTTCCAAGTAAAACAAAATTCTCAAAAGACTCCCTGCCCTTGGGGAGCACTTTTGTTCACAATCACACATTTTGTACATTCCATATTCCACCATTCCTTTGCCCTTTCTTTTGACATCATCCCAAGGGAGAATGACACTCCCCATCACACATAGATCATATATACGTTGAGGGAGATGTTAAGAGGTTAGGAACAACAAGGAAATAATTCAAGCACTACTCCCCTTGGTGTACGGATACTATGATCCGCCAATTGAAGCATGATTGAGGTGGGCTTCAATTCCTCAAGCTGAAGCTGCTAATACACCAAGTATGGAAGAAGATTGACACTTGCTCCCAAATTGAGGAGTGGAATGTTAATCTTCACCTGCTTAAACATTTCTAAAATATCAGCATAATTAGCCACCTTGACAGGTGGCTTCAAATGACTAGGAAATGGGGCAGGGATGGGAGGAACAAACACACATTCATCAGTCAATTTTTCTTTCTCAAATACCTATCTCTCTTTTTCTCCACTCATCTCACCCTTGTTGGTGTCACCCAAAGTTTCTTTTCCTTTTGGCAATGTGGTCTTAGGTGAGGCCTTTGGCAAAATGGTTTTGTCAATTTCTTTGCCACTAGGAAGGGTGGTGACAACTATGAGTTGCTCGTAACTCTCTCTCAAAGGCTCTGATGACTCAATAATGTGTTGAACCTTAGGGTTCTCTTATGGTTGAGCAGAGAACTTCCCCTTTCTTGTTGAGATACCCCTATGAAGTTTGTCCAACTTTGTAATTTGGGCTCTTATATCATTGATGGGTGTGGCATTTTGGTTACTGATGGCAGTTTGGCTTTGAATGAAGGAATGAACCATATCCTCCAAATTCTTTTTGTGGGGAGGTTGGTATGTGGATGGATTGGACGGTCATTGAGAAAACCTTTGTGACGGAGGACTTGGAGAAAAATTTTATGGTGGCGGGTTCGACTGATACCCTTGTGGATTGGTCCTTGGGTATTGAGATCTAGATGCTTGCCTTTGGCCATGGTATTGCTTTTGCTTGGGAGGCATAGGAGATGAATATGCACTTGACCCATGAGGATGGGGTTCTCATTTCTCCAACTGAAATTTGGGTGATTACTGCACCCCGAATTGTAGGTATTCGAATTGGGAGAAAATGATTGTCTTGGCTGGTTGAATGCATGGACTTGTTCATGATATGCTTCCTTAAGGGCTGGAATGTTAGGACATTCTGATGTGGAATGATCTACACTCTCACAGATTACACATCCCTCCACAATGGTAGAAACATTAGACACTTCATGTCTTCGATTGACTTCAAGACTCTCAACTTTCCTTGACAATTTAGCAATTTTTGAAAGTAAGTCTTCTCAGTCTCTCAAATCATATATCCCTCCCCCTTGTGGTTGACTACTACCCAAGGATGTCCTTAGTACATCATTGGGATCCCTAATGTCCCAAGATTGTGCATTTTGGGCCAGTGTACTAAAGTAGTCCAGTGCCTCATCAGGGTCTTTGTTCAAGAACTTGCTATTGCACATCATGTCAATGAATTGTCTATGGCTTGGTGTGATTCCTTTATAGAAGAAACTTACCAGTTGCCATGATTTGAAGCCATGGAGTGGTATGGATTGTAGCAAATGCTTGTAGCGATCCCAGCATTGATAAAATGGCTCATTGGACTTCTCAAAAAAAAATTTGAATTTCCTTTTTTAAAGTAGTGGTTCTATGAACAAAAAAAAATTTGTTCAAAAATTTAGAGAGCATTTGAGCCCAAGAGGTAATGGATCGAGGTCGCAAGGCATACAACCATGATTTGGTTTTATCACTGAGGGAGACAGGAAACAGTTTCAGTTAAGCTATGTCCTCCATAGCATAGTTAGCATTAAAGGTTACAACTATATCCTCAAACTCCCTTATGTGCAAGTAGGGATTTTTCTTTTCAATCCCATGGAATGTAGGAAGTAGTTGCAACATCCCTGGCTTGACTTGGAAATGATGAGCTTGGACTGGTAAATGAATGTAAGAGGGTATGGTGCTACGGGTTGGTTGAAGGAAATCCCTCATAGACCTCGTTGGAGGGTCCATTGGGATGTTATTCCCTTCATTCACAGGAGGGGGTATTGCATCCGTGGGTTAGGCATTCTAGGTTCGGGAACTCCCCCACCCCTTGGAACATTTGGCACTCTAGGTTCAGGCATTCCCCCACCCCTTGGAACATTTGGATTGGCATCAAGATTATCAAAATTATCACCCGCATCCTCGGGTGGGTTTTGGTCAATATTCATGTCGGGGTCTAAGGGTTGTCTAACCAATCGATTTCATTCGTCCCTTTTCCAGATGCAGTAAAATATCTACAAATCAAATTATACACAAATGAATATATATATACATGGAACAACATACCTCAACCCATGATGACGATCACGACACTTACCTCCGTCGTCCGAAAATCACCTTTTTGATTCGACACTTTGCCTTCCCCGGCAACGACGCCAAAAAAGCTTGACAAAATTTCTTGTAGTTTCCTAACCTCTAAACATCACTTTTTAGCATGTATAGTTTATGGATGAAGGGGATTGTCACTCTCCTATGGGTGATGTCAAAAGAAAGGGCAAGGATATGGGGTAAAATAAAATGATGGCAATGTGATGTGTAAATGCACAAAAAGTGTGTGTGTGTACAAAAGTGCTCCCCAAGTGCAAGGAGACTTTTGCGGTTTGTGTTTTACTTGGTGGCATTTCAAGGTTGTTTCCACGGGGAAGGAATAAATCGAGGGGGAAGGTGATTTCGGGAAAAAGAAAGTGTAAAATCTTTGGTTGTTGGAAGTTGTTTGGTGAAGTTTGTTTTCATGCTAATAAAATGAGAAACAAATGTTGGCAAATCCAAGAGATCACTCCAATAGGAATACCATCTCAACTCGAAACCCTCCTCCAATAGTGCATGAATGGATGATTAATTCGTGGGAAGGTCGGGATAAAATTGGTGAGTATCTAAGCATAAACTGTGACTAGGCCTACGAAATATCAAAGACTCACCAAGTTATCTACCCTCAACCTAGTCAAACCAAACCATTGGACTCTAAAAGAAGGGAGGAGAATGAGTTGAAATGGTATACCCAAGTGGAGGTTCCCCTTGGTTTTGCCAACTAAGAGATTTAGCTACTCATGCTTAAAATGAAATTGACAATGTAATGAAAATGCATTGCAAAGATATGAAGTTCTAGAGCAACTAGATACAAGAAAATATAAGCTATAAGAGAGTATATTGAATACCCATTTGAAAACTAAGAAAATGAAGAAGTTTGATACATTAATGGTGAAAGCTTTAAAAGAGCATTAAACTTGCATTGAACTTTAAAAAAAACAACATTAATGGCATTAAATGAAGTTCTAAGGATTCATGCCAGAGATTATAAGACAATGTATTGAAACAAATGAAAAAATCTCAATTTTCTCTCACTAGACACTATTCATCATCTTCTACCAGACCTTCTCTCTCTATATCTCTGTGTAATGTAGAATAATGAACCAATGGAGTCTTTGCCTGCCAAAAATGTGCATGGAATGATGCCCTAGACTCCAGAAGTGACCTCCATCTGTAGGGGTGCAGGAGGAATGGGCTGGACAGAGGGGTTGCAAAGCTTGTATGCACACCCAGCTCCTCTTCTCTTCTCTCTCCTCATTGATGGCCAAGCTTCCAAAAGTCCAAGATAGGTGTCCCAAGGGGTGTTCTGAGTGTTGGGCGTGTCAAGGAGTTGTAGGAGGATGTCTTGGTGGGACCCTCAAAGTAGCAGATATGAGTTGTAGAGCATTTGGGCATATCAGGCAAAGCGTACCAGTACGGCGAACTCCAGTTGCCTCAGTGTACCGGTACACGTACCGGTATGGTTTGGCTGGTTTTTTGATTTTCTAATTTCCTCCTCTCCTAAGCTATTCCCAAGCTATCTTTTCATCCCCATTCATCCCAAATGATTTGGGAAGGCCTTAAGAGGCCTCATTTAGCACTTTTTAACTGCAAATGCCAAATATCATCGTTAAGACTCAATTAATACAACTCCCATTATTTAATCTCCAAAAGCAATTAAAACAAGATGTTTAGCATATAAAAATCTACAAAGTTTTGTGCCAATAAAGGTTCCTCCTAGTTGTGTGAAAGGCCTCCCATACATAGGAGGCTATGTTGATAGCATTGGGCAAACCAGGACCGGCCCAACCTGCATTTCCCAGGCTTGCCTCTTCTCTCTCCTCCTCATGAATACTTGAGACTCCAAAGTCCAAGCATGGGTGTGGGGAGGCATGTAGATGTGTAAGGGATGTCAGGGGAGGGGATAAGTGGGAGAATCATAAGTGGGACCCCAAGCAAATGGAGCATGAGTTGCAGGCTTTCTGTGCATTCAAGAAAAAACCTTCTAGAAGGTTGATGCAAACCTTCCAGAAGGTTCATTCTAGTAGGCTAAACCTTCCGGAAGGTCTTTTGGTAGGTGCCAATTTAGTGCTTGGTTTTTTTCCCAGTGTTGTATCCCAATCTCCAAACACCAACCCACACATTGTGTGTATGGCTTATATGTGTGGGTGAGTGTCACTCTCACTCAAATTCAACACAAGAAATGGGAAAATGGCTATGTGGAATGAACAACATGTGTGTAAGAGTGCAAAAGTGCTCCCCAAGCATAGAGAGATTTTTGAGTGTTGTGTTTTACTTGAAATTAAGTATTCCAAGCTCGTCTCCTTAGGGAAGGAAAGTTCAAGTGTGGTGAAGGTGATTTTGGGAAAATGAAAAAGTGTAAAATCTTTGAGTTTGAGTTTTGTGATTTGTTTTCTTGATGAAAATAAATTGAAAACGAATGTTGGCTAATCCGAAGAGGACATTCCAATGGGAATGCCAAGTCAACTCAAGACCTTCCTCCAATGGTGTCTAGATGTTTGATTGATTCATAGGAAGCACGAGACTAAAATGGGGGTGAGGATTCAAACATATACTGTGACAAGTCTACGGTGTATCCAGAACTCACAACCATGTCCACACTCAACCTAGTCAAACCAAATCAATGTACACTATGAGGAGAAATGAAAAAGAGTTGATTTAGCACACCCAAGAGTAATTCTCCCTTGGATTAGCCTACTTAAAGTCTAGCTACTCATAATAAAAGAAAGGGCATGCAAAATCTAAAGGGACATAATAAAGAAATGAATATTGGAACTTAACTTAATGCAAGAAAACTTAAACTATGAAGAAAAACATTCAATACCCATTTTAAAAACTTGAAATGAAGAAAACTTAATACAACAATGGTGAAATCTTAAATGTGTAACTAAACTTGCAAAACATATGAAATAAATGACATTAAGAGTAATAAATGAAGCTTACAAAAGTTTTACTGAAGATTACAAGTGAAATGAGTGGAACAAATGCAAAAATCTAAGCTTTTCTATGTAAAACATCATCTTCTTCATTAAGCTTTCTAAGCTTAGGTAGCCTCTCTTGAAAAACTTGTGTGAATGTTGAATATATGGTGTAAGACCTCTA
This sequence comes from Ilex paraguariensis, assembly GCA_963454935.2. Taxonomy (NCBI): domain Eukaryota; kingdom Viridiplantae; phylum Streptophyta; class Magnoliopsida; order Aquifoliales; family Aquifoliaceae; genus Ilex; species Ilex paraguariensis. Next base: position 4,000,354 of record CAUOFW020003946.1, read on the forward strand.
CAAATTCATCCAAGGAGGTTCCCCCTAGGTGAGTGAAAGGCCTCCCATACATAGGAGTCTGAGTTGATGGCAATGGGTTGGCCAGGACAGGCCCAACTTGCATTTGCCAAACTTGCCTTTTCACTATCCTCCTCATTAATAGTTGAGCATCCAAAGTCTAAGCATGGGTGTGGGGAGGCATGTAGATGTGTAAGGGATATCAGGGGACAAAGGGGAGAATCATAGGTGGGACCCCAAGCAAAGGGAGCATGAGTTGCAGGTTTTCTATGCACTCCAGGCAAAACCTTCTGGAAGGTTGATGCAAACCATCCAGAAGGTTCATTCTAGTAGGCAAAACCTTCCGAAATGTCTTCTGGAAGGTGCCAACTTAGTGCTTCATTTTTTTCCCGGTGTTGTATCCTAATCTCCAAACACCAACTCGGATAATGTATGTATGGTTTATATGTGTGGGTAAGTGTCACTCTTACTTGGGTTCAACGCAAGAAATGAGAAAATGGGTGTGTGGAATGAACAAAATGTGTGCGTGAGTGCAAAAGTGGTCCCCAAGCGTAGAGTCATTTTCGAGTGTCGTGTTTTACTTGGAATTAAGTATTCCAAGGTCGTCTCCTCTGGGAAGGAAAGTTCAAGTGTGGTGAAGGTGATTTTGGGAAAACGAAAAAGTGTGAAAATCTTTGAGTTTGAGTTTTGTGATTGTTTTCCTGATGAAAATAAATTGGAAACAAGTGTTGGCTAATCCGAAGAGGTCATTCCAATAGGAATGCCAAGTCAGCTTAAGACCTTTCTCCAATGGTGTCTAGATGTTTGATTAATTCATAGGAAGCGCGGGACTAAATTGGAGGTGAGGATTCAAGCATATACCATGACAAGTCTACGATGTATCAAGAACTCATAACCATGTCCACACTCAAGCTTTCTATGCATTCTAGGCAAAACCTTCCGGAAGGTTGTTGTAGACCTTCCAGAAGGTTCATTCCAATAGGCTAAACCTTTCGGAAGGTCTTCTAGAAGGTGCCAACTCAGTGCTTAGTTTTTTTCCCAGTGTTGTATCCTAATCTCCAAACACCAAGCCGGACAATGTGTGTATGGCTTATATGTGTGAATGAGTGTCACTCTCACTCGGGTTCAATGCAAGAAAAGGGAAAATGGGTATGAGTAATGAACAAAATGTGTGTGTGAGTGCAAAAGTGCTCCTCAAGTGTAGAGAGATTTTTGAGTGTCATGTTTTACATGGAATTAAGTATTCCAAGGTCGTCTCCTCAGGGAAGGAAGGTTAAGTTATGGTGAAGGTAGTTTTTTGAAAATGAAAAGTGTGAAATCTTTTGAGTTTGTGTTTTGGTGAGTTATGTTTTTGATTAAAAATGAAATGAAAATAAGTGTTGGAAAATCCGAAGAGGTCATTGCAATGGGAATGCCAAATCAATTCAAGACCTTCCTCCAATGGTTCTTAGATGTTCGATTGATTCATAGGAAGCACGGGACCAAAATGGAGGTGAAGATTCAAGCATATCCCGTGACAATGTCTACAGTATATCAAGAACTCATAACCACGTCCACACTCAATCTAGTCAAACCGAATTATTGTACACTTTGAGGAGGAATGAAAATGAGTTAAAGTAGCACAATCAAGAGGAGTTCTCCCTTGGATTAGGCAACTATAAACTTAGCTACTCATAACTAAAGAAAAAACATTCATGATGTACGGAGACATTTAGAAGGAATGGAAATGAAAATGAGATGAAAACAAAACTTAGAACTTGTTTTAATGCTAGGAAATGGTAAACTACAAAGAGAAGTTTATTCAACACTAAAATAGAAAAATTGAAGAGAAGACAATTGAAACCCAACAAAGCTTATGAAAATGCAAGAACATTGAATTAAACTTGATTACACTTGAAATAAAGGCGATTACAATGCAAGAAATTGTAAAACTCGAGTAAATTTGAACTTTTTACGAAAAGGGGTAAAACGATAATTTGTCACTATAGTGCGGGTTGAAAACCCGTATTCTTTTGGATCTTATATGATGAAACGGACCTCACCATTGAATTCGTCTCGTGAAATCGAGTTGTATAGTCAATTTTCATTGAATTCTGAGATAGTTAAATTTTTCACGTTGTACGAGATAACTGGGTGTCGGGTGACCTTACAAACGTCCCCAAAAATAAATTTTATAAAAATTCTTATAATTGAAGGAAAGTTCAAATAAAAATAATTTCAACTTAAATCGGGACAGAATTAAGTCGTTTCAAGAGAAAAACGAAACTGAAAACAAGAAACATGCGGTGCGATGTGGACCGCACAATTAAAGGGTTTAAATAGGGATAAATATATGATTTTCTCCCTATTTCATCAGATTTCTCACGTTAGAAGAGAAAGAGAGAGAAGAGAGAAAAGAAAAAGAAATCTCCACCTTCTTTCTTCGATCTAAGGAGTTATGACGGTCGGAATCCCTCGGACCAAGATTTAAAGTCGATCACTGCGACGAGAGGTACGCAACCATACCAAGAACGAAGGATTTCAATGAAGATCCAAAGAGGATATTTAGGAAAATCAAGAGTTTTGGGGCTTGGGAGGTCTTCTTGAAGTTTTACTCTTCGTTTTATGCTTCAAGAGTTAGGGTTCCCTCATACTTTGGTTTATTTTTCACCTAGGATGTCCATATGGAATGGGCAGGTGTATAGCTATATATGTCACTTACCTATTGTTATGGAAATGAGGAAATGGGGATGAAAAAGACTTAAGCCAATTTCTAGTTTGAATTTGGTGTAGAGGGATTACTTGTGTAATTTCTTGGAACTCGTTGTTATGTGGGCAATTTTGTGTGATAACATGATTTGGTGCCTTGAAGGTATTTTGCTAAATGCCTATGTGAGAATTAAGTTTATTATGACATGCTATGTGTTTATATCATGCCTTGTGAATTGTTGTTGAGTATAAAAGAATTGATATATGTTATTAATACATTAGCATCATGGTAAATTATGGTAATTATATGCATTGGATATAAATTGCCATGGGATATGTTGGTATGCGGTTTAAATTGCTCATTTGGCATTCATATTGGGCATGACATCGATATTGCATTGGTGCATTACATTGCATTTTTCATGGAGGCATCACATTCATGGGCATTCGGCATGAGTGTGGGTGTGTGTGTATGGTATGATCAAACACTACTCTTGGTGCTTGATAAGTGGACTCGGGAAGGTTGGATCGAAGATCCGACTGAGTCGCACGGTTGCATAAAAAACTAGTGTCAGGTATAGCAAGTAGAGCTAGGCTCTCCCTTGGGTGCAAGACCCGGCCACCTGGTTCATACACTACCTTGAGGTGAAATTCTAGAAAAGTGTATAGGTTTATGGAACCGTGGTGTGACACTAAAACTCCGCTACCCAACAAAGACACAAAGATTTTGTTTTATAAAATACCTGGTTCATACACTCCCCTGAGGTGAAATTTTAAAAAACTATACTAGTTTTATAAAATATTCATTCAGTGAAAAATATCAATGACGGGGGCTTGGAATGCCCTGGGTTTTTCATACGTGTAGCATTGCATGGTGTGAAGGGAGCCAAGAAGGCTCGAGGTATATTACATGAGTGAGTCTCATCTCATTTCATGGCATGACATGCTAGAATTCCAACATGGAATTGCATATACTAAATTAGAAGGGATTGAAAATTGAAAACAGGTGAAATAGGCAAAACTGGGCAAAGCCTACCGGTACAACCTGCCAGTACAACTTTGTCCAATAGGCAAACCCTACCAGTAGGAATTTTTCAGTAGGCCAACCCTACAGGTAGAAATTTTCCAGTAGGAAAACCTTACCGGTAGGAATTTTCCAGTAAGCTCATCCTATCGGTATGACTTACTAGTAGGTCTTCCAAAAATTTGAAATTTTAAAAATTTTTTTGCCATACTTTTGGGCTTTGAGTTCTTTGGTTCCAAGAATATAAATGAACATAAAATAAAGATAAGTTGTGGTATATTGGACCAGGTTTGATCAAATGACAAACTATGTATGTGTTATATGCGTGGGTAACAATCCCAGTTAAAGGGATTTGATTGACGTGATGTCAGATTTGACAACAATCATGGGTATTTTTGCAAGTTGATGGATGGTCAACAGTTGACAAAGGACACCCGATTTTAGGGGTGTCACAACTTGGTATCAGAACATAGGTATACGATTTACCTAGGGCTGCTGGGCATGGGTCTAGACCATTGCATTCATTGTGCATTTCATGTTATGTACTTAAATTGCTACATGTTATATGCTATATGTTATGTGGATTATATACATGGTGAAATGTATATGGAAAGGAGAAACACTAGGGTTAGAAAACATAACCTTGGGGTTCGAAAAAAGGGATGAACGAGATAGTTCAAGGTATAAATGTATACTAGTCGTAGCATATGCTCTATTAGTGAGACAAGGAGAGAAATCTCAAAGTTTAAATTGGTCCCTACTTTGGGATACTAAATTTTGTGCTCTATTGGTATCTGACATGTATATAGATGGTTAGTAGAGGAAGACGATGTCGAGGTGGTGGGCGCAACAATAATCAACCACCACCGATCATTGACCAACAAGCCTTCATAGAGGCTATTGATATTGCGGCTGCTACCATTGCATAGGCTAGTGCAAATGTGGGGTAAGGAGGCACAAGTAACCTCCAAAATTTTAAAATGCACAAGCCTCCAATATTTAAGGGAGGGGCGGATCCGATGGTGGCCGACTATTGGTTCTGGTAAGTTGGCAAGATTTTAGAGGCAATGGAGATCACTTCCGATGCCATGAAGATAAGGCTAGTTGCATTCCAGCTAGAGGGAGAAGTCCAACTATGGTGGGATTGGGCAAAGGACTCCAAGAATTTGCAGGCAATGACATGGGGTGAGTTTCGGGAGCTCTTTATAGGCAAGTACTTCCTAACTACTGTTCGACAGACGAAGGTTTAGGAATTCTTAGATTTGAGGCAAGGGATAATGACGGTGCTGGAATACGTGGCTAAGTTCACTGAGTTAGCCCGTTTTGCCTATGACTACATGGCCAAGGTGAGGAAGTTTGAGGATGGTTTGAAATTGTCCATCCGGGATAAAATTGTGGGCCACTGCCTATAAAACTTGGATTCGATGATCACGACAACTATAGTCATTGAGAGAGAAGTTGAGCACACACGAAGCATCTGGGAGGCAGGTGGTAAGGACAAGAAGAAGGAGGGTCAATCCTCTTCTTCTAGTTTGGGAAAGAGGCAGAGAACTTCTACTTTGCAAGGACAACAAGGATAGAGCCGTGGCTATTAGGGCCAAGGCCAAGGTCAATCTTCCCAAGGCGGGAGACTCTTTAGGATTTCTAGTCAGGTAGGTCAAAGGGCATGTTATCATTGCCACTAGTCGGGTCACATGAAGAGGGATTGTCCTCAAAGGCAGGGATCCCAGAGTTATGGGGTATCTTAGTCTCAGTCATCCGTGGGGCAACCACAGACGTACTTTGTTCCTCCCTACCTACTATAGGCCAGGGAAGCCAATACCAGTTCCAGGGTGCTACACAGGCCCCTACCACTTTACAAATGGGGACTCCGTAGTCAGGCTAGATGGGCCAGGGTATAGGTCAAGGTCGAGGCTGAGGACAGGGCATACAGGCCAAGATATCGGGGACTTAGGGGCGTGTCGATGCTATCACACCTCAGACTGAGCCAGTAGACCAATCAGTTATTCAGGGTACATTTCTACTGTCTCGTTTATGGGCAAGGGTATTATTTGACACTGGTGCATTTCATTCTTTTATTACTACATCATGTGTGAAAGATTTGGGCTTAGAGGTTGAGACTTTGGAAGAGCCTTTGCATGTAAGTTCTCCCCTAGGAGCTAGGGTGAGTGTTGATTAGATATGTTGTGGCTATGAGTTAGAGACCTCAGGGATTCTACTCACCATAGACCTTAGGGTCATGGACATATCAGAGTTTGATGTTATCCTTGGGATGGACTGGTTGGTGGCACATCGCGTGGTTATTGATTGTGATCGGAAAAGGGTAATCGCCTACACACCGGACGGTGTTTGTTTCAAGTTTCAGAAGGAAAAGCACGATGCCTTACCTCAAACTGTGTATGACTCTAGATGGCATGGGCAGTTGATGGGTTGGCTTGCGGGCCTTACCCTAGAGGACGAGGTGAGACAGGAGTTGGGTCTACTTCGGGTTGTGCGTGAGTATGAGGATATTTTTTCGGACAAACTACCAGGATTACCTCCCGATAGGGATGTAGACTTTAGTATTGAGTTGCATCCCGGTACATCACCTATTTCTATAACTCCATATAGGATGGCGCCAGTTGAGTTGTAAGAACTCAAGGTCCAACTGCAAGAATTGTTGGATAAGGGTTTTATTAGACCGAGCACTTCACTATGGGGCGCTCCGATGTTGTTTACCAAGAAGAAGGAGAAGACCCTTTGACTATGCATAGACTCTCGACAGTTAAATAGGGTTACTATCAAGAATAGGTACCCTTTATCGAGAATTGATGATTTATTTGATTAGCTGAGGGGAGCGCGGGACTACTCCATGTTCAGAATGCGGTATGGGCATTTCGAGTTCATCGTGATGCCTTTCGGATTGATGAATGCGCCAGCGGCATTCATGGATCTCATGCATAGGGGTTCCAACCCTACCTAGATCAGTTTGTTATGGTCTTTGTTGGTGACATCTTGATCTACTCCAAGTCTGAGGAGGAGCATGAGGGTCATTTGAGGATTGTACTTCAGACCTTGAGAGACCATTAGTTGTGTGCCAAGTTCAGCAAATGTGAATTTTGACTAACCAAGGTGAAATTCTTAGGGCTTGTCGTGTCTGTTTTGGGTGTATCTGTGGATCCAGAGAAGGTTGAGGCAATCATGAGTTGGGAGAGGCCGAAGTTAGTCTTTGAGATATGCAGTTTCTTGGAATTGGTAGGGTACTACCAAAAGTTCATTGAGGACTTCTCTCGATTAGCTGCACCTATGACCAAGTTGACCCGAAAAGAGGTTAAGTTTGAGTGGAATGATGCGTGTGAGAAGACATTCTAGGAGTTGAAGAGGAGACTTACTTCCACCCCTATTTTGATAGTTCTGGAAAGGGGACAGGGGTACACAATGTATTGTGATGCCTCGAAAGATGGACTTGGTTGTGTTTTGATGTAATCAGAAAAGGTGGTGGCTTATGATTCTCGAGAATTAAAGAAACACGAGCAGAACTACCCCATGCACGACATGAAGTTGGTTACCATTGTCTTTACCTTGAAGGCTTGGCACCACTATCTGTACGGTGAGCAGTTTGAAGTGTTTTTGACCATAAAAGTATGAAGTATATCTTTACATAGTGAGACCTCAATATGAGGCAACGCTGGTGGATGGAGTATTTGGAAGACTACGACTTTACTTTGCATTACCATCCCGGTAAGGCAAATGTGGTGGCTGATGCACTTATTAGGAAGTCACGGGGAGTTATGGCTAGTGTGGCTTCCCAAGAATGGTGGATGCTCGAGACTGTGGGACAGTTCAGGCTATACTACAGGGAACAAGCTCAAGATGTTTTAGGGAGCTTGATGGCTACGCCCTCCGTACTGAGCAGTGTGATTGAGTCTTAGGGATAGGACCCAAAGTTATTATCCATCAAGGATCGAGTGCAGGCGGGTATCAAGGACAAGGGCTGGACCATTCACTCAGATGGCAGTCTTTGGTATAGGGGGAAAGGTTGTGGTTCCCTAGTTAGCAAATTTGAGGGAGGAGATCTTTAGGGAGTTCCATTGCTCCCGATTTGCTGTGCATCCAGGTGGCACAAAGATTTACCATGATCTTCATCGCTAGTATTATTGGACCGGAATGAAGGAACATGTTGGAGACTTTGTCAGACGATGTCTCACGTATTAGTAGGTCAAGGCTAAACACCAGATACCAGCAGGATTTCTCCAGCCTTTGGAGGTGGCTAAGTGGAAGTGGGAGCATGTCACGATGGACTTTGTGACCCACTTGCCACAGACATCCTAAGGGTATCACGCGGTATGGGTGATAGTGGACCAGCTTACGAAGTTGGCACACTTTTTGGCTATTTGGATGACCTTCATACTGGAGGAATTCTCTAGGTTGTATATATGAAAGATTATCCAGTTGCATGGGGTGCTCATATCTATAGTATCAAATCGGGATCCTAGGTTTATGACTCATTTTTGGGAGAGTTTTCAACGAGCCATGGGGACACAGTTGATGATGATCACTGCTTTTCATCCCCAGATGGATAGTCAATCAGAGAGGACCATCCAAATATTAGAGGACATGCTATGGGCATGTGTCCTAGATCTCAAGGGTAGTTGGGAAGAGTATTTACCCTTAGTGGAGTTCGCCTATAACAAAAATTATCAAGCGAGCATACAGATGGCACTCTATGAGGCATTATATGGGAGACCTTGTCGTTCTCCGGTTTGTTGGACGGAGGTAGGAGAGAAACCCTCTATAGGTCCAAAATTGGTTAGAGACACCTCAGAAAAGGTGAACTTGATACGGAAGCTTCTTCTCATGGCTCAGAGCTGGCAAAAGAGCTATGCTGATAGACGGCAACGATCTCTGGAGTTTGAGGTGGGAGATCACATCTTCTTGAAGGTGATGCCTAAGAGAGGAGTGGTCAGGTTCAACAAGCAGAAAAAGCTATCGCCGAGATATATCAGGCCCTTCAAAGTACATGAGAGGGTGGTTATAGTTGCTTACCAGTTGGTGTTACTACCAAATCTATCAGGTGTTCATGCGGTATTTCATGTCTCCATACTTTGGAAATACACCCCAGATCCGACTCATTTGGTGGATTGGGGGCAAACTTGTTGTTGATGTAGATGGGACCTTCGAGGAGGGTGCGGTGCGCATTATAGATAGTTTGGATCAGGTTTTGCGAGGCAAGACCGTGAGGCCAGTGGAGGTGTTGTGGCAGCATCGAGGAGTGGAGGAGGCGACAAGGGAGCGCGAGGACATTATCCGTACCAGATATCCTTTCTTATTCGAAGATGGAGGTACATTTGTGTAGTTATAAGTATGATATTATTGTTGCATATGCATTTGGTTGAATGTGCATGTATGTGCGAATTTCAAGGACAAAATTCTTTTAAGGGGGGAAGAATGTAAAACCCGGTTAAATTTAAACTTTTGTTGAATTCGTCTCGCGAAATCTCAGTCAATTTTTATCGAATTTTAAGATAGTCAGATTTTTTACGTTTTACGAGATAACTGGGTGTCGGGTGACCTTACAAACGTCCCCAATTTTTTTTTTTTTTTATAAAATTTCCTTATAATTGAATGAAAGTTCAAATAGAAATAATTTGAACTTAAACCGGAATGGAATTAAGTCGTTTCAGGACAAAAATAAACCCAGAAATAAGAAACGAGCAGCGCGACTTAGACCACAATTAAAGAGTATAAATAGGGAGAAATATATGATTTTCTCCCTATTTTTATCAGATTTCTCATGTTAGAAGAGAAAGAGAGAGAATAGAGAAAAGAAAAAGAAATCTCCACCTTCTTTCTTCGATCTACGGAGTTCCAACGGTCGGAATCCCTTGGACCAAGAGTTAAAGTTGATCACCACGACAAGAGCTACACAACCATACCAAGAACTAAGGATTTCACTAAAGATCCAAAGAGGATATTTGGGAAAATCAAGAATTTTGGGATTTGGAAGGTCTTCTTGAAGTTTTACTCTTCGTTTTATGCTTCAAGAGGTAAGGTTCCCTCCTACTTTGATTTATTTCTAACCTAGGATGTCCATATGGAATGAGTAGGTGTATAGCTATATATGTCACTTACCTATTGTTCTGGAAATGAGGAAATGGGGATGAAAAAGACTTAAGCCAATTTCTAGTTTGAATTTGGTGTAGAGGGATTACTTGTGTAATTTCTTGGAACTCGTTGTTATGTGGGCAATTTTGTGTGATAACATGATTTGGTGCCTCGAAAGTGTTTTGCTAAATGCCTATGTGAGAATTAAGTTTATAATGACATGCTATGTGTTTATATCATGCCCTGTGAATTGTTGTTGAGTATAAAAGAATTGATATATGTTGTTAATACATTAGCGTCATGATAAATTGGGGTAATTATATGCATTGGATATAAATTGACATGGAATATGTTGGTATGCGGTTTAAATTGCTCATTGGCCATTCATTGCATATTGGGCATGACATCAATATTGCACTGGTGCATTACATTGCATTTTTCACAGAGGCATTACATTCATGGGCATTAGGCATGAGTGTGGGTGTGTGTGCATGGTATGATCAAACACTAGTCTTGGTACTTGATGAGAGGACTCGGGAAGGTTGGATCGAAGATCCGACTGAGTCACACGGTTGCATGAAAAACTTGTGTCTGGTATAGCAAGTAGGACTAGACTCTCCCTCGGGTGCAAGACCCTGCTACCTGGTTCATACACTCCCCTGAGGTGAAATTCCAGAAAAGTGTATAGGTTTGTAAAGGAATTCGATTGACGTGATGTCAAATTTGGCTACAATCACAAGTATTTCTGCGGGTTGACGAATGGTCAATGGTTAATAAAGGACCCCCGATTTTAGGGGTGTCACAGAAATGAAGAATGCAAATGATTTAAAGCTTAATACAATTGAAATGGAGAAGAAAATGCAAAAACATAAGCTTTCTTACTCTAGAACTTCATCTTCTTCATTGGGGACTTATCTCTCTAAAACTACTCCTAACCTTAGGTAGCCTCTCCCTTAAAAGCTTGTGTGAATGCTGAATATATGATGTAAGAATGATGCATTTTCATCCATGAGGCTCCCCTAGCCTGTGAAAGTAGACCTCACATTAATGGGAGGTGATTTGATGCATTGGACAGGCTAGGAAGAGCTTAGCCTGCAACCCACCATGCCTCCTCATTCTCTCTCTTCATTTTCCATCCTCCATCCTCAAAAGTTAGCAACTAGGGTGTAGGAGGCATGTATGTATGTAGAATATGTCAGGGGACAAGTGAGAGAATCATAGATGGGACACCTAATCAAGTGGGGCATGAGTTGTAGGCATTCTGGAACTTCGGGCAAAACCTACTAGTAGATCGTGGAAACCTACCGATAGGTTTTACTCTAGTAACCAAAATCTACCAGTAAGTTTTCAGCTCTGGACCATTTTTTGTAGAATTGTCACAAAATTTTATCCAACCATCCAATTGAGCTCCAATTTTGACACAATATAGAGGACATCCATATCTACAAATTTCATGTTTTGAACATTTTCAGATAATAGGTGGATCATGGTCAAAAAAGAGGAGAACCGACGTACTTTTACCAAATGACGTAGGTGCCGGTGCCTATGTTACCAAGCACCGATACCTCATTGATTTCTTTCACTTTTAAGCCTCCAAATCCTCATGTAATGTGTCCATCTCTTCACCATACATCCAAAAATAGTTGTAGGGTTCCAAAATCCATCATTTACGCTATAATTACCTGCAACCATAAGATTTCAACATTATTCATAAACTCGACTAACTCTAAGTAATTAAATGCAAAGTTGAGTTAAAATGCATATAAAGAGACTGTTAAATATGCAATATTATGTGCTCATCACACCCCCAACTTAAGCTTTGCTAGTAACTAGCAAACTAAATGTGAAAAGTAAGCAAACAAAAATAAACATATACTAATTTCGCTATTGCATTTAGCATATGCAACAAACCTTTAAACGCCTAGGTGATCCATAGTGGACGGTTTTTCTCTCGTGAAGGTTTCCAGTAAAGGTACCTACAAACTTCTTTTCATAGTATCCAATATTTAAAACATATGTCCTTTTCTTAACTAGCATTGGGATGTCAAAAATAGCGTTGTCCAGTGCACCCGAACAAATCACACATGAATCAGATCATAGCCTTAAATGTTATTCTAGAGTATCGACCTACACATTTCCTTTCAAAACTCATGTGTGTGTGAAATGAATATGTAATTTAAGAATTTAATCAATGGAATCCACATTCCCTTGGCTATCCAAATTTATCTTTGATGCAAAACTCACCAAGGGTTTCTCTCAACAAATAATCACACATTGGTTATCTTGACATGCTCTCTATGTGTATATGTGAGATAGAATCTTGTGCACAAAATGAAATATGCTCACATATAATCTAAAAATGAAGTACATGCATGAAAATGAAGCACCCTTGGCATAATCTCATGAAAGGAATGCTAGGGCATTAGATAACAAAACCAACTTCTCTTTTTCTTTAAAAGTGTGCATCCCCCATGCTTCTCTGCATCATTTAGGACTTTCACAGGTTGTAATGGGCCCTTGGGGTGATATCTAGGTAAATGAATGGAGGATAGAGGACAACAAGGAGGGTTGTTCTGAGTGAATGACTTTTGTTTCAAAACATCTCCCTTTTCATGGGATTTTTAGTCTAACACCATCACCACACTCTTCGTTTCTTTTTCTCTATTTTTCTTACCATTTTCCTTTTTCTTTGATCATTCTTTCTTCTTTCACCCCTTTCTCTCATTTTCTTGTATTTTTCATTCTTTTCCCATTCAACATTTGAATTTCACATCATTCATCCCTTTTTCTGGGTTTCCACATCACCATTCCTTCTCTTTCATGTTCAATCACCGTTAGCTCTTGGAACAACCAACGTGTGGTAAAGTTTTATCATTTTACACCGGCTTTGTTAAGCGTGTGGCATGGAAAAGAATTTTCAACAAGGCTCAAATATGGTACTAGGGATATAATTTCACAAGGAAAAAGGGCTAAGGCTCAAAATAAATCAAAGATGGCCTAAGATCATTTTTATGTAAGCATGGAGGAGAATTATGCATTTCAAGACAAGTCAATCAACTAACCAAATGCACTCTAACCAAACAAGTATAATGAGATTATTGAACAAATTTCAAATTTGAAGAATTGTTTCTTGAGTATATGTAAGTTCCCTCCAACAAGGATTGACACTAAAGCTCACACAAGTACTTATTTCATCTCCACTATGCATGTCAAGCTCTAAACATGAACTCAATCCGTAAATTGCCAAAATTACCAATTCATGGTACACTTATGATTGAGTTCAAAAGCAAACAAGTATGTGATACTATTAGCAATAGGATAAACTTCTATAATGTGCTCATGTATTCAAAGTTCAAAATGAAGATCAAATTATCACTAGACCCATACACTTTGAATAGGGGAATATGGTTCAATATTAGATTTTTTTCACAAAAATTGTCCAAAATTTTCACATTTCCCATTATTCTATGCAAAAAGTGGTGGAAAATATAAATGGTGCACCTCACCCCCAACTTGAACCATACATTGTCCTCAATGCACAAGGAATCATGCAATGAGAAAAATGAAAGTAACATGGGAAATAAGATATCCCCCCTTTTTTTTTCTTTTTTTTAGTATACACATTAAAAGGAAGGAAAACAAAAAAGTTTGTTTACACCCCCCCAACTTAAACTCTCACATGATATTGAATGAGATTTTCTACGATGATGCTCAAAATGAAATGAGTCCAAATTAGGGAGAGGTAAACAACTTCAACACTGCATCATCAAGAAAAGGAAAATATAACAATAAAATAAGTCTAACTACATTTTACATGAAAACAAAACAAAAAGGGTTCATGTCAATCCTGCTTCAATTCGTATATCAGCTTGCGCCCATTGATTTTTTTGATTTTAAAATTTTTTTGTTGTATAAATGCCCTTCCTAACCAATCTATCCAACAATACAAAGGATAATGATTCAAAAATCTCAACCAAATAGAGGTGTAGGCAAGTTTATGCAATTCAAACAATGGAGTATACAATTTCTGTTCAAAAGTTTCTACACTTAACTCCACTTCAATGCCCTCCTCAACTTGAAAATTGTGAACCTCAACACCACTCTTAGATGAAAAATAACCTTGGGCTCATTAGCCTCATGTGAGATAATATCTTCATTAAATTTTTCACAATCTAGAGTGGTGGGAGATTCAACATCAATATGCATTACATTGAGATGATCATCCTCAGCACATTGACTATGCTCAAGATGTTGTTCTTTAAGCATAGTAATTATAGCATTAGTCACTGTATTAAGGTCATCTATAATTTGGGGATTGAATTCCATTCGATAAAGCATAAAGTCGCAAAGAGTATTTTCCAATTCTTGTTCGATTGAGTCCTCATATGTTGGATAGTTGCAAAATTCATTTGGTGTGAGATCGGATGACAACTTATAAGGTTCATTCTCCCAACCATAACTCAGATAACTTGGTGTAACATAGTGGTCGGGAGAAAAGTTTTTGGAGGCCAATATTGAATTTGAACCTTCGCATGCAAAGTCTTGAACCACATAATTTATTGGGCACTCACTAGTAATGTGCCCATACTCATCACAAATCTTACACACATTTTCAAAATTTTGTGCATTTGATACATTTTCATAAAAATTAGGAAACATAACAAAAAGCACAAACTAAAACAAACTATTTACAAATTAGACGACATACCTTGGCCCTTGATGAAAATCACGAGACTTACCTATGTCGTCCAAAATCACCTTTGAACTCGACGCTTAACCTTCCCCGGCAATAACACCAAAAATGCTTGACTTTTTTCTTGGTGTTGTATCTAATCTCCAAACACCAACCCCAGACAATGTGTGTATGGCTTATATATGTGGGTGAGTGCCACTCTCACTCGGGTTCAATGCAAGAAATGGGAAAATGGGTGTGTGGAATGAACAAAATGTGTGTTTGAGTGCAAAAGTGCTCCCCAAGCGTAGAAAGACTTTCGAGAGTCGTGTTTTACTTGGAATTAAGTATTCCAATGTTGTCTCCTTAGGGAAGGAAGGTTGAGTTGTGATGAAGGTGATTTTTTGATAATGGAAAAGTGTAAAATCTTGAGTTTGTGTTTTGGTGAGTTGTGTTTTTGATTAAAAATGAAATGGGAACAAGTGTTGGCTTATCCGAAGAGGTCATTTGAATGGGAATGCCAAATAAATTCAAGACATTCCTTCAATGGTGCCTACATGTTCAATTGATTCGTAGGAAGCCCGGGACCAAAATGGAGGTGAGGATTCAAGCATGCCCCGTGACAATGTCTATAGTGTATCAAAAACTTACAACCGCCTCCACACTCAACCTAGTCAAACCAAATCATCATACACTACGAGGAGGTATAAAAATGAGTTAAAGTAGCACACCCAAGAGGAGTTCTCCCTTGGATTAGCCAACTATAAACTTAGCTACTCATAACTAAAGATAAGGCATTCATGATGTAAGGAGACATTTAGAAGGAATGGAAATGAAAATGAGATGAAAATGAAACTTAGAACTTGTATTAATGATAGGAAATGGTAAACTATAAAGAGAAGTTCATTTAACACCAAAATGGAAAAGTTGCAGAGAAGACAATTGAAACCCAACCAAGATTATGGAAATGCAAAAACATTGAATTGAACTTGATTACACTTGAAATAAAGGAGATTACAATTCAAGAAATGAAGATTGGAAGTGATTTAAAGCTTACTACAACTCAAATGGAGAAGAAAATGTAAAAACATAAGCTTTCTTGCTCTAGAACTTCATCTTCTTCAATGGGAACTTATCTCTCTAAAACTACTCCTAAGCTTAGGTAGCCTCTCCCTCAAAAGCTTGTGTTAATGCTGAATATATGGTGTAAGAATGTTGCATTTTTGTCCATGAGGATCCCCTAGCCTTTGAGAGCAAACCTCCCATCAATGGAGGTGATTTGATGCATTGGACAGGTTAGGAAGCTCTTTGCCTACAACCCACCATGCCTCTTTCTTCTCTCTCTTCATTTCCCATCCTTCATCATCAAAAGTCAGCAACTAGGGTGTATGAGGGATGTATATCTGTAGAATATGTCAGGGGGCAAGTGGGAGAATCATAAAGCAAGTGGAGCATGAGTTGCAGGCACTCTGGCACTTCTAGGCAAAACCTACTGGTAGATCGCGAAAACCTACCGGTGGGTTTTACTCCAGTAGCCAAAACCTACAAGTAGGTTTCCAGCTCAAGACCAATGTTCATAGAATTGTCATAACCTTTTATCCAACCATAAGATTGAGCTGCAATTTTGACACAACACAGAGAACATCCAAATCTACAACTTTGATTCTTTAAACATATTCAGATAATAAGTGGATCATGGTCAAAAAGGATGAGAACCGAGGTACTACTACCAAATGATGCGAGTGTCGGTGCCTATGTTACCAAGCACCGATACCTCCTTGATTTCTTTCACTTTTAAGTCTCCAAATCCTCATGTAATGTGTCCATCTCTCCAACATACATCCACACATAGTTGTAGGGTTCTAAAATCCATCATTTATGCTATAATTTTCTACAACCACAAAATTTTAACATTATTCATAAATTCGGCTAACTCAAAGTAATTAAATGCAAATTTGAGTTAAAATGCATGTAATGAGGCCGTTAAATATGCAATATTATGTGCTCATCACTCAGGACCAATTTTTGTAAACTTTTCATAACTTCTGATTCAACTGTCTGATTCAGCTGAAATTTTGATACCATATAGAGGACATCCAGATCTACAACTTTCATGTTTTGCAATTTTTTAGATTAGAA
The DNA here is from genome assembly GCA_963454935.2 of Ilex paraguariensis. Classification (NCBI taxonomy): domain Eukaryota; kingdom Viridiplantae; phylum Streptophyta; class Magnoliopsida; order Aquifoliales; family Aquifoliaceae; genus Ilex; species Ilex paraguariensis. The sequence continues at coordinate 4,016,958 of CAUOFW020003946.1, forward strand.
GTGGATCACGGTCAAAAATGTAAAAAAAAGAGGTACTAAGTCCAAAATGGGGAAAACAGTGGGCTAAACCTTCCAAAAGGTCAATGCAAACCTTACGGAAGGTTGATGGAAACCTCCCGAAAGGTTTTTTTCCAAATGCTTTTTTTTTTGCTTTCTTCACCTTCCTAGCCTCCTGATCCTCATGTAATGTGTCCATCTCTTCACCACACATCCACACTTAGTAGCAAGGTTCCAAAAGTCATCATTTACACTATAATTAGCTGCAACATCAAAATTTTCACATTATTCATAATTTTGACTAACTCTAAGTTATTAAATGCAAAGTTAAGTCAAAAAGCTTGTAATGAGGCCATTAAATATGCAATATTATATGCTCACCACACCCCCCCAACTTAAGCATTTCTAGTCCCTAGCAAACGAAATGTAAAAATTAAGAAAACAAAAAGAAACCTATACTAATTCCGCTATTGCATTTAGCATATCTAAGAAGCCATTAAACCCTTAGGTGATCCCTAGTGGACGAGTTTTGTCTCATGAAGGTTTCCAGTGAAGGTACCTACAAACTTATTTTCATCATATCCAGCACTTGAAACATATGCTTGTATCCTAACTGGAACTCGGATGTCAAAAATAGCTTTGTCCAATGCACCCGAACTAATCACGTCATAGCCTTAAATGCTATTCTAGAGTATCCATCTACACATTTCCTTTCAAAAATCATTTGTGTGTGAAATGAATATGTAATTTAAGCATTACACAACAGAGTTCACATTCACTTTGGCTATGCAAATTAAGCTTTGATGCAACCTCACCAAGGGTGTCACTAACCAATGAATCACACTACGATTATCCTGGCATGCTCTCCATGTGTATACGTGAGATAGAATCTTATGCACAAAATGAAGTATGCTCAATATAATCTAAAAATGAAGTACATGCATAAAAATGAACCAACCTTGGCAAAATCTCATGAAAGGAATGCTAGGGAATTAGATAGAAAAATCAACCTTTCTTTTTCTTTAAAAGTATGCTATACCCATGCTTTCTCTAGATCATTTAGGACTTTCAAGGGTTATAATGGGGGCATTGGGGTGATATCGAGACAAATGAAATGAAGGATATATGATAATAAAGAGGGTTGTTCCGAGTGAAAGACTTTTATTTCAAAAATGTCTCCTTTTTCATGGGATTTTTAGTCTAACACAATCACCACACTAGTTGTTTCTTTTTTTTTCTTTTCCTTAACATTTTCCTTTTCTTTTGTCATTATTTTCTTCTTTTCACTCCCTTTTTCTCATTTTCTTGGATCTTTCATTCTTTTTCGTTCAACTCTTTGACTTCAACTTCATTTATCCCTTTGGTTAGGTTTTCGCATCACACTTCCTTCTCTTTTATGATCACTCATTTTCAGTTGTAGGAACAACCAAGGTGAGGTTGATTTTTATCATTTTGCACTGACTTGGTCAAATGTGTGGCATGGAAATGAATTTACAATTAAGGCTCAATCACGGTACAAGGGATAAAATTTTCACAAGAAAAAGGCTAAGGCTCAAAGCATTTCAAAGATGGCCTAAGATCATTTCTAAATAAGCATATGGAAGTATTTTTCATTTCAAGATAAAGTAAATTAACTACCCAAATGCTGTAAAACCCGATAAATTTAAAGTTTTGAAAATATGGGCAAAACGGTAATTTTATCGTTACAGTACTGGTCAAAAATTTGAAATTTTATGGAACTCGGATGACGAAACAAAATTCACCGTTGGATTAGTCTCGCAAAATTTAGTTACCCTGTCAAATTTTATTGAATTTCGAGATAGTCGAATTTTTTGCATTTTTCGAGGCAGTTGAGTCTTGAGTGACCAAAAAAAAATGAGATTTTGGCAAAAATTTTAAAATTTAGGAAATAATTTGAGGCAAGTTAAAATAAAAATATTTTGAACTTAAACCAAAACGAAATTTAATCATTTCGGGATGAAAACGGATCCGGGAAAAAGAAGTCGTGTGGCGCATTCTAGTTTTCAAGTTTTCTTCCGCCGATTTTCGGAGTTTCATCGGTCGAAATTTGTCGGGTCAAGAATTAAAGTCGATCTACACGACGAGGAATACGTGTGAGTACCAAAAACAACGATTTTCACCGAAGATTCAAAGGCAAATTTTTGGAAAATCAAGAACTTGGGGCTTGTGTGTTTTTGAAGTCTCCACACTTCAAAAAGGTAGGAGTTTTCCTACCTTGGTTCATTTCCTACCTATAGTGTATGAGAAATGAGTAGGTTATTAAAGAGTATATATATATATATATATATATATATATATATATATATGTCACTCACCTATGCATGTGAAATAGATAAAATGGGAATGAAAAAGGGTGTAGAAATGGCTTAGGTCAATTTCTAGTTGTATGTGATATGTGGGAATCACTTGTGAAATCCCTTGAAAATTGAATGAGTTAGTAGAATGAGCTATGTATAACATGTGTGTTATGAATTGTCATTAAATAGCAAATTTTATTTTATGCCTTGAGGAAGTAGGTGTAGAATGGGTTTGATTCAAGTCCTACTTTGTTTTGCTATGTGGAAGTACTTGTGTAATTTCTTGGATGGAAGTTATGTGTGCTTTAATATGTAGTAAAGTGAGTGTGTTTAATTCATACATCAGTGCATGTGTGTGTGTGTTGTTGCTTGTTGGAAACCTAAAGTAAGGGAGATTAAAAGAGAAGGAAGAAAAAACCAAGTTTTAGCTCGCATTTGATATGTGGAAGCTATTAGTGTAAACTCTTGGAAAATTTGATTTATATGAATTGTTTTGTGTATTTTAAAATTTTCCTACCATAGTTGGTTGGATGGAAAAATGGTAGGCATATGGAACTATGTAATTCACTTGCCTATGGTTATGGAGTTGGTGTAGAAAGGATATAATCAATTTCTAGTTTGAAATTGATGGTTTAGTTAAAAAGGGGTATTGAGGATGGTTGGGATGACTTGAAATAAATTATTTTGTTGAATGCACCATTAGTGTATGTTAAATGTGGGAAAAGGGTGCCTAAATGTGCTAAATAAATATTGTAAGAAAGGATTTGCAATGGATATAGAAATTGGGTGAAGAAAAGCCGGTACACTTTTCTGCTCCGGACCAATTCTCGTAGAATCATCATCACTTTTGATCCAACCGTTGGATTGAGCTAAAATGTTGACACAATACAGAAGACATCTAGATCTACAACTTTTGTGTTTTGAACTTTTCCAGATTCTGAGTGGATCATGGTCAAAATGGAGACAAACAGAGGTATTTCCACAAGAGGGAGCTAGTGCTGGTACCTTTGTTACCAAACACCAATACCTCTTTGATGTCTTAACTTCCTCCAAATCCTCATGTAATGTGGCCATACCTTCACCAAAGTGAGTGTGTTTAACTCATAAATCAGTGTGTGTGTGTTCTTGCTTGTTGGAAACCTAAAGTGAGGGAGATTAAAAGAGAAGGAAGAAAAACCAAGTTTTAGCTCACATTTGATATGTGGAAGCTATTAGTGTAAACTCTTAGAAAATTGGGTTTACATGGATTGTTTTGTGTATTTTAAAATTTTCCTACCATAGTTGGTTGGATGGAAAAATGGTAGGCATATGGAACTATGTAATTCACTTGCCTATGGTTATGGAGTTGGGTTAGAAAGGATATAATCAATATCTAGTTTGAAATTGATGGTTTAGTTAAAAAAGGGTATTGAGGATGGGTGGCATGACTTGAGATAAATTATCTTATTGAATGCACCATTAGTGTATGTTAAGCATGGGAAAAGGGTGCCTAAATGTGCTACATAAATCTTGTAAGAAAGAATTTGCAATGGATATAGAAATTGGGTGAAGAAAAGTCGGTTCACTTTTCTGCTCCGGACCAGTTGTTGTAGAATCATCATAACTTTTGATCCAACCGTTAGATTGAGCTGAAATGTTGACACAATACAGAAGACATCTATATCTACAACGTTTGTGTTTTAAACATTTCCCGATTCTTAGTGGATCATGGTCAAAATGGATAAAAACAGAGGTACTTCCACCAGAGGGAGCTAGTGCTGGTGCCTTTGTTACCAAACACAAATACCTCTTTGATTTCTTAACTTCTAAGCCTCCCAATCCTCATGTAATGTGGCCATACCTTCACCACACATCCAAGATAGTTGCAAGGTCCTAAAATACTTGATTTATGCTATAAATACTTGCAACATCCAAATATCAACATTATTCATAATTTCGGCTCACTCTAAGTACTTACATGCAAAAGTTGAGTTAAAATGCATGTAATGAGGCCTTCAAATATGCAATATTTTGCACTCATCACTGTGTTCTTTGGTTTCAAATGAGATATATTGGGGTATATTGGAACTCAATAGGATTAAATTAGTAAAGGAACATGGGTTACACGTGCAAGTTAAAATCCCGGACAAAGGGATAATAATGTTGTGATGTCGGTTAGTGCGACATTCATGGATCTTTCCATGGATTGACGGAGGGGTTAATGGTAGAAGTCACTTATTATGATTTCTTGAGTTATACGATGAATGTGAGTGAATTATGTGATAACATAATTGGTGTCGTGAAGGTGTTTAATAAAATGCCTTGAGTTATTGAAGTTGTTGTTTGATGAAATGACATGCTTGGAAAATGTGGTAAAGTGAAATTACATGCTTCTGATGTGATTTACAATTGTAATATTATGTTGATGTATGCTTAACGATATGTTAGCATTATGATGATCATGGAATTTATATGTTTGGATATAATTGATCATGGGATATGTTGAAATTGTTTATATGACATTCATTACATATTGAACATGGCAGTAGTTTGAAATGATGCATTACATTGCATATGCACGGGGTAAACACATCCATAACCATGAGCATGAGTGTGTGGTTGCATCGTTGGTCAATCATCATCCTTGATGGTTGGTGTTGGGCTCATAAAAGTAGGATGGAACATCCTATTGAGTCGCACAGTTACATGCATAAGAAAACTTGTGTCGGGTATAGCAAGTAGGGCTAGACACTCCCTCGGGTGAAAAACTTGGCCACTTGGTTCATACAGTTACCGACGGTGAAATTTCAGAAAAGTGTAACGGCGTACGGAGCCGGAGGTGCGATTCCTGAATCCGATACCCCATAAAGGCACATGATTTTGATATATAAATTATTCATTTGATGGGAAACATCCAAGAATGAATTAGTTTTATGACATNAGTGCGATTCTTGAATCCGATACCCAATAAAGGCACATGATTTTAATATATAAATTATTCATTTGATGGGAAACATCCAAGAATGAATTGATTTTATGACATATGGTTGATTTCAAAATTATCTTTGGATGTGTTTCATCAAAGACATTTGTTTTACACATATGCGTCGCATTGTGTTGTGGAGGTCGGTGTGGGCTCGGGATAGCATGCATGAGTGAGTTTCGTCTCATTACTTGACATGACATCATGAGATTTTATCTTGAATAACATATTCTTATTTTGAATGGAAGAAATTGTTTGTGGTATGTGCGCATTGCATACGCATTTTAGGTGGGGAGTAGCCTCTGTAGGAGTTTTTCTACTAAGCGTTGGCTCACCCTATAAGGGAAACATTTCAGGTGCAGGGTGCGTACTTACAGAGAACTCTCATTCGGGGCCTCAAGGGTGAAGAGGGGCCGACATGTGGCCTTTAACCATAACTATTTTGTAGACTTTTGTTCAAACTATCTATTGGCATGTAATATTTGTAAAACAATTATAATTTTGAACTTGTATTAACTATGTTTAATGCATAAACTCATGAGGTGAAAGTATGGATAATTGGACCTAGTGTGGTCAATGTTTCTTATAAATGGACCCGATGTGGTCAACATTTGTATATGGGACCTCGGATGGGTCATGTGATGGTACGGTGCGCAGGTTGTGTTTTGGGTAGGGTTTTCCTGTACAAAGGAGACTTTGCCCAATTTTGTTAAATTATGAATCCCGGTAAATGGGACACAACGGTGTAGTATCAAGTTATACGATATCCACAGGCATTTCGCGGATTGATTGGCGATCAACGGGACCCCCGATTTTTGGGGCGTTACAAATGCACTCTAACCAAAGCAAGCATAATGAAATTATTGAACCAATTTCAAATTTAAAAATTGTTCCTTTGAGTAAATGTAAGTTCCCTCCAACAAGGATTGACACTAAAGCTCTCATGGGTCCTTACACATCTCCACTATTTATGTCAAGCACTAAAATATGAATCTAATCCGTAAATTGCCAAAATTACAAGTTCATGGTGCACTTATGGTTGAGTTGAAAAGAAAACAAGTATGTGATATTGTTAGCAATAAGATAAACTTCTATAATGTGCTCAAGTTCAAAATGAAGATCACAAGGAATATAGTTCAATATTGGATATTTTTCGCCAACAATTGTCTAAAAGTTTTTAAATTTTCACATTTTCCATTATTCTATGAAAAAAAGTGGTGAAAAATGTACATGATGCACTGCACCCCCCAACTTGAACCATGCATTGTCCTCAATGCATAAGCAATCATGCAATGAGAAAAATGAAATTAACATGGGAAATGAGATACACACTTTTTTGTTTCTTTAGACACATTAAAGGGAAAATAAAACACAAAAAAGATTATTTACACCCCCCAACTTAAACTCGCACATGATATTGAATAAGATTTGTTACGATGATGCTCAAAATGAACTGAGCCCAAATTAGGGAGAGGTAAACAACTTCTACACTACAACAACTTGAAAATAAAAATGTAAAAATAAAAGAAATCTAACTACTATATACATGAAAACAAACAAAAAGGACTCATGTCAATCTGGCTTCAATTCAGATATGAGCTTGCACCCATTGATTTTTTTGATTTTAAAATTTTTTTGTTGTATAAAAGTCCTTCCTAACCAATCTATCCAACAATACAAAGGATAATGATTCAAAAATCTCAACCAAACAAAGGTGTATGCAAGTTTATGCAATTCCAACAATGGAGTATACAATTTCTACACTTAACTCCATTTCAATGCCCTCCCCCAAGTTGAAATTTGTGAACCTCAACGCCACTCTTAGACGGAAAAATAACCTTGTGCTCATTAACTTCATGTGAGATAATATCTCCATTAAAATTGTCACAATCTAGAGTGGTGGGAGATTCAACATCAAGATGCATTCCATTGAGATGATCATCCTCAATACATTGACTATTCTCAAGATGTTCTTCTTCATGCATTGTAATTATAGCATTAGTCAATGTACTAAGTTTATCTCTAATTTCAGAAAATTGTTGGGCTACTTGGGCATTGACTTCCAATTGGCATTGCATAAACTCGTAAAGCTTATTTTCAAATTCTTGTTCGGTTGAGTCCTCATATGTTCGATAGTGGCAAAATTCGTTTGGTGGTGTGAGATCGGATGAAAAATTATAAGGTTCATTCTCCCAACCAAAACTCGGATAATGCGGTGTAACATAGTGGTCGGGGTAAAAGTTTTCGGAGGCCAAAATTGAATTTTAACCTTTGCATGCAAAGTCTTAAGTCTTATAATTTATTGGGCACTCACTAGTGATGTGTCCATACTCATCACAAATCTCGCACAAGTTTTCAAAATAAAGGCATTTAACACATTATCATAAAAATTAGGAAACATGACAGAAAACACAAACTACATAAAACTATTTACAAATGAGAAGACATACCTTGGCCCATGATAAAAATCACGAGACTTTCCTATGCCGTCCAAAATCACCTTTGAACTCGACGCTTAACCTTCCCCTGCAACGGTGCCAAAAATGCTTAATTTTATTCGTCGTAAGCCCTAATCTTTGCATATCACCCTCAAATGTGTATATGAATTTTTTGTGTAGGGGAGTGTCACTCTCCCTTGAAATGATGCAAGAAATGGGGCAAACGTGTGTGTGAATGAACAAATGCGTGTTTGTGTGCAAAATTGCTCCATAAGCATACAGAGAATCTTGCAATGTCTTGTTTTACTTGGAATGGGTATTCCAAGGTTGTCTCCTTAGGGAAGGAAAGTTCAAGTGTGGTGAAGGTGATTTAGTGAAAATGGTAAAGTGTAAAAATCTTTGAGTTTGAGTTTTGTGACTTGTGTTCTTCATGAAAATAAATTGGAAATAAGTGTTGGCTAATTCGAAAAGGTCATTCCAATGGGAATGCCAAGTCAACTCGAAACCTTCCTCCAATGGTGTCTACATGTTTGATTGATTTATAGGGAGCGCAGGACTAAAATGGAGGTGAGGATTCAAGCATACACCGTGATAAGTCTACGGTGTATCAATAACTCACAACCATGTCCACACTCAACCTAGTAAAACCAAATAAACGTACACTATAAGGAAGAATGAAAAAGAGTTGGTTTAGCGCACCCAAGAGGAATTCTCCCTTGGATTAGCCAACTTAAAATCTAGCTACTCATAATAAAAGGAAGGACATGCATAATGTAAAGAGACATAATGAAGAAATGAAGATTGGAACTTAACCTAATGCAAGAAAAATTAAACTATGAAGAAAACATTCAATACCCATTTTAAAAAGCGTGAAATGAAGAAAACTTAATACAACAATGGTGAAAATCTTAAATGTGTAACTAAACTTGCAAAGCACTTGAAATAAATGACATTAAGAGTAATAAATGAAGCTTACAAAAGTCTTACTAAAGATTACAAGTGAAATGAGTGGAAGAAATGCAAAAATCTAAGCTTTTCTATGTAAAATATTATCTTCTTCACTTAGCTTTCTAAGCTTAGGTAGCCTTTCTTGGAAAACTTGTGTGAATGCTGGATATATGGTGTGAGACCTCTGCAATTTCGTCCATGGAGGTCCCCCTAGGTGTGTGAAAGGCCTCTTATCCATAGGAGGCTGAGTTGATGGCATTGGACAGGCTAGGACAGGCCTAGCCTGCACTTCCTAGGCTTGGCTTTTCTCTCTCCTTCTTATTAATGCTTGAGCCTCCAAAGTCCAAGCATGGGTGTGGGGAGGCATGAAGATGTGTAAGGAATGTTAGGGGACAAGTGGGAGAATCATAGGTGGGACTCCAAGCAAGTTGCAGGCTTTCTGGGCATTTTGGCCAAAACCTTCTAGAAGGTCGATGCAAACTTTCTAAAAGATTCATTCTAGTAGGCTAAACCTTTTGGAAGGTGCCGACTTAGGACTAGTTTTCGTAAAATTGTCATAACTTTTGATCCAACCATCTGATTGAGCTGAAATTTTGACAAAATACAAAGGACATCCAGATCTACAATTTTATGTTTTGCACTTTTTCAAATTCAAAGTTAATTATGGTCAACAATTGGAAAAACAAAGGTATTGTGTCAAAAATGGGGAAACTAGTGGGCTAAACCTTCCAAAAGGTCGATGCAAAGCTTTCAGAAGGTTTTCTTCCAAATGTATTTTTTTCTTAGTTTCTTCTCCTTCCTAGCCTCTCGATCCTCATGCAATGAGTCCATCTCTTCACCACACATCCACACTTAGTTGCAGGGTTCCAAAAGCCATCATTTACGCTATAATTACCTGCAACATCAAAATTTCTACATCATTCATAACTTCGACTAAGTCTAAGTAATTAAATGCAAAGTTAAGTTAAAATCATGTAATGAGGCCATTAAATATGCAATATTATATGCTCATCACCTTTGCGATTTTTGCATTGTCATATGCCTCATTCTCAATTCCTCCAATTCATTAATCTGTAATTTTCTTGAGAGTCCAGCCTTGTCCAGGTCAAAGTTCATTGCTTTAATGACCGAGTATGCTATGTGTTCAAATTTCATAGGTAGGTGACAAGGCTTTCCATATACTAATCGATAAGGAGACATGCCCAAAATTATTTTAAAAATAGTGTGATATGCCTAGAGTGCATAAGTTAGTCTTGACAACCAATCTTTGTGATCTGGATTTACCATTTTTTCTAAAATTAGTTTGATCTCTCGATTAACTAATTTAGCCTATCCACTAGTCTGTGGATGATAAGAGGTTGCAATTTTGTAAAAAATCAAGTACTTTTTCATCAAATTCTAGAAAGGACGATTACAAAAAAGAGCACCCCCATCACTTATTATGGATTTCAAAATTTCAAACCGGGATAAAATGTTTTCTTTTAGAAATTTGATAATTGTTTGGTGATCATTATTCCAGCATGAAATTGTTTCAACCCATTTGGACACATAGTCTACGACCGCTAAAATGTATAGATAGCCAAAGAAGGGGGAAATGGTTGCATAGAATCAATGCCCCAGCAATCAAAAATTTCAATCACAAGAATGGAGTTTAAGGGCATCATGTTTCTTTTAGAAATGCTTCCCAACTTTTGGTATCTATCACATGTTAAACAAAAGGCATGGACATCTTTGAAAAGTGTGGGCTAATAAAATCCACTCTGCAAGATTTTTGCAGTGGTTTTCCTTGATGAGAAATGGCCACCACATGCTTTAAGATGACAAAATGATATTACCTGTCTGCTATGTTGAATGGGGATGCAACGCCTTATGATTTGATCCTTACAGTACTTAAACACATATGGATCCTCCCAAAATGAGTTACGAACCTCCCTCAGAAATTTCTCTTTGTCCATTATTGTAAAGGATGAAGGGAGTGTACCAGTAGCAAAGAAGTTAGCAATGTCAATGTACCATGCTGTCTCATTAATCATGAATAGTTGTTCATCGAGAAAATTCTCATTGATTGGCAATCCATCCTCCTAAAATTCAAATGTTAATCTGGACAGATGATCTGTCACCACATTCTCAACACCCTTTTTGTCCTTAATGATCAGATCAAACTTTTAGAGTAAGAGTATCCACCTTAAGAGCCCTGGTTTGGCATCCTTCTTTGTGACTAAGAATTTTAATGCTGCATGGTCAGTGAACACAATAAACGAAAAACCAACAAGATAAGAACAAAATTTCTCCAAAGCAAAAACTACAACAAGCAATTCTTTTTCAGTTGTTGAATAATTTATCTGAGCATTATTCAAAGTCTTGCTTGCATAGTAAATCACATATGGTTTCTTATTCTTTCTTTACCCCAACACAGCACCTACAACATAATCACTTGCATCACACATTAGTTCAAAGGGTAGAGTCCAGTCAAGGGGTTGCATTATTGGAGCAGAAATTAACATACCCTTAAGCTTGTCAAAAGCTTTCTGGCATGCTACACTCCATACAAAAATTACATCCTAACTCAAGGGATGACACATGGGTTCAGCTATGGTACTAAAGTCTTTTATGAATCTCCTATAGAAGCCTACATGTCCTAGGAATGATCGAACATCCTTTATAGTCTTGGGAGCAAGTAAATTTTCAATCAGATATATTTTTGCTTTGTCAACTTTCATGCCTTCAGAAGACACAACGTGACGTAAGGCAATGCCTTGTGTTACAATGAAATGACATTTCTCCCAATTAAGCACTATATTGGCTTCCTTACATCTTATTAACACCTTTTTCAGGTTGTTTAGACACAAATCAAATGAGTCACCATATACAGAGAAGTCATCCATGAACACTTCCAAAAATTTCTCAACCATATCACCAAACAAGCTCAGCATGCACCTTTGGAATGTTGCAGGAGCATTACAAAGTCCAAATGGTATCCTTTTAAATGCAAAGGTGCCAAAGGGGCATGTGAATGTGATTTTCTCTTTGATCATTTAGTGTTATCTCAATTTGATTGTACCTGGAATACCCATCTAGAAAATAGTAAAATTCATGGCCTGCAATTCTCTCTAGGACCTGATCAAGAAAGGGAAAACGGAAATGGTCTTTCCTAGTTACCAAATTGAGTTTTTGATAGTCTATACCCATCCGCCATCCTGTGACAACTCAAGTGGGTACTAGTTTATTTGCATCATTTTTTACCACTGTGACCCCAAAATTCTTAAGCATAAATTGGGTTGGACTAACCCATTTGCTATCTGAGATGAGAAAGATTATCCCTTCATCTAAGATCTTGAACACCTGAGTTCTCACTACTTCCTTCATGTGAAGGTTCACTCGTCGTTGCATTTGACGAGAGGGTTGTGAATCCTCTTCATAGTATATAGCATGATTGCATATTAATGGGCTTATACCTTTTAAGTCAACGATGGTCCACCCAATGGTGCTTTTATGGCTTATATGAACTTCATCAGTTTAGGCTCTTGCAATTTTGTAAGCTAAGATGAAATTACCACGGGGTATGACTCGTCATCCCCTAAAAATGCATATTTGAGGTCAGATGAGATAGGTTTTAATTCAGGCTTTGGTGGCCTGACACTTGATGAGAGTGGCTTTGTGCCACTTGAAGAGATTTCTTCGAATTTGGGAGCCCATGTCCCAATAGTGTGAGCAGGACAATTCTTTGGGTTTTGATATCCATCTGTTGACTCAGATGAGATAAACTCAAACAAAGAGGATTCATTTGGGTTTTCACAAAATGTTTTATTCAGATGTTCTTGTATCAGAGGCTCAATGAAATTTATTTCTCTCACTTCTTTGTCTTCTCCTGGGTGTTTGGCAATATTGAAAATATTCAGCTTAAGAGTTATTTTCCAAAAATTTAATTTCATGACTCAATTCCTGCAATTGATTAGTGCATTTGAAGTTGCAAGGAAGGGTCGACGACCAAGGATGACGGGAATTTGATTCTTTGAATGCATTGCTGGATGAGTATCTAGAACAATAAAGTCAATAGGGAAGACAAAGTTGTCCACTTGGACAAGTACATCTTCAACAATGCCCCTAGGAATTTTAACAGATCTTTCTGCCAACTATAGTGTGACACTAGTGGGTTTGAGTTCACCTAGACTCAGTTGTTGGTAGACAGAGAAATTGAGCAAATTGACACTGGCTCCATGGTCTAACAGTGCTTGTTCTATTTTGAAGTTTCCAATGACACATGCCACAATTGGACACCCCGGATCCTTGTATTTTGGAGGGGTTTTGTGTTGAAGTAGGGCACTAGCTTGTTCTTTCAAGAAGGCTCTTTTTTGGACATTCTGGCTTCTCTTGACTATGCACAAGTCTTTTAGAAACTTGGTATAAGATGAAACCTGTCTAATTGCATCCAGAAGTAGGATGTTGATCGTTACTTGCTTAAAAAGCTCATAAATTTTTGGTTGGTTATTCAACTTCTGTATAGTTTTGAGTCTATAAGGAAAAGGAGCAGGAATAGGATGCAAAGGTTCTTTTTCCTTTGATGGTTCTAGTTCCTGTTCAATCATAGGTTCAGGCTCTTCTTCAATCACAAGTTCAGGTTCTATTGGTGCATTGACTAGGATTAACTCATGTTTTGTATTTGTAATTAGCATGTCTCTAATGGTCTTGTCAATCACCTTGCCACTCCTCAGTGTAGTGAAAACTTGGGCTTGGTCTTGTGGGTTTTCCATGATTGGAGGGTCTCCCACATGAAATTAGCCTTGCTGTTGTTATGGTTGGGCAAGAAACTTGCCCTTCTCATAAGTGGTCATGGATTGAGTCAATCTTTGGATGTGGTTTTTAAGATCCTCGAAAGATTGAGTGGTCTGGGTTATGAAATTAGTAAAAACTTGAGTAGAACTATTGTTATAGTTTATTTGGCTTTGCATTAACTGATTCAGTGTGTCCTCAAGACTCCTCTTTTTGTGGTGGTTGGTATGGTTGATATACGGGAGGTCCTTGAGGTGGTGGTTGTGAACCTTGTTGTGGGTTCATGGGAGTTGGTTGTGTGTTCCTCCAACTGAAGTTTGGGTGATTCTACCACCTTGAATTGTATGTTTCACAATATAGGTTGGAGTAAGACTTGTTGAAGTTGGAAACTGTATTTGTTTGTTCCAAAAAAACCTCTTTGAATGCTAGGATGGTAGGACACTCCCCAGTAGGGTGTCCTGTCAAAGCACAAATCCTACACACTTGTTCTGTGGAAGGGCCAACATCAACTTGATGTACCTTTTTCATCTCTAAAGCTTCTAACTTTTGAGACAAGGTAGGCATTTTCACTCTCAGGTCATCATCATCTTTTAAGACATAGTTACCCCCTTGGGAAGTAGATGGTTTGGCTTCAATAGTGGTAGGAGAGGCGAGTCCCACATCTAAGAACTATCAAATATGATGTCAAAAAAATTGAATGTCACCTCTAGACTTTTTCCTATAAACTCTCCTTGAGCCATCATTTCGACAAACAAACATAGTCTAGTGGGCAAGGAGTCATAGAAAATCCTACCAAAGTCCAATTCTCAAAAGTATGGTGTGGGCAGGATTGTAGCAGATCTTTGAATCTTTCCCAACATTGGTAGAATGTTTCCCCTTCTTTGACTGAAAAAATCATGATTTTCCTTTTGAGTACATTAGCATGGTGTAAGGGAAAAAACTTTCTAAAAAAAATCATTTTGTAATGCCTGCCAGTTAGGTATTGAATGGGCTTTTAAAGAATTTAGCCATTGTTTAGCTTTGTCTTTTAAAGAAAAAGGAAAAAGTTTCAACTTGGCAAGCTCAGTGTTGTCTTGAAATGTTTCACATACTTCCTCAAAATCTTTTATGTGCAGATACTGATTTTCAGATTCAAGTCCATGAAATTGAGGAAGTAGTTGCATTGTCCCCACCTTTACATTAAAGAGGGGAGCATTTCAAGGAAAGACAAAAAGAAGAGGGGACACTATTTCTTGTGGGATATAAGTAATCCCGCAAAGTTCGAATGTTAGAGACTTCCTCCTCTCTCACATGATCTTCGCCTTCTCTTACAGGAACTCCCCCTTCTCTCCTATTATTTGCCATGCTATTCTCAAAAGAGCTTGCTACTGATCTAGGTGAACATGGTTCAGATTGGTTTACAGATCCTACAGATTCTTCTGGCAAATTTTGAAAGTGAGGACTGTCCTTAGACATAAAATAAAATTATTCACAATAAATAAAAATTATATATATACAAAAATGAAGGTTTTTTCACCTTTTTCTTAAAAGCACTTTTTATGGCTCCCTGGCAACGGCGCTAGAAACTTGGCTTGATTCGAAATGTGTATACCCAAGTGCAGGGGGTCAAGTTGTGGTAATAATCTGGTTAAGTCCGGAGTCGAATCCACAGGGAACTATTGTCAGTATTTTAAAGTAAGTAGTGATTGAGACCAAGTAACTGGAATTTCTTGAGATTTGAAGTTGTGGGATTTCCTGGACAGAATATAAGATTATTTCCAAGGGGTTTTCTAGATAAAATATAATAAGTTATCAAATGTAACAGTCACCCTTTAGCTCGAGGATTTGAACATGTAGTCAATTATCCAGTTTATTATACTTGTGCTTTGTAACTCAATTAACCCTTATGTCAACATAAAGTTAATCAGAAGATAAAGATGGATTGTGAGAATTAAGAGTATGATTCCGATGTCTTTGTAGAGGTTTACAAGAATTGTCTGTATCGAGACTCAACCCTTCTACAAACAAGAAAGTGTCTCTGCAAGGCATCCAATCATTGCGTTAATATTCCATTCTTTAAATGAAGCACAGTAATGGTGAAGATTGAAATGTAGTCATGAAGATCTAGCTGGGGTAATTTCCTTGAACCAATGAGTCTTTCTATGTCAAGAGTCATCTATATCATAGAAAGTACTCATGGTTATACAAAGTACTTTAGCTTTACTAGATGAATTCAATCATTCAATAAGCAAGTGAAATATAAAGCATTACGCATAAATGAAATGCATAAATATAACTTCTGGATAATTTATACATATTCATCACCTCTTACTAAAGAGTGAATGAGGAACTATTCATTCTTCATGGCTTTGGTAAAGCTAGAAAAGTGAGTGATGCTCATCCCTCCAGGTAGAGGAGTTACAAGGTAAACCACACTACACAAGGAGCCGATCTTCGATGAAGAATGAGTGAATCATGTTCCACCCTTCACAGCTTCGATAAAGCTCTAGAAAAGTGGAAGAGTTTTACTCCTCTAAGGGAAAAAGAAAGCTCAAAAAATGAAAGTGAATAAAACTAATAATGAAAGTAGAAGAAATCTAGTCATTTTTCGAGGGTTTCCACCTCAACCAAAAGATGATCTATCTTCCTCTATGCAAGTAAATGTAAATGTAAATCTAACTCTACAACTAGCCCTATAAGTCTTGGTCTAGTATAAGTCTAATCCCTAAACTCCCCTGAAGCTCGCACAATGGGAGTATTTATAGACAAAGAGGAGGGGGCAAGGGAGTGTGGAGGAATAGTGCAATGCCTTCAAAGTCTACGTGCAAAACCCCAATGTCCAGATAGAAAATCAACCACTCTGTAGCCTATTTGGGAACTGATGAGTGCATAATATTGCATATTTAATGGTCTTATTACATGCATTTTAACTCAACTTTGTATTTAATTACTTAGAGTTAGTCAAAGTTGTGAATAATGTGGAAATTTTGATGTTGCAGGTAATTATAGCGTAAATGCTGGATTTTGGAACCCTGCAACTAAGTGTGAATCAGTGGTGAAGAGATGGACACATTACATGAGGATTGGGAGGCTTGGAAGGTGAAGAAACCAAAAAACATGCATTTTGGATGAAAACCTATTGGACGGTTTGGCTATAAACCTTCCGGAAGGTTCAGCCCACTATTTTCCCCATTTTTGACACAATACCTCTGTTTTTCCAATTTTTGACCATGATCCACTTCTAATATGAAAAAGTGAAAAACATGAAAGTTGTAGATCCAGATGTCCTCTATTTGTTTTCAAAATTTAAGCTCAATTAGACAATTGGCTCCAAATTTATGACAATTTTACAAAAACTGGTCCTGAGCTGGCACCTGTCGGAAGGTTTAGCCTACTAGAGTGAACAGTCTAGAAGGTTTGCATCAACAATCTGGAAGGTTTTTCCCAAAAGGCCCAGAAAGCCTATAACTCAAGCTCAACTTGCTTAGGGTCCCACCATTGATTCTCCCACTTGTCCCTTGACATCCCTTACACACATACGTGGCGCCTCACACCAAGGGGTAGACTTTGGAGACCAATGCATTTATGAGGATGGGAGAGAAGGGGGGAGCCAGGGGGTTGCCAGGTAGGCATGTCCTAGCTTGCCAAGCCTTCAACTTAGCCTCCCATTGATGGGAGGCCTACACACAGGCTATGGGGAGCCTCATGGACAAAATTTGAAGTCTCTCACACGCTATATATTCAACATTCACAAAAGCAATTGAGGGGAGAGGCCACCTAAGCTTAGAAAGCTCAAGCAAGAAGATGAAATTTTACATAGAGAAGTTTAGATTTTTGCATTTCTTTCACTCATTTCACTTGTAATCTTTTGTAAGATTTTGGAAAGTTCATTTATTACCTTTAATGTCATTTATTTCAAGTGTATGTCAAGTTTAGCTATGCATTCAAGATTTTACCTTGGTTGTATGATTTTTTTTTTTTTTTTTTTTTTCATTTCAAACTTTTAAAATGGGTATTGAATGTTTTTCTTCATAGTTTAAGTTCTCTTGCATTAAGTTAAGTTCCAATCTTTATTTCTTCATTATGTCTCTTTACATTTTGCATGTACTTCCTTTTATTATGAGTAGCTAAGCTTTAAGTTGGCTAATCCAAGGGAGAACTCTTCTTTGGTGTGCTATTTCAACTCATTTTCTTTCCTCCTCGTAGTGTACATTGATTTGGTTTGACTAGGTTGAGTGTTGAAGTGGTTGTGAGTTCTTGATACACCGTAGACTTGTCACGGTGTATGCTTGAATCCTTACCTCCATTTTAGTCTCGCGCTTCATATAAATCATTCAAACATCTAGAAATCATTGGAGGAAGGTCTTGAGTTGATTTGGCATTCCAAATGGAATGACCTCTTTAGATTAGCCAACACTTGTTTCCATTTTATTTTCATCAAGAACACAAATCACCAAACTCAAACATCAAAGATTTTTACACTTTTTATTTATCACCAAAAATCACCTTCACATAATTCCCTTTCTTTCCTGAGGAGAAGACCTTGGAATACCTATTTCAAGTAAAATACGACATTGCAAGATTCTCTCTATGCTTGGGGACCAATTTTGCACACACACACACACACACACCTTTTGTTCATTCCACACACCCATTTTCCCATTTCCTACACTGAACCCGAGTGAGAGTGACACTCACCCACACACATTGCATATCTTATGTACATTTTCATCCCCTTTAGACTTGCTTTTGCAGTTAAAATGATCGAATTTACACTATTTGAGCAATTAACCAAGTTTTGGTATGTTTGCAGATAAAAAGGGTTAAATGATGCTAGTAAGCCCTCCCACGATGTTTAAGATGAATGGAGATGAGGAGGAGGCTTGGCGATAACTCAGATGATGAAGAAACCAAGAAATCAGCAAAACAAGGGAAAATCTGTCGGTAGGCCATATCGGTAGGTTTTGGCTACTAGACTTGCATCTACCACAAACCTATTGGTATTTTTTGCCTACTGGAGTAGGTTTTACTGAAACAGGACAGATTCCACATCTCAAGCTCTGCAACTTTGGGGGTCTCACCATTGGGTCTCCCACTTGTCCCTGACACACACCTTACACACAAGACACCCCCTTTTCACCATAGCTTGGACTTTTGGATGCTTGGACATAAATGAGCAGAGAGTGAAATGAGGAAGCTAGGTGACTAGCCTGCCTAACCGATCCTTTTTAGCCCCTATTGATTGGGATCACATCACACAAGCTAGAGAGGCTCCATGGACGTTTTTGAAGGCTCCCATTCACCATTATTGAGATATATTACATTATAGAGAGATAAGCTCCTAGGAAGAAGATGAATAGTGCTAGAGAGAGAAGTTGATATTTTTGCATTTTCTTCCATCCTTTCACTTGTAGTTTATTGTAAGGATCTTGTAAGCTTTGTTTAATGTCTTTAATGTCATTTATTATAAGCACATTTCAAGTTTAGTTGAGTATCTTAGCTTTTACCATTACCACATTTAAGTTTTCATCTCAAAGCTCCCTCAAATGGGTATTAAATGCACTTTTCTATAGTTTTGTGTTTTCTTGCATTAGTTTAAGTTCCAAGCTTCATTTCTTACAATGTCTCTTTATTATGTTTATGTTTTTGCTTTCATTATGAGTAGCTAAGTTTTAAGTTGGCTAATCCAAGGGAGACCTCCTTTTGGGTATGTCATTTCAACTCATTTTCTTTTCTCCTCATAGTGTACGTTGATTCAATTTGACTGGGTTAAGTGTAGACATGGTTGTGAGTCTTTGATATCCTGTAGACTTGTCATGGGGTATGCTTGGATCCTCACCTCCATCCTAGTCCCTCGCTTTCCATGAATCAATCGAACATCTAGACACCATTGGGAAAAAGTCTCGAGTTGAGTTGGCATTCCCATTGGAATGAACCCTTTGGATTAGCCGACACTTGTTTCCATTTCATCACAAACTCAAACAACAAAAGTTTTTTACACTTTACCCTTTTTCACCAAAATCATCTTTAACGCAATTCACCTTCTTCCCTGAGGAGACGACCTTGGAATACGATTTCCAAGTAAAACACGACACTTGAAAGTCTCCCTGTGCTTGGGGAGCACTTTTGTTCGCACACACACACACACACATTTCATTCCACCATTATTCAGTTTCCCCATTTCTTGGATCATTCCAAGGGAGAGTGACACTCCCCTATCCCTATAAGCCATGCACACTTTGAGGGATGATGTCTGGAGATTAGGGAGTACAACGGAAACCATCAAGCAATTCTCTCTACGCTTGGGGAACAATTTTGCACACACACACCTTTTGTTCATTCCACACACCTGTTTTCCCATTTCTTACATTGAACCTGAGTGAGAGTGATACGTACCCACACACATAAGCCATATACACATTGAGGGTTCATGTTCAATAATTATGGCATACGACGAAAAAATTCAAGCATTTTGGCGTCATTGCTGGGGAAGGTTAAGCATCTAGTTCGAAGGTGATTTTGGACGACATAGGTAAGTCTCATGATTTTCATCATGGGCCAAGGTATGTCATATCATTTGTAAATAGTTGGTTTTAGTTTGTGTTTTTGATTATATTTCCTAATTTTTATGATAATGTGTTAAATGTCCCAAATTTTGAAAATGTGTGTGAGATTTATGATGAGTATGGGCAAATTACTAGTGAGTGCCTAATAAATTATACGGTTCAAAACTTTGCATGCGAAGTTCAAATTCAATATTGGTCTCAAAAATTTTTTACCTCGACCATTATGTTACACCAAGTTATTCGAGTTTTGGTTGGGAGAATGAACCTTATAATTTTTTATCTGATCCCACACCACCAAATGAATTTTTCTACTATCCAACATATGAGGACTCAACCAAAGAAGAATTGGAAAATACTTTTCACGAGTTTATGCTATACCAAATGGAATTTAATGCTTAAATAACCCAAGACCTTATTGCATTGACTAATGCTATAATCACTATACGTGAAAAATAACATCTTGAGCACAGTCAATGTAGTGAGAATGATCATCTCAATGGAATGCATATTGATGTTGAATCTCCCACCACTCTAGATTGCGAAAAATTTAATGAAAATATTATCTCACATGTGGCTAATGAGCCCAAGGTCATTTTGCCATCTAAGGGTGTTGTTGAGATTTACATTTCTCAACTTGAGGATGATCATCTCAATGGAATGCATATTCATGTTGAATCTCCCACCAGTCTAGATTACAAAAAAATTAATGAAGAAATTCTCTCACATGAGGTTGATGAGCCCAAGGTCATTTTTTCATCCAAAAGTGGTGTTGAGATTCACATTTTTCACCTTGGGAAGGGCATTGAAATGGAATTAAGTGTAGAAACTTTTAAAGAGAAATTGTATACTCCATTGTTGGAATTGCATAAACTTGCCTACACCTTGATGAGCACAAAACATTGCATAGTTATTGGCCTCATTTCATGATTTTTAACTTAAATTTGCATATTAATTATTTAGAATTAGTTAAAGTCAGGAATAATGAGAAAATTTTGGTGTTGTAGGTAATTATAGCATAAATGATGGCTTTTAGAGCTTTGCAACTAAGTGTGAATGTGTGGTGAAGAGATGGACACATTGAATGAGGATAGGGAGGCTTGGAAGGTGAAGAAACCAAGAAAAATGCAATTTGGATGAAAACCTTTCGGAATGTTTGGCCATAAACCTTTTGGAAGGTTTAGCCCACTAGTTTCCCAAGGTCTTGACACAGTACCATTGTTTTTCCCATGTTTGATCATGATCCACTTCAAATCGGAAAAATTTCAAAACTTTAAAGTTGTAAATCTAGATGTCTTCTATATTGTGTTAGAATTGCAACTCAATCCAACGGTTGGATCAAAAGTTATGGCAATGTTACTAAAATTGGTCCTGAGCTGTCACCTTCCAAAAGACCTTCCGCAAGGTTCTGCCTACTGGAATCGACCTTCTGGAAGGTTTTGTGCAGAATGCCCAGAACGCCTGCAACTCATGCTCCACTTGCTTTGGGGGTCCCACCATTTATTCTTCCACTTGTCCCCTGACATCCCTTACATATTTACATATCCCCTACACCCTAGGAGAAGACTTTGGAGGCAATGACATTGATGAGGATGGGAGAGAAGGGGGCAGCCATAATGGTTGCAAGCTAAGCACTCTCCTAGCCTGCCAAGCCATTAAAATCACCTCTTATTGATGGGAGGTCTGCACACACAGGCTAGGAAAGCCTCATGGATGAAAAGGCATCAAGTCTTCACCATATATTTAGCATTCCACTCACATTTGAAGAGGGTGGTTACCTAAGTTTAGAAAATCCAAGGAAGAAGAAGATGAATAGTGTAATTGGAATTTATGTTTTTGCATTTTCCTTTCCATTTCAGTTGTAGTGACCTTTAAATATCTTGTAATATTTATTTCTTGCACTTTAATCTTAGCTATTTCAAGTTCATTGCAAGTTTAGTTGTGTAACTTAGAATCTACCATTGTTGTATGAGTTTTTTCACTTCAAATTTTTCTTAAAATGGGTATTGCATATTTTCTTCTTAGTTTAAGTTTTCTTCCATTAAGTTGAGTTCTAATCTTCATTTCAATATTATGTCACTTTACATTATGCATTTCCTTCTTGCTTTCATGGGTAGCTAGATTTTAAGTTGGCTAATCCAAGGGAAACCTCTTCTTGGGCATGCCATTTCAACTCATTTTCTTTCCTCCTCTTGGTGTATGATGCTTCGATTTGATTGGGTTGAGAGTGGATATGGTTTATGCTTGGATAATCACCATCTCGTCCCTAGCTTCCCACAAATCAATCGTTCATCTATGTATCATTGGAGGAAGGTTTCGAGTTGAGTTGGGATTCCCATTGGAATGACCTCTTTAGATTAGCCAACACTTGTTTTCTTGCATTTTCATTAAGAAAAAAACTCACCAAAACCAACTACAAGATTTTACACTTTCCTTTTCCACAAAATCACTTTCACCACACTTGAACTTTCTTTCCCTGAGGAGACGACCTTGGAATACTTTTCCAAGTAAAACAATGACACACAAAAGACTCCTTGCGCTTGGGGAGCCCTTTTTTTCACATACACATTTCATTCCACACACATATTTTGTTCATTTCATTCCATTCCATCCACCATTCTGTTGCCCCATCTCTTGCATCATTCTGAGGGAGAGCAACACTCACCTCCATCCATATACAATACATTTTGAGGGATGATATTTAGGGGTTAGGGATAATAAGGGAAAAACATCAAGCACACCTCTGTTTGGTTGAGATTTTTGAATCATTATCCTTTGTATTGTTGGATAGATTGGTTAGGAAGGGCATTTATATAACAAAAAAATTTTAAAATCAATGGGCGCAAGCTCATATCTAAATTGAAGCCAGATTGACATTAGTCATTTTTGTTTTATTTTCATGTACATAGTAGTTATATTTCTTTTATTTTCATGTTGTTGTAGTGTAGAAGTTGTTTACCTTCCCTAATTTGGACTCAATTCATTTTGAGCATCATCGTTAACAAATCTTATTCAATATTATGTGCGAGTTTAAGTTTGGGGGTGTAAACAAGCTTTTTTGTGTTTCATTTTCCCTTTAATATAAAAAAAAAAAAAAGAAGGGGAATATCTTATTTCCCATATTACTTTCATTTTTCTCATTGCATGATTTCTTGTGCATTGAGGATAATGCATGATTCAAGTTGGGGGGGGGGGGTGAGTTGCACCATTTACATGTTCCACCACTTTTTGTACAAAATAGTTAGAAATGTGAAAATTTTGAAAATTGTGGACATTTTTTGTGTAAAGATCTAATATTGAACTATATTCCCCTATCGTAATTGTTATGGGAATTGTGATTGCTTTATCTTCATTATGAACTTTGAACACATGAGTACACCATAGAAGTTTATCCTATGCTTGCGTATCATATATGTGTTTGCATTTGAACTCAACCATAAGTGCACCATGACCTTGTGAAATTCTATCCCTGGTGCATTGTTTGAGCCTTGTTGAAAATTCATTTCCATGCCACACAAGTGACCAAGCCAGTGCAAAAAGATAAAAATTTACCACACCTTGGTTGTTTCAAGAGCTGACCGTGATTGGACATGAAACAGAAGGAATGGTGATATGGAAACCCAACGAAAGGGGTGATGAATGTTGAATTCATATGTTGAATGAAAAAGAATGATAAATCCAAGAAAAAGGGGAGAGAAAAAAAATTGATCAAAGAATGAAGGAAAATATTAAGAAAAAGAGATAAAGAGTGAAGTGATGGTGGTAGACTTGAAATCCCATAAAAAAAGGGAGATGTTTTTGAAATAAAGGTCATTCACCTAGAACAACCCTCTTGTTATCCTCTATCATTCATTTCATGTGCTCCAATATCACCTCAAGGCCCCATTATAACCTTTGAAGTCCTAAATGATCTAGAGACAACATGGGGGGAGCACACTTTTAAAGAAAAATAAAAGTTAATTTTGCTATCTAGTGCTCTAACATTCCTTTCATGAGATTTTGCCAAGGTTATTTTATTTGTATACTTGTGCTTCATTTTTGGATTATATGTGAGCATACTTTGGTTTGGGCATAAGATTATCTCACACATACACATGGAGTGCATGCTCGGATAGTCATTGAGTTATTCATTTTTGAGAGAAACCCTTGGTGAGTTTTGCATCAATGCTGAATTTGGATAGCTATGTGAATGTGGATTCCATTGAGTAAATGCTTAAATTACATATTCATTTCACACACACAAGAGTTTTGAAAGGAAATGTGTAGGTAGGTGGATACTCTAGCATAGCATTTATGGCTATGATGTTATTCATGTGTGATTAGTTCGGGTGTTCGGACAAAGTTGTTTATGACATCCCAGTGCTAGTTAGGATAAGGGCATATGTGTTAAATATTGGATACGAGGAAAAGAAGTTTGTAGGTACCTTCATTGAAAACCTTCACGAGAACTCGTCCACTAGGGATCACCTAAGGGTATAAAGGCTTGCTGTATATGCTAAATGCAATAGGAGAATTAGAATAAGTTTATGTTTGTTTGCCTAATATTTACATTTAGTTTGCTAGGGACTAGCAAAGCTTAAGTTGGCGGGTGGGATGAGCACATAATATTTCATATTTAATGGCCTCATTACATGCATTTTAACTCAACTTTTCATTTAATTATTTAGAGTTAGTCGAAGTTGTGAAAAATGTAGAAATTTTGATGTTGTAGGTAATTATAGCGTAAATGATGGATTTCGGAACCTTGCAACTAAGTGTGAATGAGTGGTGAAGAGATGGACACATTATATGAGGATTTGGAGGCTTGGAAGGTGAAGAAACCAAGAAAAATGCATTTTGGAAGGTTTGGCTATAAACCTTTTGAAAGGTTTAGCCCACAGTTTTCCCCATTTTTGACACAATACCTTTGTTTTTCTAGTTTTTGACCATGATCCACTTCTAATTTGAAAAAGTGAAAAACATGAAAGTAGTAAATCCAGATATCCTCTATATTTTTCAAAATCTAAGCTCAATTGGACAATTGGATCCAAAGTTATGACAATTTTACAAAAACTAGTCCTGAGTTGGCACCTGTTGGAAGGTGTAGCCTACTAGAGTGAACATTCCGGAAGGTTTGCATCAACCTTCTGGAAGTTTTTTGCCTAGAAACCCTGCAACTCAAGCTTCACTTGCTTAGGGGTCCCACCATTGATTCTCCCACTTGTTCCCTAACATCCTTTACACACATACATGCCTCCTCACACCAAGGGGTGGACTTTGGAGGCCAATGTATTTATGAGGATGGGAGAGAAGGGGGCAGCCAGGGGGTTGCCAGGTAGGCTTGTCCAAGCCTGCCATGCCTTTAGCTCAGCCTCCCATCAATGGGAGGCCAGCACACATGCAATGGGGAGCCTCATGGACAAAATTTGAAGTCTCTCACACACTATATATTCAGCATTCACAAAAGCCATTGAGGGGAGAGGCTACTTAAGCTTAGAAAGCTCAAGGAAGAAGATGAAATTTTACATAGAGAAGTTTACATTTTTTCATTTCTTCCACTCATTTCACTTGTAATCTTTTGTAAGATTTTGGAAAGTTTCATTTATTACCTTTAATGTCATTTATTTCAAGTGTATTTCAAGTTTAGCTATGCATTCAAGATTTTACCATTGTTGTATGAGTTTTTTTTTTTCATTTTGATTAACCTTAATTAGTATATAAATTACAATAGTTAAATAAGTAAAATTAGTAAAATAAAATAACCAGAAATGATTAATTAGAGTCAATTAGGGTTTGTGCAGTAATTAGGGTTTTATGTGTGTTATATTTAAAATTTTCAGGGTTTGATGCTGAATTACCAGAGAATGCAAGGAGCAATGTATAAATCTTGAAACAACAAAGACTAAAGTGTAATTTCAACAAGTAATGAGTCAACATGCATGCAAGTGGAAATTCCAGCAAGGCTCCACCGTCTAGACGTTGGTGATGGCATCCGGACGATCCCCATTGGCAGCTGAAATTGATCCTGAATCCTACTAATTCCTCCTCTTCCTATAAATAGGCATGCACTCTTCCATTTTCAGAAGGCCGGACACCAAGAGCTCTAGAGAGAAATCCAAGAAAGAAAAAGAGAAAGAGAAACGAGAAAAGAAAAAGAGAAAGAAAAACTTGTAACTCGATCTGGTCCGTCATACACTTTAGTCCAAACTCTATACTTTTACATTTTTGTTGTATCTTTCTATTCAGATAGTTGAACTGCTGTCATCTTTTTGTCATAACTGATAATAAAAGTGATTGTGTTTCAGTTGTTCCTTATGAAAGACGTTTTAGAGTCTGTGTTTTAATTTTAGTTATAATGAAAATTGCTCGCACTCCTTGCTTGTCTGTAGCAATGGGGCGTGAGTAATTATTTATATCCTCCAGTGAGAGGTAAACATATGTATAATACTGGTTAAATTCTAGAGATGCTGATATTTTATATATTTATATATCTGTGTATTATATGCTTCATGCATGATACAGTGATGTCCATAATTTCAGTGTTGTGTCTGAAATTATATCATTAGTGCATCATCAACCTACTGGTTAAACAACCACGACATTCGTATCGGTATGGTTTATCCTCTACCGGAACGCTGAGGATGTTAACTGATGCATAGTACAAAACCTAAATGATTCTCATAAATGGCTTGTCCTTCGGGATTATCAGGGTTATTTAATTACTATATATATAACTATTAGACTAATGACCTAAGTGATCCTCATGAATGGCTTGTCCTTCTGGGTTACTCAGATCGATTAACTAGTATAAATGATAATATTGTCAGTCTAACAACCACGACATTCCTATCGGTATGGTTTATCCTCCACCGAAACGCTGAGGATGTTTTACTGGTATATGTATCACAAATAGAGTTAAATGAATAATTCAAGTATTCCTCATGAATGACTTGTCCTTCTAGTTTACTCGAATTAGTCAATTGACACATCTATAACCAGCTAACCTAAGAAGTTGCTATGTTAAGACTAATACCACCAGTTAACCTAAGAAGTGGTTGTGTTATGGTTTATTATATATGCACCTACTATTATGAAGACAAATGAATAATTGAAGTATTCCTCATGAATGGATTGTCCTTCTGGTTTGTTTGGATTAATCAATTGTCATGGATATCACCAGCTAACCTAAGAAGTTGTTGTGTGATGGTTTATATATATCAGACCTACTAGTTGACTTGCCAATAACATGGAAGTTGATTGCTGTAAGGTAGCATTTCCAGTATTTATCTAATATAATGCATATGAGATCTTTGAATTGAAGGATAATTTTTATTATTGTCTAAATCTATCTGCAACATAACTTTTTAATTAAACTAGTTATCAATCTAAGCTAACATCACAAGCTATCACATGTTGTCCTATCTAAGATAAACAACTTTACTATTTTTATTTTATTTCCTAATTACACACTCTTCGTGGGATCGATACTTGGACTTAAAATCAAGAAAACTACAATTCGACCACTTGTACTTGGATGTATAATATTAATCCGATCATGAAAAAGTGCGAATCAGGTTTTTGGCGTCATTGCAGGGGAGTAATGGTAATTTGAAATCAAATAAGGTACAAAAGTTGTTTAGTTGTATTATATGTATATAAAGTGTGTTTTCTTTTTAAATAGTTTATGTCTGTACATTCATCCGTAGGATCTATAAACCAGTCACCTCCTTCTTTGTCATCATCTTCATCTATTCAAGAATCATTTGAATTAAGTATGGCCAGAAAAGTACCTAGGGAAGAACAACCTAGAGTACTAGAAGTAGTTCAAAATATTCGACCATTAGGAGAATATCTAAACCCTACATGAACTAATGTCTCGTCATGTTTTGGTTTTCCAATAGATGCTCCAAATCTTAATATTAAGCCAGGAACAATATAATTATTACCACAATTCCATGGTTTGGAAACTGAAAATCCTTATGTGCATATGAAAGAATTTGAAAAAGTATGTGGAACATTGAAAGATAATTCTGAAATGGTTAGACTAAAACTATTTCCTTTTTCTTTAAAAGATAAAACAAAACAATGGCTTAGTTCTTTAAGAGCTAATTCAATCACAAACTGGCAAGCTTTACAAGCTGAGTTTTTTAAAAAGTTTTTCCTATACATCGTACAAATACATTAAGACGTCAAATAATGATTTTTTTCTTTAAAAGAAGGTGAAACTTTTTATCAATGTTGGGAAAGATTTAAAGATCTTCTCCAAGCTTGTCCACATCATGCATTTGAAAATTGGACCTTAGTTGGTTTTTTCTATGATGTTCTCCCACCTGTAATGCGACAATTTGTTGAAATGATGGTGCAAGGGGAATTTATGAGTAAAAATTTTGAAGAAGCATTTCAATTTTTTGATACTATTTCTGAAAGTTCCCAAATGTGGGACTCGACTTCTTCAAATATAGTAGAAAATAAGTCATCTACATCCGAAAGAGGAAAATATGTGTTAAAAGAAGATGATGATTTAAGAGCTAAAATGACAAGTTTATCTCAAAAACTAGAAGCCTTAGAGATGAAAAAAATAAAAAAAGTATCTTTTGTTTCAACTACTGATCAGATATGTGAAATTTGTGCATTGTCAGGACATCCTGTAGCAGAGTGTCCAACTATTCCTGCATTTAAAGAAGTGTTAATTGAACAATCTAATGTTGTTCCAACTTATAATAATAAGTCTTATCTGAATTCATATTCTAAAACTTATAATCCAGGATAGAGGAATCATCCAAATTTTAGTTAGAGAAATACACAACCTACAAATCAAACACAAGGTCCACCACAACCACAAAATCAAAAAAACTATCCACCATATCAACCCCCACAAAGAAGAACTCTGGAAGATACTATGAATCAATTTATTCAAAGTCAAATGAATTTTAACACTCAAACAATTCAAGCTTTGAATGATTTTAAAACTCAAACTTCTCAGAGTATTGAAGATATCAAGAGTCATCTAGCTAAGTTGACTCGGTCTCTTAGTATGCCAGAAAAGGGAAAATTTCCATCTTAGCCAAAACTGCCACAAAGTCAAGCGAATTCTATGTCATCTGAACCTTCCCCAAGTCAAGTACAAGCATTCACAACGTTAAGAAGCGGCAAGGTAATTGATAAAACTATTAAACCTAAAATTTCAAAGAAAATGCAAAAGTCAATTCTTGTTAATGAACCACTTGAACCTAAACTGTTAATTGAAAAAAAACCTGAAGTACAAAATGAAAAAGATTAACCATGCCCTATTCCTTTACCTTTTCTTCAATGAGTCAGGAAACCTACATCTGAAAAAGATCAATTTGAAATTTTTGAGCTGTTCAAACAAGTCAAAATTAACATTCCTTTGTTATATACTATTAAACAAGTTCCAGCTTATGCTAAGTTTTTAAAAGATCTTTGCACATTAAAAACAAGAACAAATGTACCAAAGAAAGCATTCCTACCTGAACAAGTTAGTACTATAATACGACATAATACTCTTCTTAAGTAAAAAGATCCAGGAAGTCCAACAGTCTAATGCATCATTGGAAATTTCTGAATTGAAGAAACTCTGCTAGATCTTGGAGCCAGTTGTAATTTAATGCCATATTCAGTCTATACACAATTAGGATTAAGTGAGCTAAAACCTACCAATGTCACACTTCAATTAGCAGACCGATCAATAAAAAATCCATGAGGAATTGTGAAAGATGTTATCATACAAGTTGATCAATTCTACTTTCCAGCAGATTGTATCGTTATAGATAGCCAACCAATTTTTCATGCATCTGCATATATCCTAGTTATTCTAGGTCGACCATTCCTAGCTACATCAAATGCATTGATTAATTGTAGAAATGGAATCATGAAACTTTCATTTGGAAATATGACCTTGGAATTAAATGTTTTTAACAGTGCTAAACAACCTAGAGAAGAAGATGAAGTGCATGAAATAAATTGTGTTGAGACATTAACCCAAAAGTTTTTTGAAAAGGTTTTTCTAGAAAAATATTTATACACAGTAAAATCTGTATCTGAAAATGAATCAGAAAATCTAGAAAACTCCAATACCAAAGTCTTTAAGCCAGATTTAAAACAACTTCCTCCCAATCTGAAATATGTTTTTCTAGAAAAAAAATGAAATCATCATGTAATCATATCATTGAATTTATCTGAAAATCAAGAAAAAGAATTAAAATAAGTATTGAAAATCATCAAAGTGTTCTTGGATGGACAATAGCTAATATAAAAGGTATAAGCCCACTTCTATGTACTCATTGTATATATTTAGAAGAAAATGTTAAATCATCTCGTCAAATGCAAAGAAGATTAAATCCACACTTGAAATAGGTAATTCACAATGAAGTACTTAAACTATTAGATGCAACTATTATCTATCCTATATCTGATAGTAAATGGGTTAGTCCTATACAAGTAGTTCCAAGAAAGTCTGGTGTTACTGTAATACAAAATAAAAAAAAATGAATTAGTCCCAATGCGTACAATCACAGGTTGGCGTGTATGTATTGACTATCAGAAGCTAAATTCGCTCACCAGGAAAGATCACTTTCCATTGCCCTTTCTTGATCAAGTCTTAGAAAGAATAGCTGGCCATGCATATTACTGTTTTCTTGATGGGTATTCTGGGTATAATCAGATTGAAATTGCGATAGATGATTAAGAAAAAACTACATTTACATGTCCTTTGGCACTTTTGCATATAAAATAATGTCTTTTGGATTGTGTAATGCGCCAACTACCTTCCAACGCTGTTTGTTAAGTATATTCAGTGATATGGTAGAACGATATCTAGAAGTCTTTACGGACGATTTTTCAGTTTATGGGAATTCATTTCATATATGTCTAGAAAATCTGGAAAAATTACTCATTCAATGTGAAGAAACAAATATTGTTTTAAATTGGGGAAAATGTCATTTCATGGTTACACAAGGTATTATTCTAGCCCATATAGTATCCAAAAAAGGAATCGAAGTGGATAAATCAAAAATTGATCTGATAGCTAATCTGCCTTCACAAAAAATAATAAAAGATATTTGCTCATTTCTAGGTCATGCAGGATTTGAAAGAAAATATTTTTTCCAGATTTGGAATTCCTCGGACCATTATAAGTGACGGTGGATTACATTTTTGTAATAAAGTTTCTGAAAATCTTATGAAAAATACTCAATTTCACATAAAATATCCACTTCATACCTTCCATAGACAAGTGGACAAGCTGAATTGGGTAATATGGAGTTAAAATATATTTTAGAAAAAACAGTAAATTCAGATCGTAAAGATTGATCCTTAAGGACGACGGATGCGCTTTGAGCTTACCGTATTGCATATAAAACCATTTTAGGAATGTCTCCTTATAGATTAGTATATGGAAAATCATGTCACTTGCCTATAGAATTACAACATCAAGCGTATTAGGCAATCAAAATGATGAATTTTGATATGGATAAAGCTGGAGTAGCTTGCAAACTTCAAATAAGTGAATTAGAGGAATTAAGAAATGAAGCTTATGAAAATACAAAAAATGCTAAATCAAGAACAAAAATTTTTCATGATAAAAATATCATGCGAAAATCTTGTGAACCATCTCAAAAAGTGCTATTATATAATGCAAAGCTTTTTTTATTTCCTGGAAAATTTAGATCAAGATGAATAGGTCCTTATATTGTCAAACAAGTTTTTGACTATGGAGTAATTGAAATTGAAAATCCATTAACTGGAAATATTTTTAAAGTCAATGGTCAAAGATTTAAACCATATTATGATGAGTTTATTCAAGAGATAACTTATGTACAACTTGTTGACCCTGTTTATATGCTCTGAAAAATAAATTATTGCTTAAGTCTCAATAAAATTACTAATGAATTGTAATTTATTTGACAGAATATTTCTTGAGTACAACTAGATATCCCAATCGGTGAAACAACAACAGATTGTTAGGTTTTCCTATCAATGTTAATTATCATTGTTTTTATATTTCAGATAATGTTTAAATTAAGTTGGGGAGGTATGGGCATAACTTTATTATTTATATTTAAAGTATTTATTTTATTTTTTAAAAAAAATTGTTTGTCCTTCTGACTGGCAGACGTTAAAGAACCAGATAGAGAGAGTCTGAAAAAAAAATTATAAATATATATATATATATTTTATGTACAATAGACAAATTTTTTTTTTGTTAAGTTTAATTCTACTGCGTCATCTTCCAAAAGATATCCATGCATTAATCATGCAAAAAGCCAGAAGAATTAAAAACTTCAGAATTTTTGAAAGTCAATCAGGACCTCTATGCGAAAAAAGTACATTTGCAAAAAATCAACCAGCAGATCGTCTCTGCGGTTGTATAAGATGTGGTTGTTTACAACATTTAAGACAATACAATTAGTGTGTGAAACCAATTTTAGGTCTAGCGTTAGATCGTCTTCAGTGGATTAGGTATGGGCATATTGATCCAAACAATTATAACTCTGAGTCAGTATGATCAAAATACATAATTTTGGAAGAATTGTACATAATTATAAATAAATGTACATGATTGTACATATTTATAAATAAATATAATTTAGGAAACTAAGTAAATATAAAGTAACAAATAAAATAAATAAAAACCCACCAATTTTTGTGACAAGAAAAAGAATGGTTAGCAAAATTTTTTTGTAGAATATAAAAAATAAACTGCAGCAATTTAAAATAAACAAGACGGTGGGCCAGCTGTCTGGATCATGAAGCCTAATATAAAAACTATTCCTCCATGCAATCGATCATTTTTGCACTCCTCAAACTAGAAACTCGAATATAGCCGAAATCTTCAGGGAAAAAAAATCTCAAATGTGCAATATTTCACCATTTTTTGTCAAATTTGTTCCGATTATCTTCTTACCCATCACATTTTGAAGGTAACTACCGATTAGAATCAGTTGAAACGGAGTATTTGAAAAGAAATCATCAAAAAATGGATTCGAGATGAAGAACGAGAGGATCTTCAAGTACGGCACAAAGAGATCAACCCGAGAACCTCAAGCACCTCTACAACAACAAGGGCCGAAAAATATCTTCAACGAGGTGATGTTTGAAAATTTTGAGCAACAAACCTGGTACGATGCTAATTTTCTGACTAAAACTATTATTTCTAAAAGGCCAGTTATTTATGAAGATTTTGAGAACATAGGCGTACATCAAATTCTTGCTTCTACAGGATGGTTGCATTATGTTAAATTTATCGCCCTTGCATATGATTGTTTAGTTCATGAATTCTATAGTAATGCTGAGATAATGGGGGAAAGGCAGTTGTGTGTGTTTGTACGGGGTATTGTTTTTCAAGTTACACCGGCTACTATAGCTGAATTTTTTCAACCCATGCAAAGACCTGAAAACCCACAATATCCGTACGCCAAATTACCTGATTTAGATACCTTAGGGAGAGAGGTGACGGGTAATCTAGAATTTGGTTGTGGTAGACCGAATGATTAAGGAGACCTGACTAACAAATACCGCATCCTGAATTTGATAATAGTGAACAATTTGCTACCCCGAGCCTAGAAAAATCAAATCTATACCGAGCAAGCTTATTTCTTATATGCATTTGGAATGGGACACACAATCGATCTACCGAATTTGATCTTGGACGAAATATTACTTACAGTAGATCAAAAGAAACCCTCACTTCCATTTGCTATGTTAGTCTCTCAGTTGTGTAGGAAAAAAAGAGTGATTATTGATCCAATCTGGAAAATAGTGGACTATTTTGGCCCATTAGATAAAACGTCATTGAGAAAGAGTCATGGAGGACAACCTGAAGAACAACCAGAGATACCTTCTCCACCACAAGAGGAGCCATTCCAAGGCCCTTAAGAATTCATTCCACCAGAACAACATCAGCCACAAGAGGATCTACCATACATACCAGTAGATGATAGAACTGACCGACAAATTCTGCTAGGATTGGAGACCACAGTCAATCAACTTAGTTAACGTATGGAAGATTATGAACAAAACCAAGTAGCAATCTTGAAGCTACTGAGATAGCATTTTGGAGGAGGCCCATCTACTTCCTAGAAAAAAACTGGAGATTCTATCGAAAAATTTTGCTATCTTTCACTCAACTTTTAAATTATGCATTCTTATGCACTTGAACTTTAATTTATGTTTTGCACTTATTTGCTTTTGAACTTATGTGTTTTAAACTTATGTGTTTTGAACTAATGTGTGTTTTAGTTTGTTTATATTAATTTTGAAACTTAAGCTGTTAAGTTAGGAATTAATAACCCATATGATTCACAGCTAAATTAAATTTTTATTCTCATGCCTTGCAAGAATAATCTTAATCTAATAACGCGGGATTTTCATCTTTTAGTTATGTATTATCTTAATATTTTTTTTAAACTTATTCTTAAGAGCACAATTAAATTTCTATATTGTTAAAAGTCTTGTGATATATTACACTCTTTGCATATATAGTGGAGATGTAAAATCTATTGCAAAATTTGAACCAATCTTTCTTGGAGAGATACTCTACACCTACTCAAATACAAATCTTTGATTGGGCGGTAAATTTTTCTTGAATAATCTCATTAACTTTGTTCTAGCTTTGTCAAGGCCATGAAGAGTGAGTTGTTCCTCATTCACTCTTTAGTAAGAGGTGATGAATATGTAAAGATTATCGGGAAGTTATGTTTGTGCAACTCGTTTATGCTTTAATGCTTTATATTCCACTTGCTCATTGGATGATTGAATGCATCTGGCAAAGTTGAGATACTTTGTATAACCAAAGGCTCCCTCTATGATACGGATGACTCCTGCATAGAAAGACCCATTGGTTCAAGGCAAGCACCCCACCTAGCTCTTCATGACAACCTTTCAATCTCTGCTATTATTGCGCTTTATTCAAAGGATGGGCCATTAATGCCATGGTTGGATGCCTTTTGAAAAAACTTGCTTGTTTGTAGACGGGTTAAGTCTTGGCACCGACAATTCTTGTAAACTTCTAGACAGGCATTAGAATCATGTGCTTAATTCTGACAGTCCATCTTTATCTTTCGATTAACTTGCTGTTGACATGGGAGTTAATTGAGTTATAAAACACAAACATAATAAACCGGACAGTCAATTACATGTCCTGATCCTTGAACTAAAGGGTGGCTATTACATTTGTGTGTAGAAAACTCTTGAAAAGAATCTTCTATTCTATTCAAAAAAATCCCACCACTCCAAACTCTCGAAATTTCCAATTACTTGGTCTCTATTATTGCTTACTTCAAAACACCAATCATAGTTTCCTATGGATTTGACTTCGGACTTAACCGAATTATTACTACAACTTGACTGCCTGCACTTGGGTGTACACATTTAAGATCAAGTCAAGTTTTTGGAGCCATTGCTGGGGAACCATAAAAGGTGTTTTATGGTCAAAGGTGAAAAGACCTCACTTTTTGTATAAATTTGCTTTACTGTATATAAAGTTGTTTTAATTACTTTTATGTCTGAAAACGCTCTTCACTATCAAAATTTGCCAGCTGAATCTTTGGGTCTGTGAATCAATCTGAACCACTTTCACCTAGATTTGTAGCAGACTCTTGTGAAAGTAAAATGACGAATGGTGATAGAAGAGAAGAAATTCCTGTAAGAGAAGGGGAAGTACCTAACATTTGAACTCTGAGGCATTACTTAAATCCCATAAGAAATAGTGTCCCCTCTTGTTTTATCTTTCCTGAAGATGCACCCCACTTTACTGTAAAGATGGGGACAATTCAACTACTCCCTTAACTCTGTGGACTTGAAACAGAAATCTCGTAGCTACATATAAAAGATTTTGAGGAAGTATGTGGAACCGTTCAAGACAATTCCGAACTGGCCAAGATGAAATTTTTCCCTTTTTCCTTGAGGGACAAAGCTAAATAATGGCTAAATTCTTTAAAATTTCTTTCAATACCTAACTGGCAGGCACTACAGAATGAATTTTTTAGAAAGTTGTTTCCTCTACACCACACTAATGCACTTAGAAGACAAATCATGAACTTTTCAGTTAAAGAAGGGGAAACTTTTTACCAAAGTTGGGAAAGATTCAAAGATCATCTCTAGTCCTGCCCACACCATGCTTTTGAGAATTGGACTTTGGTAGGATTTTTCTATGACTGCTTGCCAAGTAGACTGCGCCAGTTTGTCGAAATGATGGCTCAAGGAGAGTTTATGGGAAAAAGTATGAAGGAGGCATTCGATTTCTTTGACACCATATCTGACAGTTCTCAGATGTGGGACTCTGCCTCTCCTATCACTGTGAAGCCAAACCATCTACTTCCCAAGGGGATAAGTATGTCTTGAAAGATAATGATGACCTAAGAGCAAAAATGTCCACCCTGTCTAGAAAGCTTGAAGCTTTAAAGATGAAAAAGGTTCATCAAGTTGATGTTAGCTCTCCCATAGAACAAGTGTGTGGGATTTGTGCGCTGACAGGACACCCTACTAGGGAGTGTCCTACCATTGCGGCATTCAAGGAGGTTCCGTTGGAACAAACGAATCTTGTCTCCAACTTCAACAATCCTTACTCCAACCCATACTCTGAAACATATAATCCAGGGTGGCAGAACCACCCAAACTTCACTTGGAGGAACACGCAGCCAACTCCCATGAACCAACAACAAGGTTCGCACCCACCACTTCAAGGACCTCCTGCATACCGACAAGGTTTGCACCCACTACCTCAAAGACCTCCTGCATACCAACCATACCAACCACCACAAAAGAAGAACCTTGAGGATACACTAAATCAGTTTATGCACAACCAACTGAACTATAACAATAGTTCCACTTAGGCTTTTACTAATTTCAAAACACAGACTACTCAATCTTTTGAGGATCTTAAAAGTCACATCCAAAAGTTGACCCAATCCATGACCACACATGAGAAGGGCAAGTTTTTTGCCCAACCAAAACCACCACAAGGCCAATTTCAGGTGGAAAATCTTACAATCATGGAAACTCTACGAGCCCAAGCCCAAGTGGTCACTACACTAAGAAGTGGCAAGGTGATTGATAAGACTATCAAAGACATGCTACTTCCAAAGCCAAAGCCTATGTCAATCCCGGTCAATTCACCTATTGAGACTGAAATAATTGAGCCTGAATGTGAGAAAGATGAGGCACCTGCGCCCATGATTGAACAAGAACCAGAGCCATCAAGGGAAGAAGAACCCTTATGTTCTATTCTTGCTCCTTTTCCTCATAGACTCAAAACTGCATAGAGTTGAATAATCAACCATAAATTCATGAGTTTTTCAAGCAAGTAAAAATCAACATCCCATTTCTGGATGCAATCAATAGGTTTCATCTTATGCCAAGTTTCTAAAAGACTTGTGCACAGTCAAGAGAATCCAGAATGTTAAAAAAAAGAGCCTTCCTGATAGAACATGCTGGTGTCTTGCTTCAACATAAAACTCCACCAAAATACAAAGATCCAGGGTATCCAACTGTGTCATATGTCATTAGAAATTTTAGAATCGAACAAGCACTATTAGACCTTAGAGCAAATGTCAATTTGCTCCCATTCGCTGTTTACCAGCAGTTGGGTCTGGGAGAACTTAAACCCACAGGTGTCACACTTCAGTTGGCAGACAGGTCTATCAAAATTTCTAGGGGTATTATTGAAGATGTACTTGTCCAAGTTGACAATTTTGTGTTCCCTATTGACTTCATTGTCCTCGATACTCAGCCAACAAGATATTCAGAGAATCCAATTCCTGTTATTCTTGGTCGACCCTTCCTAGCAACTTCAAATGCACTAATCAATTGCAGGAATGGGGTCATGAAATTAATCTTTGGGAATATGACTCTTGAGCTAAATATTTTTAATATTGTCAAACACCCATGAGAGGACAAAGAAGAAAGATAAATAAATTCCATTGAGTCTTTGGTATAGGACAATCTGAATAACACATACTGTGAAAATTTCACTGAACTTTCTTTGTTAGAATCCATCACATCTGCAACAATAGATGATGATCCAAAGAATTACCCGTCTCATGCTATAGATACATGGACCCCCAAATTAGAGGAACTTTCGCCAAGTGGCACAAAGCCAGTCTCATCCAATGTCAAGCCACTAAAGCCTGAATTGAAACCTCTCCCATCTGACTTCAAATATGCTCAAAGAATTACAAGAGTCTAAATTGATTGAAGTTCTTAAAAACTACAAAAGCACCATTGGGTGGACCATCGCTGATTTGAAAGGTATAAGCCCATTAATCTGCAATCATGCTATATACCTGGAAGAGGATTCAAAACCCTCTCATCAAATGCAGCGCCGACTAAACCCACACATGAAGGAAGTTGTGAAAATGGAGGTGCTTAAACTCTTAGATGTAGGGATAATCTTTTCCATCTCTGCTAGTAAATGGGTTAGTCCAACCCAAGTTGTGCCCAAAATGTCTGGGGTCACAGTGGTAAAAAATGAAGCCAATGAACTAGTACCAACTAGATTCGTCACAGGATGACGGATGTTGCACTACAGAAAGCTTAATTTGGTGACTAGAAAAGACCATTTCCCTCTTTCTTTTCTGGACCAGGTTCTAGAGAGAATTGAAGGCCATGAATTTTACTATTTCTTGGATGGCTATTTTGGGTACAATCAAATTCAGATAGCACTCAATGATCAGGAGAAAACCACATTCACATGCCCCTTTGGCACCTTTGCATTCAAAAGGATGCCATTTGGGCTTTGTAACGCTTCTGTAAAACCTATGTGTCAACTCCTAAGTCAAGACGTAATCTTTGATTGGAGTGAAATGTGCCAAAAAGCTTTTGACAAGCTTAAAGGCATGTTAATTTATGTCCCAATAATGCAACCCCCTGACTAGACTCTACCCTTTGAGCTAATGTATGATGCAAGTGACTATGTTGTAGGTGCTGTGTTGGGACAAAGAAAAGATAATAAACCACATGTGATTTACTATACAAGTAAAACTTTGAATGATGCTCAAATGAATTATTCGACAACTGAAAAGGAATTACTTGTCGTAGTCTTTGCTTTGGAAAATTTCATTCTTATCTTGTTGGTTCTTCTGTTACTGTATTCATTGACCATGCAGCACTAAAATTTCTGCTCATAAAAAAAAAAGATGCTAAACCAGGGCTCTTGTGATGGATACTCTTACTTCAAGAGTTTGACTTGGTCATTAAGGACAAAAAGGGTGTTGAGAATGTGGTGGCAGACTATCTGTCTAGGTTAACTTATGAATTTCACGAGGATGGAATTCCAATCAATGAAAAATTCCCGGCTGAACAGCTGTTCATAATTGATGAGACCCTATGGTACATTGATATTGCTAATTTTCTTGCTACTGGAACACTTCATCCATCCTTTTCCCCCATGGATAAAAAGAAATTTATGAGAGAGGTTCGCAACTTCTTTTTGGAAGATCCGTACGTATTTAAGTATTATAAGGATCAAATCATAAGATGTTGCATCCCTGCTCAGGAAAGCAAATAGGTAATAGCAGTTTGTCATTCTGAAGCATGTGGTGGCCATTTTTTATACAGAAAAACCGCTGCGAAAATCCTGCAGTGCGAATTTTACTGGCTCACACTTTTTAAAGATGTCCATGCTTTTTGTTTAACTTACGATAGATATCAAAAGTTGGAAAATATTTCAAGGAGAAACATGATGCCTCTAAACCCCATTCAGATAATTGAAATTTTTGACTATTGGGGCATCGATTTTATGGGACCGTTCCCCCTTCCTTTGGCTATCTATATATTTTGATAGTCGTAGACTATGTTTCCAAATGGGTTGAGGCAATTCCATGCTGGAATAATGATCATCAAACAGTGATCAAGTTTTTAAAAGAAAATATTATATCCCGATTTGGAATCCCAAAATCCATCATAAGTGATAGGGGTGCTCATTTTTGCAATCGACCTTTCTGGAATCTGATTAAAAAATACTTGATTTTTCACAAAATTACAACTACATACCATCCACAAACTAGTGGACAGGCTGAATTAGCTAATCGGGAGATCAAATTAATTTTAGAAAAAATGGTAAATCCAGACCGCAAATATTGGTCGTCAAAATTAACTGATGCACTCTGGGCATATCGTACTGCTTTTAAAACAATTTTGGGCATGTCTCCTTACCGATTAGTCTATGGAAAACCTTGTCACCTACCTGTGGAATTGGAACATAGGGCATACTGGGCTATTAAGGCAGTGAACTTTGACATGGACAATGCCGGACTAGCAAGAAAACTTTAGATTAATGAATTGGAGGAATTGAGAAATGAAGCATATGAAAATGCTAAGATTGCAAAATCCAAGATGAAAATTTTTCACGACAAGAACATAGTGCGGAAGTCTTTTGAACCAGATTAAAAAGTTCTACTTTCAATTCAAGACTTCGCCTTTTTCCTGGT
The DNA here is from genome assembly GCA_963454935.2 of Ilex paraguariensis. Lineage (NCBI taxonomy): Eukaryota > Viridiplantae > Streptophyta > Magnoliopsida > Aquifoliales > Aquifoliaceae > Ilex > Ilex paraguariensis. Next base: position 4,057,356 of record CAUOFW020003946.1, read on the forward strand.
AAGTTGAAGTCAAAATGGACTAGACCATACATTGTCAAAAAAGTGTTTGAACATGGGGCAGTGGAAGTGGAGAACCCATCGAACGATAATATCTTTACCGTCAATGGTCAGCGATTGAAACCCTTTGTGGTGGACTTTGTCACAAATGTGGAGACCATTCTTTTAATGGATCCACAACATCACTTCAAGAAAAGCACCTATTGACACAAAAAGGGGCTGGGTCAGGGAAAACCCGGTCCAACCCTAACCACACCACCACCTTTATAAGGCCCCCACCCCCTTTTCTTTTCTTTCCACGCACTTTTGTCCCCTTTCCCCTTTTCTTCTTCTTCTTCTTCTTCTTTTCTATTCGTGACCTTCTGTAAAACACGACACAACCCCAACAGCCTCATGACCATACTACCCGAAGACCCAGTCCTTTGTCTCATGATCTGAGTGTGTTTACTCTATTTGTACATGGCTATGCTTCTTTTGTCTGCACTCAGAATCAAGGGTTTTCATCCTAACGGAAACCCAGATCTGCAACGAGATGTTTGATTTGTGTATTTTACGTGTAAGTTTTGGCTAATTAACAAGATCTCTACCGTTCAACCTCATCTCCAAAGCTCACCATATCGGTAAATTCAAAACATTGGGGACAATATTTAGTTTAGATTGGGGGGTGAGAACTACAGTTCATATGTGCCCGTAGAAAATTTTTCTTCTTATGTAACCCGTAGAAAATTTTTAAATTTGTGTTGTTGTTGTTGCTGTTCTTAATTAGATTGTGTACCATATTTTGATTACCATGTTTTTTATTTTGATGGTTATGTTTGTAGGTCATCTTTGATCGTCTTAGTGACTGAAAGACGTTAAAGAACCAGATAATGAGTCTTAAAAGTATAGAAAACATGGATGTTAAAAAATTTTGGTTTAGTCTGGGAGTTCTACGCACTTTTCTTTCTGATGTTCATACTGTGATTATGAGAAAAGCAAGACTGGTGAGAAAGAATGAGATCCGAAAAAAACAAGCAAAACCCCTGTGCGGCAGAAGCACTTTTGTTAAACGTCATCGTGCCAAGAGACTTGGTGCCTATAAATAGTGTGGTAGAGTCTTTCCCGAGAAGAAATATAACTAGTGTTTTGAACCAATTTCTGGACACACACTCGATCAATTAGACTGGATAGTAAATGGGCAGAGTAAGGATTATCCTAACATGCCATCCTATTTTGGTACTCTGCTTAACCGGTTTGTGAGAGAGGAAATTGGGAGAGTTACGGGTTGTTCAAAAGGCACGGAGATAGAAGAAGACTCGGATTAGACTTTTTTTTAAAAAAAAAACTATGGAAAAATGTACTTTTGTTGGGGATGAAAGCCAAGGGTCTGAATTTTTGTAAAAAAAAATGTAAAAGTCCTTTTTTTTTTATACAAACTCTTTTGACTGAAATGACAATATGGGCCGAGTAAGGAGTGTCCCAGAATACCAACCTGAAGCGTGGGTAGGGACTTATCCTGAGACACCATGAATTTTTGGTTCAAACTTGTGTGTTTTGTCCTCTTTTATTGTATAGTGTAATGCAAAAAATTTTTTTTTTTTGGAGTTTGATTCAACGTTCGAACGCCAAGTGACGTTCGAACGCCGTTTGCTTATAGTACTCAGTCTCTGATGAAGTCTTTGATGAAAACGAAATGTACTAGGAGCTCAATCCATTTCAACGCCATTAGCATGTTTGAACGCGATTAACGTTCGAACGCCAATAACACGTTCGAACGATAGGAGCTTACAGTACTTTGGTCTTTGACATAACTCAAAAGTACTGGGAGCTTACCACGTTCGAACGACATTTAACGTTTGAACATTTTTGTTAAAATTCTTCTACAAATGTTTGAACGACATGAACGTTCGAATGTTTCTCCTCAGACTGTAAAAGCCTGGACCGTCTTCCCCAGTTCAAAACCTCCAAAATCCTCTAAAACCTAGAACCCCTTTTTAGTCCCCAACCCTCAAAACTCCACCCATTCCTCAATTCTACCAAAAATTGACCATCCCAAACTCATTTCCACATCCAAAATCATCATCTTCACAAGAAAATTCAAGATTTTCACACCATCTCAAGCTCAAAATTGAGAAAACACAATGCCTAGGGTTAAGCTTTCTGGAAGGCGCAATCCACTAATAAGCTAGGAACCTAACTTTGTAGTATAAATGATTGAGGAAAGAGAGGGGAGGCAGAGCAGGAAGAGGTATGATCGAACAAGGTTTCCCAGTGCCCTCAAAGCCGAAAGGTATGAGAATTTCTTTCAAAACCATGTTATAGTCTATGAAAGAGATATAGTTGTTACTGTCTTTGCGGAATTGAGAATTTTGGAGGAAATGGAGAAGAGGGAATGGGTGTGGGTTTTTAGGAATGGTGGGGATGCCATTGTTGACTTGGTGAGGGAGTTCTACTCCAACGCTGAAATCATCAACTGCGCCATCCGAGCATATATGAGGGGAACCCACATTGATGTAGATGAGGCGTATATTTTGGAAGTAAGGAAAGATGTGCCTTGGGTGCAAAACATAACTTACCCACCAAAAAAGAATGTTGCGTTGGATAGAGTTAGGAAGGAATTGACAGGGATGGCTGGCATTTCATAGGGAGGAAGGAGATTTTTGAAACAAGGGGAGCTCACCGATAAGTACAAAATGCTAAATTTGATTGCGGTGTCTGACTTAGCCCCCATAGGAAGGAAAAATGAGATTTTGCCTGAGATGGATTGCTTGCTCTATGCATTGGGAAAAGAGCATAGCATTAACCTCCCCACATTCATTATAAGTGAAATGAAGAAGGGGTGTGATGCAAAGAGGAGTACACTCTCTTTTGGCACTTTAGTGACTGAGATCTACACTGATAATGGGGTCAGGGTGAGGCCTGAAATAGAAGTTCAAAAGCCAATGGGGCCATTAAACAAAGGCTCTTTCAAGAGAAGCCAAGGGCATAAGGGCACCCCCATCGGCAAGACAAGAGGTGTCACTGACCCAGGGAGTTGACGAGGTACAAAATAAGCTTGATACAGAGGAGGAGAGTGAGTTAGAGAGAGAGCATATGTAGACACAGGAGGAGGTAGCCACCAGCACCCACAGATAACTACGAGATATTATGCTTGGCATCGAGGCCAACCAAGCCAAGATTCTCCGATAGTAGGAGGAGATTATTGGTTATTTGAGGGGTGGGCCTAGTGGTGCCAGTGGAGATGAGGGAGATAGGGGAAGTTGATTTCTGTTCTTGTTTGGGGTGTTATTTGTTTCTTCTTTGATAGAAGTTTCTTCTTAGTAATCCTTGTGGATGTTTGTTGCTTCTTATGATTCTTCTTTGAGGTTTTTGGGGATATTTTGTAGATAATGGTGGATATTTGTTTTTGTGGATGTTTATCTTTGTTGTTTCTTGTGGATAAATGAAGTTTATGTTTTTGTGGATGATTGAATCATTGGTACCATTGTAAACACATCATCTTTTATGGAATGAATGATTAAGTTTATCTCTCTCATTTGTTTAAAATGCATGTATAGGATTAGCACTTTAATTCTTGTTAATAACGAAACAGATGTAGATGTAAGATTGCTTGTGAAAATAACTAAGCACATGATCGGTTTGACACCTGAACTTAACAACCAAGACGTAGAACCTCATTTTTTTGGAACCTTGATACTATCTCTATGATTTAATTGTCAAATGTACATCAGTATTTGCTATTCTTGAGGTATATGGTGATCAGACTCGAAAATGGAATCACTATATAACCAACATTCCTTAGAACACTCGACATAATCAGTGGATATGACAAAGAAAACCATGGTAAGTCTTCAGCTTTATGGTGCTTTTTGAGAGGATATCAACAATTACTCAAAGTAGGCTTTTTCACTTCTGATCTCTTTCAATAATCTCATTAAACTTGCTTTGATTGACGCAACTAAAGTGATCTATTTTCATAACCCACAGGGAACTTTTGTATACATATACATATGCACATACTTGAGAAAGGATCTTAGGCCATCTTTGGATCAACTTTGAGCCTTAACTAATTCTTTTACAAAAGTATATCCCTAGTCAGCCATGCTTGAGCCTTAAATGAATGAATTCTTTTTTCGGAAAAAACCTGTGTGATGACCGAGCCACAAAAGCATATATTTATTATACCTGGCTATCTAATATCTTGCACCCTCTTGCAAATCAATATGATACAGAAATGCAAGAAAAATATAAAAGAAAATAGTGGCTACTGTTCAATAAAAGGAAAATCAGTGGAAACAGCCGAAAGAGAAAAGATATTGTGAGACAAGGAATTGCCAAGAAAGTGAAAAATGGGAAAAATGAAAGAAAGAAATCTCATTCCCAGGAAAAATGTCGAGAAACTAGAAGGAGGTGTGCAACACTGCATAAAAAGATAGCCTTTGATCACCATTGACGTTATTTCATTAGCCATTGACCTCTGGCCCCTTTACAACCTACAAAAAGCCCTAGGTGATCTTAAGTGTGATGCATATGTGTGTTGTCTACTACAAGTGGGGTGTGTTAACTAGAATTTCTTTATTTACATCAATATTCTTCCATGAGATTACGCCAAAGTAAAGTTTGTTTTCCAAAAAACTTCATTCTTATACCAATTATGCATGAGATTTTTTGACTACCCATCTTCTGATCACATGCCCCTTTTGAGGGATAAGTCACTATAATCAGAGCGATTTGTTTTGTTGAGAGCATTCTGAGAAAGGTTTGTGAAATCAAAGCTATCTATGGAAGGTGGAAAAAGGGGAATGATTGTTATATTTCAATTCTTGTTTCTATAATGACCATCCTACTACTCAGGGAATTTCAAATGCTAATGTAACAAGTGCCAATTTTTGCATAGAGTAAGTACCATTGGAAAAGAAATGTAGGGGATAAGTCACGATTGAGGGTTGAGTGTCCTAACAACCATGATGCTGATTCATTTTTAGTCAGTAATCTTACATACACAGTTGTTCAATTGAAGTTTGTGGGTAGCTTCACTGAAAACCCTCACGAGACAACACTTGTCCACTAGGGTAAACCTAGTGATTCAACGGCTTGTTGCACAAGCAAAATGCAATCGGATGACCTACGAAAAAGGCATTAGAAATGGATTCACATTTTATTTATGTTATATTACTAGAGACTAGTAATATTTAGGCTGGGGAGTGTGATTAGTACTTAAATGTAGCATATTATTATGCCTTTTTAAGACTAATTGTACTTTAATGGAGTTCAAGTAAGGATATTTCAGGTTCTAAAGTGAACTAGGGCTCGAGCGAAACAAAAGTCACGCTTGAATGTCGCACCAGCACATTACGGAATGAAATTGGAGAGGCTGGGAACAAAGCAAGAATGTTCGAACGCCAAATTACGTTCGAATGCCAAATTACATTCGAACGTCCATTTGAACTATGACAAAACCAGCCTACTGAGACAGTGTGTTGTAGTCAAGCACCAGGACCTTGAGGTACTTGAGTACCACGTTCAAACGCCAACTAACGTTTAAACGTCCACTTGAGTTGATTGAAGGACAGACTAATGAGACATGGCATGTTACAGCAAACAAAGGAGGACTCTGAAGCACTTTAGTACCACGCTCCAATGCCATTCAACGTTCGAACGTCCCTTGGAATCAATTAAAGAACAGACTTCTGCATAGAGTGTAAAAATGAACTTTGACAGAAGGCCACTTAAGTGGAAAAGGTCAGGCCCCATCTGGCGTTCAAACGCTTATAAAGCTAGACCAGAAGAAACATTCGAACGTCCCTAAAGCAAAACAGAAGACAACGTTCGAACGTCGATTCAAATTCGAATGTCATCCACAAACTACCTACAGAGTAGTTGGTTTCCATGGGTGGCAAACACTATTCTCTCATCCTCTCTTATCTCCTATCCCCCCCTCCCCTTCCTCGCCTATAAATACTCCCATGTTGTGAGCTTAAAGGGCATCCTTTTTTTCTTGGAAAGTAGAGAGCTTTTCTCCTTAACAATTTTTCTTCTCTTGTAAAATAGAAAGCTAGTTTGTATACATTGCTTGTTTCATTTTAGTATCAACCATGATGGAGGCTTAGACTCCCCTTGTAGTTGAAGTCTTTTATTTATTTATGTTAAGTATTTACATTTATGTTGTGACAACCATGATGGAGGCTTAGACCCCCCTTGTAGTTGTACTTGCTTTTATTTACAAGTATCAAGAGAGATAGCTCATCTTTTGGTTGTGGTGGAAACTCTCCAAAAGTAACTAGCTTTCTTCTACTTTTATTGTTCATGTATTTCACTTCCATTGCTTGAGCAACCTTCTTTCTTAGAAGAGTGAAACTCTTCCACTTTTCTAGAGCTTTACCAAAGCCGTGAAGGGTGGAAAGCGATTCACTTATTCTTCACTGAAGATAAGCTCTTTCTTTAGTTTGCTTCACTTAGTAGCTCCTCTACCTGGAGGGATGAGTATCACTCACTTTTCTAGCTTTGCCAAGACCATGAAGAGTGAGTAGTTTCTCATTCACTCTTTAGTAAGAGGTGATGAATATGTAAAGATTATCTAGAAGTTATGTTTGTGCAACTCCTTTATGCTTTAGTGCTTTATATTCCACTTGCTCATTGAATGATTGAATGCATCTAATAGAGGTACTTTGTATAACCAAGGGCTCCCTCTATGATACGGATGACTCCTACATAGAAAGACCCGTTGGTTCAAGGTAAGCACCCCCGCTAGCTCTTCATGACAACCTTTCAATCTCTACTATTATTGCGCTTTATTCAAAGGAAGGACCATTAATGCCATGGTTGGATGCCTTGTAGAAACACTTGCTTGTTTCTAGATAGGTTAAGTCTCGGTACAGACAATTCTTGTAAACGTCTAGAAAGGCATCAAAATCATGTGCTTAATTCTCACCGTCCATCTTTATCTTCTGATTAACTTGATGTTGACACAGGAGTTAATTGAGTTATAAAACACAAACATAATAAACCGGATAGTCAATTACATGTCCTGATCCTTGACCTAAAGGGTGGCTGTTACATTTTGAGAATCTTATATTTTGTTTAGAAAACTCTTGAAAAGAATCTTCTATTCTATTCAAGAAACTCCACCACTCCAAACTCTCAAAATTTTCAGTTACTTGGTCTCTATTATTGCTTACTTCAAAACACCAATCATAGTTCCCTATGGATTTAACTCCGGACTTAATCGGATTATTACTACAACTTGACTGTCTGCACTTGGGTGTACACATTTTGGATCAAGTCAATCACCATCCGGATGGTGTTGCCTTGCCGTAAATTCCAAGTGTCGCTTTCTTAAACTTCAAGGTGCATTGTAGTTGATCCATGTGTCGCGTGCTGGATGTTCCATGTGTCTATATTACACTTTACTCCTTTGTTCTTTCAAGTTTTGCAAAATTGCCTTGTATTCTCTGGTATTTCTGCATTAGACTCTGAAATTTAAACATAAAGTATTTAAAACTTTAATTTCCACACAAATTATAATTACTCCTAATTGATAATTTTTAGTTGTTTTATCTTACAAAGTTGATTGCTTAATCATTATAGTTTATACACTAAATAGTGTTAATCACACCCCCAACTTAAACTTTACTAGTCCTAGTAAACATAGATTATAAAAACTATTTCACAAAATTAAACATAAACAGAATTAAAATCATTTTCATAGATTTTTTCATGACTGCATTTAGCATATGCAATAAGCCGTTAAACCCCTAGGTGATTCCTAGTGGACGAGTTTCGTTTCGTGAAGGTTTTTAGTGAAGCTACCTACAAAATTCAGTAGTTAGGATTTTATAATTCATACTTTCACAAAAATAACTAAATCAATATTCCTTCTGTCTTGCTAGAATAGTTCCTTTTCTAATCACTATAAGAGTAACACACGTTAGTTGTAACATTATCCATATATTTTTATACAAACTTGTGCATGTGTGATGATTTTTTTTGTTTCAAAAATCACTCAAGAAATATTACCATCTTTCATGGTAGTTTTAATGTCAATCCTTTCCTGGAATACACTCAGCAAAAAGAACACACCTGTTATAGTGACTATTCTCATGAGCTACATGTAATTGGAATATAGTTAACAAAACAAATAATATCACATGTAGTTAATCAAAAGAGTGGTTTATTAGAATAGAACTGGAATTTGACATAATCTCATGTGAGAATATTAACACTATATTACACATATATTATTAACATTTTCCTTTTTAGAATGATATGATTAATACAAATGCATAATTTCTGGAATCAAAAATGACTTTCTTCGGGTTGTAATGTGGCCATAGGTTTAGGGTGTATGAAATGACGTTAGTGGGATTCAAATGCTATCTTTAATATTATAACACACCTCTTTCTTTTCTAAGACTTTACATGTTAGTTTTTTCCATTTTTCACTTTCTTGGCTCTTTTTTTTTTTAACCGAGATCATTCTTCTTTTTTTTGTTTCCAGTATCCTGCTGATTTAAAAGAGGGTGCAAGAAAATTAGATAGCATAGATTTAATATATTTTTATGTGGCTCGGGTATTTCTTGGGGTTCAAGAAAAGAATTTATACTCTTTTAGGCTCAATCATGGTTGGCTAAGGATATAATTTTGTAAAAGAAATGGTTAAGACTCAAGATAAATCAAACATGGTCTAAGATCATTTTCCTGAAATTATTCATCTGCATCATTCCTACGTAAAATAATTTCAAGGATAATGCTAATAATATAATCTAACAAGTGCTAATCAAGACAAAATTAATGAGATTATTTAAAGAAAGTTTGTCGTAGAATCAAAGATGTTTATTTGAGTAGATGTAGAATATCTCTCCAAGGAAGATTGGCTCAAATTCTTCAATTGGTTATACATCTCCACTAAATATGTAAATAGTGTAATATTTCACAAGGTTTCTAAAATAAAGAAATCTAATCGTGCTCATATAAATTAGTTCGAATAAAAATATTAAGATAATATACAGCTAAATTATGAAAATCCTACGTGATCAAATTAAGAATATTTTTCACAAAACTTAGGAATATTAACCTAATTTAACTGTGAATCATATGCACTAGTCTTGATTGAGAGAGAAGGTCCTTCTCTCTAGGAACTGTTCACGTAATTCTCAGATCTGCTCCATTTTGATTGATTTTTTCATTGTTTCTTTGCAAATTCTTTGAATTCTTACTGTTTCTGATTGATCCAGCATGAATTCTTGCCAAGAACCACATCAAATTCCCCCAAAACCACCAGACATCACCAAAAACTTCTGCTATTTCTGAGATAAATTCCTTGACTTTTGTTGATCCTTCGGGATGTAATAACACCATTTCTATGCCTCTTATTCCTCCTTTGAATCAAAATCAGCTGAATACTCAAATTGCTTCTACATCATGTTTTCCTTCGACTGTGAGATATTCTGCGATCAATCAATCCACTTGATCTAAGTTAGGAATTCATGTTCCTATCGAGTCTTCTAATGTTTGAAACACTCATGGAGTCAATCTAAAGCCCCAATCCTCTCTGAATTTTTCATTTCACTTCGAGCTCTCAAAATCCAGAAACTTTGATTGATCGAACTTTGCCAAATTCTAAGATCCATTTGTTAGGCCAAGGTGTTCAGGTTCCAGTACTTGTGTCAAGTGGTCAAAATGTTCTTGGTGCTCAAAATCCTTCTTCCATCATACTATTTGGTTCCTTGAATTCTGTTGTTACTTCTAAACCTTCTAAGAGAGTCATTTTCAACAATGGGGAGCCAGGGATGTACTAGTCCCCAGTTGAGACTTAGGAGCTTTCAAAAGGCTTTAATCAGACTCTTATAGGCAAATGTGCCTATGGTAAGCCTTTATTGGGGGTGGTAAAAGAGTTTATAAACTCTAGATGGCTGTTGAAAGGAGATTTTTCTGTAGGTGTGTTAGATCCTATGTATGTTCTGATTAGGTTTTCTTTATATGAGGATTTTGTCAAAGAGTGGCTCAAGGATACCACCTACATTGAGGGTTATCTGTTTAGATTTTTTAAGTGGTTCCTAGAGTTTTACCCTAAGATTGAACCACCGATTGTTTCTGTTTGGGTGTCTCTTCCTGGATTACTAATCCATCTTTTCAATAAAGAAAGTCTTAGAGATATTCTAAGTCCAATTGGTAGGATTCTGGTGATTGACAATGCAACTTTGAACCTGTCTAGGCCTGGAGTGGCCAAAGCTTGTGTGGAAGTGAACTTATTGGCTAGCAATCCTAAGAGGTTCTGGCTAGAAATGGGGGGAGTTAGTGGAAGATGGCAGAAGATAGTCTATGAGAAGGACTATAAATATTGCCCTGTTTGTCTAAAACAAGGGCATGAGGAAGATTTATGTAGAAAGAAAAAGAAAGAAGAGGTGGGTGGTACTTCTGAGAAGGTGTCTATTCCTGTAAATGACTATGGCCAAGATAATGGTTGGAAGAATGGGAAAGGGAAAGGGAAAGTTGTTTCTACTGAGGAAGTGAGAGTTAGATCAAGGAAGGAATATAGGCAGAAAACTGTGGCCCTGGGTCTAGTTGTTGGGAACAATTTTGCTGTTTTGAATGATTTGAATGAGGTGGTGGATGTGGATAATGATTTGGGGATGCATAATCAAATTCCTCAACAGGAGACTAATGGTGTGGAGATCCTTGTTCAGAATTCTGTGGAATCTCAGAATTTATGTAAGATCACTGGTGCAGAAGGTGATCTTGTGGATGTTGTAGAAGGTGTTGTCGGAGAGGTTCTTGTAAATCCTATTTTTGTGGCTCAAGTCAACCCTTCTATAGGTGGTTCTAGTTTAGAGGTATTTTCTTTTCCCTCTCTTATTGTATTGACTAGAATTCCTTCTGTATTAAATATGGAGAGTGAGGTTGGAATTGGTATGAATGTGGCCAATAAAGTCAATAATGTAGCTACTCAAAATGATGGAGTAAATGTTGTATTGGATGTTACTAATGGTAATAGGGAGAATCTAGGGGAGTGTATAGTTCTTTATGCTCCCTCTTTAGATTCTTCTTTTTTAGTTGATCATCAATATGGGGTATTGCAAGGGTATGAAGGTGTGGTTGATGATCAGGTTGGTCTGGTGAGTGAGAGAGTTCCACCAAATAATGACTACTTTTCTGACCAGGCCAAATCCAGAACTCAGAGGGTTGTAAATGATGATCAAGATATCTCTGATAGTTCCTTTAATGAAGATGATGAGTGTAATGGATTAAGTTCTAGTGGTGCCTCTCTTCCTATCCATTCATGATAAATTTTCTTTCATGGAACATGAGGGGGGCATAAAAAGCTGCTAAAAGGAGGACATTAAAGAAGCTCTTTAAAATTTATGATGTATGTTTTGTTACAATCCAACAACCTAAATTGCTGGTGTCCAAGTTACATAATTTTGCTAAGAGTATTGGTTTGGGACATTTCTATTTTAATACCTTAGCAAAAAGGAATATTTGTCTTTTATGGGCTGATAGAGTGCATTTAAAGGTGTTGTTTGAACATGCTCAGGTGCTGACTATAGAGTTGACTTTTATGAATAATGAGACTTTCTGGATTTCAGTGGTTTAAGCTAGTTATGACCATGTTCTACGAAGATCATTATGGAAGCATTTGATTGAGGTTGATGTTCCTTCTCTTATGCCTTGGGTTATGGTGGGAGACTTTAACTCAATCCTTTGTTCGGAGGAAAGAAAAGGGGATGCTTTCCCTTCTTTAGTATCAATGGAGGAGTTTGGGAATTTTTTAGACCAGAGTGGTCTGATGGATGGGGGTTTTAGTGGTAATAAATTTACATGGTGTGATAACACACAAGGATGAGTCAGAATGATGCAGAGATTGGATAGGGCTTTGGTTAATGCTTACTGGAATATGAAATTTGGAGGTTCTGAGGTGGTGCATTTGGCTAGAGGTGCTTCTGATCATAGCCCTCTTTTCTTGAAAGTTATGAATGAGCCACTTCGGAGAAGAATATCTTACTTCATGTTCCAGGATATGTGGTGTGAACATGATGGTTTTTTAAATTTGATTGCAGCTAATTGGAATGGTCATTATTCTAATAATCCTTTGTCCAATCTATTTATTAAGCTAAAGTATTTGAAGGCACATATGAAGCTACGGAATAAAGAGGTGTTTGACAATTTATTTGACAATATTAAGGCTCAGGAGCAGAAAATCAGGTTGGCAGAAATGAGTCTAGACCAAGAATATTCTTCATCTACAGCTATGGAACTTGAATGTTACAAGTGTGAATTGGATGATTTACTTAGAAAGGAGGAAATCTATTGGAAACAAAAGTCTAATATTATGTGGGCTATTCATGGGGAGAGGAATACAAGATTTTATCAGGCCATTGCCAAGAGTAAGGTTTTGAGAAATAAGGTTTCTAGAATCCAGAATAAGGATGGGATTTGGGTTCAAGGGGATCAGGAGATTGCTCAAGTTGCTGAACAGTATTATGCTGATTTATATAAGTCAGAGGAGCATGTTATTTATGAACATATCTTTTATGTGATTCCTATGTTGGTCAGTGATGAGGAAAATTTAAGGCTTACTGGTGAGGCCTCTTTGGAGGAAGTGAAGGACGTGGCATTCTCCATGGTAGCTAAAAGTGCCCTTGGACCAGATGGTCTATCTGGTAGATTTTTTCAGTTTGCTTGGGAGGTTATTAAGTTGGATGTGTGGAATGCTGTGAATTTTCTTTTACAAGGAGGTGTGATGCCTAAATCAATGAACTCTACCTTATAGGTTTTGATTCCTAAGAAAGATAATCCTATTTCTTTCTCTAATTTCAGACCCGTCAGCGTGTGTAATTTCTTATACAAGTTTTTTACCATGTTGATTAATACTAGACTTTCTACTCTTCTCCCTAGATTGGTCTCTGAGGAACAGCATGGGTTTGTCAAAGGGAGAGGTATTGGTGACTGTCTAACATTAGGCCAATTGTTAGTTGGTGAACTGGATTGGAAAGTGGAGGGAGGAAACATGGTGTTGAAATTAGACATGATGGAAGCCTATGATAGGCTTGAATGAGATTTTCTATTGAAGGTTTTTGAGTTGTTTTGGGTTTTCAAGTCTTTTCACTCAAGTTATCTTGAATTGTTTATCTACTCAATTCTTCTCTATTTGCTTAAATGGTCAGAGGTTTGGTTACTTTTCCAATTCCAAGGGTCTAAGGCAGGGGGATCCTCTCTCCCCTTCCTTGTTCATCCTTGCTGAGGAAGTTCTGAGTAGAGGGTTAAGGAGTGTTTATGAATAGAAATTGGTGACTTACTTTCATATTGGTAGGAGGACTACATTGGTTAGTCACGTGCTATTTGCTGATGATACACTTGTCTTTCTCAGAGGTACTAAGAGATCTATGGTCAATGTGATGAAATTTATTGGTGTTTATGAGTCTTGTTCTGGGCAAAAAGTAAACAGAACAAAAAGCTCTATGTACTGTTCCAAGAGGATTTCTTTATCTAGAAGAACTATGTTGGCCTCTGTGGTGGGTATTCCCATTAAGTCTTGTCCATTCACTTATTTGGGATGCCCTTAGGAAATGCTATTTGGGATGTCCATTCACTTATTTATTGGGTACGGTTAGGAAATGCAATTTTGAAGGGATGGTGAGGAGTTTCAGGTGCAAAATTGAAGGATGGTATGCCAAGATACTATCTCGTATAGGAAGGTTTGTGTTGGTCCAGTTAGTACTCAATTCTATTCCACTTCATATGGTAGCCTATAGGAATATTCTTAAAGGGATTTTAAGTACTTGGAATCAGATCAGAAAGAGGAGTGTGCAAAGTAGTACGGCTTAGAGTATCTGGAAACTGAGAATTTTTTCTAGTGCCCAGTTATGTACTTGGAAGATATTTAGAGCTGCTTTGACTACTGATGTTACGGTGAGAAGTGTGGGGGTAGCAATGCCCAACATGTGTGATTTGAGTGGTATGGAGGAGGAGTCTATTTCTCATGTTTTTGTTAGCTATTCTATTGCTCATGCTCAGTGGTGCAGATTGTCTGCCATTATTGGTTCTGGAATACTTGAAGGAGAATCTCCTATCTATAGGTTCTTGAGATTAATAAGAAGCTTTAAACATCAAACTCTAACTCATAGTTTGATTAGAGGGGTGCCCATGTTAATTTTTTGGGCTTTGTGGAAAGAGAGATGTAGAAGGAGATATGAAGGTCTAAAGTTAAATGTGTATGCTATTTTTCTGCAAGTAGTGAGTGCTTTGAGGTGGCAAGCTTTTCTTATTAAGCCTAGTGGAGCTGATGATTTGAGGGGGAAGGATATGTTGCAAGATCTGAAAATGGTATTTCCTTTCTCTGTTGTTACTAAAGTCAGGTGGGTGAAATGGGAACCACCTCATGATAACTTGCGGAAGCTAAATGTGGATGGTGCTTCTAAAGGAAGCAGTGGATTCTCTAGTGAAGGAATGGTGTTGAGGGACTCAAGGGGGCATATTGTCTTAGCAGCTGCCTCCTTTTATGGGGTTGGTTCCAATATGAGTGCTGAATGCAAGGCATTGCTTGATGGCTTAAATTTGATTATGAGATATGAATTGGAGGACAAAGAGGTTTTAATTGAGTCTGATTCTCAAGTTTTAGTCCAGATGATTCTACGGAATGCTGAGATTCCTTTGAGATTGCAGAGCATTATGGAGCAAGTTTTGCATGTTCTTGGAAGATTGAACTATCACCTGAGGCATGTTTATAGGGAGGCTAATATTATTGCAGATTTTTTGGCTCCTTTGCTGTTAAGTCTGGTGAAAGTGTGGATTTCTCTGGTAATGGCATTTTTCTAGTTGCTGGTAGATTACTCTTGCAACAGGATCAGAGTAAGAGACCCTTTGTCAGGTTGGTCAGAAGGGTGCTATGTGAACAAAGGTATGGGATTGGTTGAGGTTATGGTTTTTATAAATACATTTATTTGATGATTATGGCTTTTAAATGGTTCCTTGTAAGATGAAGGAGCTGATAGTGAGAGAAATTAGTTAGGAGCTAGTTGTGTAGGGGGTTGGATTTCTGCATTGGCTAGGATATGGTGTTTAGTTAAATTGGTTTTATTTCTTTGAAGGATTAAAACCAACTGGTTGTTATTAGATTTGGCCATCTTGTGTGCTGCAATTTGGAGGAGAATGAAATCATTTCCCATAATCATTGTGGATTTATACTTTCAAGTACATATGCATCAGAAAAGGAAAATTAATTTGACAAATTTGTGGGGAACTGAGTGTTCTTTGCTAAGTTTATACTTGTTTCTGTTGGGTTTGGGGTTCCATTGGTGCTTCTAGTCCCAGTCGTTGTATCAGCAAGGCTATAAAATATTCTACAATCTATTTGGAAATCTATGGATCCTCATGCTCTTCTAGGCTCCTCCCTAGATTTGCTTCGATGCTTCTCCTGATGGTCTTTGCCCTTCGCTGGCCATTTTTCCTGATTTCTACTTGATCCATCTTACGCATCATCTCTGGAGGTTAAAGGATGGGGAAGTTTGTCTATTGGTTTTGTCTTGCTTAAAATCTGGAGTTATGGCTTTTTATCTGCCCTGGTGCTATGGATTTGGCTATGTCCTGATGGGGATGTTTGGCTTATCATTTCCTCAATTCCTTAATTAGCTTTTTGGCCTGATGTCTTTTGATTTTTGAAGCAGTTTGCTCTCAGCTCACTGCTTGCATTGATTTCTTCCGCTCTTTGCTTAAGGCTTGACAGTTGACCTGGAGTGGATCCCAGATGTCCATGCACTGTGCTATTTGTTGGGGATCAGAAGTTGCGCTTTGGAAGATGTATACGGTTGTACAACAAATTACTATGTTGCCATTGTAACTGTTTATTTTATGTTTTTTGTTGTTAACAGATACTGTTTTACCTCAAAACAGTTTCTGTTTTGCTTCTTGTAATTTTGGATTTTAATAAATAAAATTTTCCCCTTTTCTTAAAAAAAAAAAAAATAAAGTCTTCCTAACTTTAACAATATAGGTTCTAATTTGAACAAAAACAAACTTAAACACACATTAGTTCAAAACAAACAATCTAAAACAAACAAGTGCAAAACATAAATTGAAGTTCAAGTGCATAATTTAAAAGATGAGTGAAAGATGACGAATTGTTTGTAGAATCTCCAGTCTGTTTAGTAAGTAGAAGATCCTTCTCCAAAATTCTCTCGAAGTAGTCTCAAAATCTCAACTTGGTTTTTCATATTTTGCTGTGAGGATGCACTAGAATTTGCATTGCACTGCTGATTGCTGCATTTCTGCTTCCTTGCAGTTACAAAATTAATTAAAACTTTAAAAATTCTACAAACAACTACCCAATTTTTTTTTTCCAAATGGTTTTATTACTTATTATTATTATTATTATTATTATTATTATTATTATATGTATTTACTATGTTCTTAATTAATCTATAGCTATTTACATTTATTCCAAAATGATACATCATTTGATCACATCTAGTCAGTGTCAGAACTCTCTGGATCAATATTACCTGTGACACGATCAACTTCATTTCTTACGTATGTTGTTAACATTGGGGTAGAATAGGATGACGTCTCAAGATAATCCTTACTCTGCCCATACCTAATCCATTGGAGACGATCTAACGCTTGACCTGAAATTGGTTCTGCACACTGATTTTATTCTGTTATAAATACATTTTTTTATTTTTAGTTAAACAGACTCACTACCCGATTCTTTAAAGTCTGCTAGTCACAAATTGTTTTTTAAAGAACATAAAAACACTAAACACAAATATAAGTAAATTCACACATAAGTAAATTGACATCCACACCCCCCAACTTAAATTAGACGTTGTCTTTAATGTATGGCATAAATGAAATAGAATATTAGATAATTGCTAATAAGATATGGAAGCGAGATACATCCATAGTACAAAACCTAATTTGCAAAACAAACAAAGAAACTATACAAAAGAAATGAAAACACAAAAGAGAAATTATAACTACTATATACAAGAGATGAATAAATGATAGATCAATCGAGCTTAAGTTCCCAATTAAAGTTTCTTACATTCTGTGTTATTTCATGCGAAGAATTTAACAAATCAACATAAAATTGCACATCAAGATTTCCACTATCAATAACAAAATTAATCAAACAAACTTGTAGAGGGTCAGAATAAAAAGAGGTGTTAATTTTCTCCTCTACAATCTCATCAATTTCATCTACCTCATAGATTTCTTCTTCCTCTCTAGGTTGTTTTGCACTATTAAAAACATTTAATTCCAAGGTCATATTTCCAAATGAAAGTTTCATGACTCCATTTCTACATTTAATTAACTCATTGGATGTAGCTAGGAATGATCGACCTAAAATTAGAGGTGTGGATGGACATCTATGACAAATTGGATCTGTGTCTATAACAATAAAATCTGCTGACAAATAGAATTGATCAACTTGGACAATAACATCTTCCACAACTCCTTGTGGAATTTTTATTGAACGGTTTGCTAATTGTAATGTGATATTGGAAGGTTTTAGCTCCCTTAATCCTAATTGTGTGTATACTGATTATGGCATTAAATTACAACTGGATCCAAGATCTAGCAGAGCTTGTTCAATTCGAAAATTTCCAATTAGATATGAGACTGTAGGACTACCCGGATCTTTGTACTTAAGAAGTGTATCGTGTTGTATTATAGTATTAACTTGTTCAGTTGAAAATGTTTTCTTTGGTACATTAGTTCTTTGTTTTTATTGTGCAAAGATGTAAAACCCGGATAAATTTAAACTTTTTCGAAAGAAGGGTAAAATGGTAATTTGTCACTATAATACGGAATTAAATTTCATATTTTTCTAGAGATCGGATGATGCAACGGACCTCACCATTGAATTCGTATCACGAAATTGAGCTGCCATTTCAATTTTCGTCGAATTCCAAGATAGTCGAATTTTACATGTTTTACGAGATAATTGGGTGACGAATGACCTTACGACCGTCCCCAAAAATAAAAATTATAAAATTTCCTTATAATTGAATAAAATTTCAAATAAAAATAATGTGAACTAAAATCGGGATTTAATTAAGTCGTCTTGAGTTAAAAACGGACCCAGAAGTAGTAAACGTCCAGGGCAATATGGACCGCGCAATTAAAAGTATAAATAGGGGTTAATATCTGAAAAATCAGATATTTTCTCTCCCCTAAATCTAATCTCACACGTTGGATGAGAAGAGAAGAGAGGAAAGAGAAAAACCCAAAATTTCTACATTTCTCCCTCTTATCTACGAAGTTCCGTCAGTCGAAATCGCTTTGACCAAGAGTTAAAATTGATCATCGCGATGAGGGCTACATCTACGTACCAAGAACAAAGGATTTCACCAAAGATCCAAATAGAGAATTTTGAGAAATCAAGGTTTTGGGGCTTGGGAGGTGTTCTAGAGGCTTCTCCCATTCGTATCACACTCCAAGAGGTAGGGTTCCTTCCTACTCTGGTTTATTTCTAACCTAGGGTGTTCGTATGGAAAGGTTAGAGGTATAAAATAATATATGACTTGCCTATAGTCGTGGAAATAAGGAAATGAGTATAGAAATGGCCTAGACCACTTTCTAACTTGATCTTCATATGTGCAAGTATTCATGTAAACCCCTTGGAAGTTGAGATTATGTGGGCATGCTATGTGTTATGATGTGCTAAATTTTGATTAGGTGTGTTATTGGCATAAAATTATGAAATGACACGCTTGGGCCTTGTGTTGGTTCAAAATGTTAATATGTGTTAATTGATGTATTGACATGGAAATGAGTTATGATAATTATATGCATATGATATAAATGGCTATGGGATATGTGGATATGCGGTTTAATTGCTCATTTGGCTTTCATTGCATCTTGGGCACGGCATGACATCACATTCATGGGCTTAGGCACGAGTGTGGGTATGTGTGGGCATGGTTTATTCAAACATCATATATGGTGGTTGATAGTGGGCTCGAGAAAGTGGAATTGAAGATTCCACTGTGTCCCATGGTTGCATGCATGGAAAACTTGTGTCAGGTATAGCAAGAAGGGCTAGATTCTCCCTCGGGTGCAAGACCTAGCTACTTGGTTCATACACTCCTCTGTAGTGAAATTCCAGAAAAGTGTATGTGGTTTGCAGAACTAGCGGTGCAATTCCAAACTCTACTACCCAACAAAGACACTAGGATTTTGTTTTATAAAATACTTGGTTTGTACACTCCCTTGAGGTGAAATTCTAGAAAAGTGTACTTGATTTTATAAAACGATCATATGATGTGTAACATCCAACAAATTTTTGATTTTATAAACACATGACTTCTTTTTCAAAGTGATCATTGGATGTATTTCATCAATGATAAAGGTTTTACACGTGCATTGCATTGTGTGGTGGGAGCCGGTGAGGGCTCGGGTTGATGTGCGTGAGTGAGTCTCATCTCATTTCATGGCTTGGTGTAAACCCCACACTTTTATCCTTATATATGTATGTAGGTTTATATAGCAAGTTATTAATTCTTTTGAAATATTAATATGGAAAAATTTGGGAAATAGTAGTTAAAATTTAATTTAGCTCGCAAATATATGAAATCATTGTAATAAAACTTATACCAACTAGGTTTGATGTACAAAAGCATGTTGAAGAAGCTTGGGTTGGAATTGGAAAGGTTTTCAATGGATTGAAAATGAAAAAGGGAGGTTTTATAGAAAAACAGACAAAACCTTCCAGAAGGTTAAGGTAAAAGATTTAACCAGTAGGCAAAACCTTCCAGAAGGTCTCTGGAAAAGTTGGCGCAATAGGCAAACATTCCGGAAGGTCGATGACAAACCTTCTAGAAGGTTGATGAAAATGTTTGTCCAGAAGACAAACCTTCTGGAGGGTTAAGGAAGATGATAGTTTAGTAGAAAAAACCTTCCGGAAGGTCGATAACAACCTTCCAGAAGGTTAATGAAAATGGTTTGTCAAATAGGCAAACCTTCCGAAAGGTCTTCGAAAGATCTGAAAATTTTAAGTTGCGAATAGCTGGCTTTCCTTTCACTATAAATACTTAAGGACAACCCCTTTAGCCCCATTTCAACACTCAAAACCCTAGGAGACCTTAGAGAGGAGTAAAGGAAGAGAAAAACACAATATCAAAGAGGATTTCAGCTTCAAGAAGATCAAAACCTAGTTTTTTCAAGAACATCAAGGTTGGGGATTTTCTTCCATTCTTGTCCATTGATGCTAGGGCTAATATATATGTATTCTGTGACACTAAATCTTATATCTTTGCTATGAAATTATCTTTCGTTGGTTTTTGGCAATTATTAGCGTATTTTAAACAAAGTTAGGGTTGAATACCCATGAAATCTCATTTTCTTGATATAAAACTCTAGTTTCCAAAAGAGATGGACTTTATTCTTGATTCTTCCTTGTTCTTGACTTTGAAACTTTAGTGCTTTGTGTTGAGTACTAAAATGATATTGATGATGATCTCTTGCTTACATTTTCTTCACTCCCTTTATTGAAGTTCTACATGTGAAATTGGGGATTTAAGGAATTGTTATTATTCGAGGAAATTGTTGGTGATTGTATCTCATGGAGGTGTTTAGATGACCATGGGTGGCCGTTGACCAGGTATCATAGAGTGGGTAGATGTGGTGGTTTTTACTCCAAGCGGGTTTGAACTTTTCCTACCACTCGTAGTGGGGTTGGTGCCTTGCGAGGACCAAACCACTATTAGCTCACGGGTGCCGTGTCATAGGATTAGTATACTATGCCTGGATTGGATTCGTTAGTGTCGGTGCATTGGTATGAGACAATGCATCGGTAGGCGCCCTTCTCGAAGTTTGATATCCTTGCGAGGATTTGTGTGTGTGGGGGCCAAGATATCCTCTATGTGTTTATTCATGAGATTATCTTACATCAAACTTGAGATACATGGCGATTAGTGTCTATAGCGTTATCTTTTGGATATGATTATTATGGAAATCATTATGGGTATGTTTACTCTTTGGAATGGTTATTTTTGGTGGGGTTGTCTTTACTCTTGTACTTAATTATTGTGAATATATATACTTGAGATCTTTTGAAAATATCACGTTTTCTTTTAAAATTCATATATGCTATTTGTGAAAGGTGACCGACCATTTTTATATGTTTTTTCTAAACCTTGTTCGAGTTTGGGAGGAATGGGACTTAGTGCTCACCCCCTACAAACTATATATTTCAGATTGTGGTATAGAGAAAGAGCTTGGGGTGAAAGAGCCGACACATTGGGAAGTTTCACTAGACGAGCTCATGGATCTCGAGGTGGACGTGTAAAGCTATAGTTTCTTTTTGTGCTAGGCTAGGGAATTGCTTGAATGTTCTTAAATGATGGATTTATTTAGTTGCTCTCATGCTGTGAATGGTTTATAGATTGTAATGTCATCCAAGGTAGGCTTTGGGGCATTACTATGTTTTGGTATCAAAGCCTAGGCTTTAGGTCTTACATGGGAGCTATAGGTTATGGATTACCACTAGAGAAATAGGACTAAGTTGAACGAAATTGTTAGATGAAATTTTATCCAAACCTTATACTGTAGGTTAAAGTGATGGTTAGGATGTCCTGTACATCAATGAAACTAAATTGTGAATTGATGTGCAGGATGGAGGGTGAACGTGAACGTGAATGTGGACGTGTACATGGACGTGGACAGGGACGTGGTGGCCAACCCACCACCACCACCTCTAGATACCCTAAATGGCATCTATCAATGCCTAAGGGAGCTAACCACTCTGGTACAACGCCAGAATAGAAACAACAATCAGCAATGACAGAACTTCGCAAGGGGAGGTCCGATTAGGACTAGTGCTAGCAGCACTGGAGCTACACAAAGGGCAACTCCGTACCACCGACCTAACCAAAGGGGAGTAGACTCTGTAAGAAATGCTCTACTAGGCTTGGCTCACCCTATACGGGAACACATTTCAGGTGCGGGGTTCGTACCGGCGGAAGAATCACATTCGGGGCCTCAACGATGAAGAAAAACCAAGTTGTGGCTTTTGAAAACGAGTTGGTGTAAAACTTTGGTTAAATTCCATTGTGGCTATGTAATCGTATAAATGGCTTGTAATAGAACTTGTAGAAATCAAGTTTTATGTGATAAATATCATTATGCATGTTTTGGATAAAAAGAGATGATTTGGAACGGATTAGAAATGAAAAACAGTGAAAATAGGCTAAATTGGGCAGAGAGTACTGGTACAGTCTGGTTCATCAAGCAGACAATACTAGTACTCTTTCCAAAACTTTGAATTTTTTTTTTTTTTTTGAAGACAGACAATACCGGTACAATCCAAACGGTACTGGTACTGCAAGGGCCATTGAGCAAACAGTACCAGTACACAGTATTAGTACTCTCTCCAAAATTTTAAAATTTTAAAACTAAAGTGCGATGCTTTTGGATTTTGATTTCCTTAGTACCAATGATACAAATGGACATTAAATGAGATGTATTCGGGCATATTGAGTCTTGGTTGAATAAAATGATAAAATACACACGGGTTACACATGTGGGTTGAAATCTCGGATAAAGGGATACTATTGACTTGATGTTGGATTGTTCAGCATTCACGAGTATTTCTGCAGGTTGACGGGTGGTCAATGGTTAATTAATGACCCCCAATTTTATGGGCGTCACAAAAAATCTTTTAGAAATTTATCATAAATCGGAACTCATTTTATTGCATCCAACAAAGGAATATTGATCTTTACTTGTTTAAATAACTCAAGAATATCCGATTGATCTTTTTCAGATGACAATTTTTTGACCCTTTGAGGAAAAGTTAAAGGAATAGGACATGGAGGGTCTTTTTCATTTTGTATTTCTGGTTACTTTTTAATTGAAGGTTCAGGTTCAAGTGATTTATTAACAGGAATTTCCTTTCGTATTTTCTTTGAAATTTTAGGTTTAATAGTTTTGTCAATGAATTTTCCACTTCTTAGTGTTGTGATCGCTTGTACTTGATTTGGAGACGATTCAGATGACACAGAATTAGCTTGACTCTGACTTTGTGGAGGTTTAGATTGAGATGAAAACTTTTCTTTCTCTGAAGTACTCAAAGACTGGGTTAATTTAGCTAGATGAATTTTAATATCTTCAATACTCTGTGAAGTTTGAGCTTTAAAATCATTAAATGCTTGAGTTTTTGAGTATTGAAACTCATCTGACTCTGAATAAATTGATTCATAGTATCTTCCAGAGTTCTTCTCTGAGGAGGTTGATATGACTGATATTGGTGTTGATTTTGTAACTGTGGTGGACCTTGTGTTTGATTTGTGGGTTGTGTATTTCTCCAACTAAAATTCGGATGATTTCTCCATCCTGGATTGTAAGTTTCAGAGTATGGATTCATATAAGACTTATTATTATAAGTTGGAACAGCATTTGATTGTTCAATTAACACTTCTTTGAATGCAGGTATAGTTGGACATTCCCTAGTAGGATGTCCTAACAACACATAAATTTCACACACTTGATTAGTAGTTGATACAACAGATACTTGCTTAATTTTTTTCATTTCTAAGGCTTCTAATTTTTTAGTTAAATTAGCCATTTTAGCTCTTAAATCAACATCATCTTTCAAAATATATTTTCCTCTTTCAGATGCAGATGACTTATTTTCCACAATAGTTGAAGAAGTTGAATCCCACATCTGGGAACTTTCTGAAATAATATCAAAAAATTGAAATGCTTCTTCGGGGTTTTTATCCATAAATTCTCCTTGTGCCATCATTTCAACAAATTATCGCATTCCAGATGGAAGTGCATCATAAAAGAAACCAACTAAAGTCCAATTCTTAAATGCATGATGTGGACAAGCTTGGAGAAGATCCTTAAATCTTTCCCAGCAGTGATAAAAAGCTTTCCAGTTTGTGATCGAATTTGCTCTTAAAGAGTTAAGCCATAGTTTAGCTTTATCTTTCAAAGAAAAAGGAAAAATTTTTAATCTGACCATTTCAAAATTATCCTGCAAAGTTCCACAGACTTCTTCAAATTATTTCATATGAACATAGGGGTTTTCAATTTCTAAACCATGAAACTGTGGTAGTAACTGTATTGTTTCTAGTTTAATATTAATATTTGGAGCTTCTGTTGGAAAAGCAAAACGTGATGGGACATTAATTCTTGTAGGATGTAGATATTCTCTTAATGGTTGGACATTTTGAACTACCTCTTGTTCTCTAGGTTGTTCTTCCCTAGGTACGTTTTTAGCCATACTTAGTTCAAAGTATTCTTGTGTAGATGAAGATGAAGAAGATGAGGGTGATGACTAATTTAAAGAACCTACTAATGAATGAACAAACATAGGCTATAAACAAACAAACTATAACCATACAATACAAATAAACATATATATTGGTATTATTATTATTTTTATTATTATTATTAAAATTACCATAACTCCCCGGCAACGGCGCCAAAAATTTGATTCACACTATTTCGTGATCTAATTTATATTATATTAAACACCCAAGTATAAGTGGTCAAATTATAGTTTTCTCGGTTTAAGTCCATATATCGATCCCACGAAGAGTTTTAGTAATTTAGATTTTAAAATAAAAACAGTAAAGTTGTTGTTTGAAGTGTATAATTTGATAGCTTGTGATGTGAGCTTAGATTAACAACTAGTTTAACTAAATCAAGTATGCATGTAACTGTATTAATGACAAGAATATAAAAGATACTCTTCAGTTTAGGAATTCCATATGCTTTATATTGGTTAAGTACTGGAAATGCTACCTTAAAACAATTAACTCCTATTTTACTAGCAAGTCAACCAGTAGATTTGATGTATATAGACCACCACACAACAACTTCTTAGGTTAACTGGTGGTATTCATGTCAATTGATTAATCCAAGCAAACCAGAAGGACAAGCCATTCATGAGAAATACTTGAATTACTCATGTGACTCTATACTAGTAGGTGCATATATAATAAACCATAGCACAACCACTTCTTAGGTCAACTGGTGCTATTAGTCATAACACAACAACTTCTTAGGTTAGCTAGTTATAGATGTATCAAGTGATTAATCCAACCAAACCAAAATGACAGGTCATTCATGAGGAATACTTGAATTATTCATTTGACTGCATCTGTGATACATATATACCAGTTAAACATCCTCAGCGTTCTGGTGGAGGATAAACCATACCAATAGGAATGTCGTGGTTGTTCGACAAGGAATATTATCATTTATACTAGTTAAATGATCTTAATAATTCCGAAGGACAAGCCATTCATGAGGATCATTTAAGTTTAGTACCATGCAACAATTAAACATCCTCAGTGTTCCGGTGGAGGACTAACCATACCGATAGGAATGCCATGGTTGTTTTACCGGCAGGTTGATGATGCACTGATGATATAATTCCAAGCACAGAACCCAAACTACGCACATCATTGTATTATGCATGAAGCTTATAATACATATATAGACAAAGATATAAATAAACAACAACATTTCTAGAATCTAACCAATATTATAGATATGTTTACCCTCTACTGAAGGGTATAAGTAACTACTCATGCCCCATCGCTACAGACAAGCGAGGAGTACGGGTAGGTTTCATTACAATAGTAAATAAAAGACTGACGCGTTTTTTGCAAGGAAAAATTGAAACACAACCACCTTTACTATCAATTAAGACAAAAAAGTGGCGGTAGTTCAGCTATCCGAATGGAAAGATATAACAAAAATGTAGAATTACAAAGTATTGGTGTAGGACAGACCGGCTCCTAACTTTCTCTTTTTCTTTCTATCTTTCTTTCTTTCTTTGGATATCTCTCTTGTCTCTTGGATGGCCAGCCTCCTTGGAATGAAGAAGGAGTCCCCTATTTATAGACAAAAGGCAAGCATGAGGTGGAAAGTAAGGCTGAGGTGGAGAAGTAAGGTTTTGCCACCTAATGACCATCTAGACCCTAGGATCACCATCCGGATGGTGTTGCCTTGCAGTAGATTCCAAGTGTCACATTCTTAAGCTTCAAGGTGCCTTGTAGTTGATCCAAGTGTCGCGTGTTGGATGTTCCATGAGTGTATATTACACTTTGCTCCTTTGTTGTTTCAAGTTTAGCAAAATTGCCTCATATTCTCCGGTATTTCTGCATTAGACCCTGAAATTTGAACATAAAGTATTTAAAACTTTAATTGTCACACAAATTATAATTACTCCTAATTGATAATTTTTAGTGGTTTTATCTTACAAAGTTGATTACTTAATCATTATAGTTTATACACTAATTAGGGTTAATCAACAAGACAAAACTCATCCACTAGGAATCGCCTAGAGGTTTAAAGGTGTGTTGCATCCACTAAATGCAATCGTGAAAAATCTACGAAAATGATTTTTACCTCTGTTTGTATTATAATAATTTTTCTATTTTACTAGGGACTAGTAAAGTCTAAGTTGGGGAGTGTGATTAACCTTAATTAGTATATAAATCAGAATAGTTAGATAAGTCAAATTAATAAAATAAAATAACCAAAAACTATTAATTAGAGTCAAATAGGGTTTGTGTAGTAATTAGGGTTTTATGTGTGTTATGTTTAAAATTTTCAAGGTTTGATGCTGAATTACCAGAGAATGCAAAGGCCAATGTATAAAAGCTTGAAACAACAAAGGCTAAAATGTAATTTCAACAAGTAATGAGTCAGCATGCATGCAAATGGAAATTCTAGCAAGGCTCCACCGTCCGGACGGTGGTGATGGTGTCCGAACGGTCCCCATTGGCAGCTAAAATTGATCCTGAATCCTACTGCTTCCTCCTTTTCCTATAAATAGTCATTCACTCTTCCATTTTCAGAAGGCCGGACACCAAGAGCTCCAGAGAGAAATCTAAGAGAGAAAAAGAGAAAAGAAAAAGAGAAAGAAAAACTTGCAACTTGATCTGGTCCGTCATACACTTCAGTCCAAACTCTGCACTTTTACCTTTCTGTTGTATCTTTCTATTCGGATAGTTGAACTGCTCTCACCTTGTTGTCATAACTGATGATAAATGTGATTGTGTTTCAGTTGTTCATTATGAAAGACGTTTTAGAGTATGTCTTTTAATTTCAGTTGTAATGAAAACTGTCTACACTCCTTGCTTGTCTGTAGCAGTGGGGCATGAGTAGTTACTTATATCCTCCAGTGAGAAGTAAACATATGTATAATACTAGTTAAATTCTGGAGATGCTGATGTTTTATATATTTATATATCTATGTATTATATGCTTCATGCATGATACAATGATGTACATAATTTTGGTGTTGTGCCTGGAACTATATCATCTGTGTGTCATCAACTTGCTGGTTAAACAACCATGACATTCCTATCGGTATGGTTTATCCTCCACCGAAACGCTGAGGATGTTAACTGATGTATGATACAAAACCTAAATGATCCTCATCAATGGCTTGTCCTTCTGGATTATCAAGGTTATTTAATTACTATATATATAACTATTAGACTAATGGCCTAAGTGATTCTCATGAATGGCTTGTCCTTTTGGATTACTCAGATCGTTTAATTGGTATAAATGATAATATTGCCAGTCTAACAACCATGTCATTCCTATCGGTATGGTTTATCCTCCACCGAAATGATGAGGATGTTTAACTGGTATATGTATCACAGATAGAGTCAAATGAATAATTCAAGTATTCCTCATGAATGGATCTTCCTTCTGGTATACTCGAATTAGTCAATTGATACATCTATAACTAGCTAACCTAAGAAGTTGCTGTGTTATGACTAATACCACCAGTTAACCTAAGAAGTGGCTGAGTTATGGTTTATTCTATATGCACCTACTATTATGAAGACAAATGAATAATTCAAGTATTCCTTATGAATGGCTTGTCCTTCTTGTTTGCTTGGATTAATCAATTGTCATGGATACCACTAGTTAACCTAAGAAGTTGCTTTATGATGGTTTATATACATCAGACCTACCAGTTGACTTCCTAGTAACATGGAAGTTGGTTGTTGTAAGGTAGCATTTCCAGTATTTATTTAATATAATGCATATGGGATCCTTGAACTGAAGGATACTTTTTATTATTGTCTAAATCCATCTGCATCATAACTTTTTAGTTAAACTAGTTATCAATCTAAGCTCACATCACAAGCTATCACATGTTATCCTATCTAAGATAAACAACTTTACTGTTTTTATTTTATTTTCTAATTACACACACTCTTCGTGGGATCGATACTTGGACTTAAAACCGAGAAAACTATAGTTCGACCACTTATACTTGGCTATATAATATTAATCCGATCACAAAAAGTGTGAATCACATTTCAAGCTTTTAAAATGGATATTGAATGTTTTTCTTCATAGTTTAAGTTTTCTTCCATTAAGTTAAGTTCCAATCCTCATTCCTTCATTATGTCATTTTCTTTCCTCCTCGTAGTGTACGTTGATTTGGTTTGATTAGGTTGAGTGTGAACGTGGTTATGAGTTCTTAATACACTGTAGACTTGTCACGGTGTATGCTTAAATTCTCACCTCCACACACACACCCCTTTTGTTCATTCCAAACACCCGTTTTCCCATTTCTTACATTGAACACAAGTGAGAGTGACATTCACCCACACACATAAGCCATATACACATTGAGGTTTCATGTTCAGAAATTAGGGCATACGACGAAAAACTCCAAGTAGGGACAAAGTTCGAATGTTGTCTGGCGTTCGAATGTAGTACTTTGTCTTTGCTTGATGGGCTGAATGCCATATGGAGTTTGAACCTCCTAGTTAAGTGGCCTATGAGAGTAACTGCAACACGCCTTGTATCATTGCCTTTGCGCTTAGTAGCCTTGTCATGAGTGGGTTTTATACCTACGAATTGAGTGCTTTTGACTTAATAAAATTGTAAATTTTCAATTATTTTATGTTCATTTTTATTCATTTTGTGTGTTTTGATGTTATTTTATAGGAATAACCATTTGGCAGTAGACAAGGTCAAAATTGGAGCCTAAGTGTTGGATTTTTGAAGAGGGAAGCTAAAGGGCATTTTAATGGAGTATTTATAGCGTAAAATTTTGTAGCAGTACCTCTATTTTCTGCATTGTTGACCATGATCCACTTCGAATCTGAAAATGTGCAAAACATGAAAGTTGTAGATCATGATGTCTTTTGTATTGTGTCAAACTTTCAGCTCAATCAGATGGTTGTATCAAAAGTTATGATGATTCTACGAAGACTGGTCCATAGGAGGTAGAATACAAGGAGGCGCGCCCCAGCGCCCAAACACTGTCCAAATCAGTGCCCTTGCACCAGTTTGAGAGCCCCTGTGCGTGTGTTAATCCGTGACGCAAATTTTGACTTGTTTTGGGCCCAAAAATTTAACCCCAATGCTATATATATACTAGGGTTTGTGTGGGGATGAGGTATTCTGACTTTTGGGGGCTGAAAATATTGGAGAACAACCAAGGAATTGGAAGAAAATTGAAGACACGGATTGAAAAAATCGACACAAAGAAGATTGGACTTGAAGGCTAGAAACGGATTGGAGACTACAACTAAGTTTTCATTCTTTTCTCTTATCTTTACTTCTTGTTTTTCTAAGATGTTGTTTAATTTTAGAATGATTTCTTTCAATTACATTATGAACTAAATTTTTATTAAGATTGCAACGGAACCTGTCTAGTTAAATTAATCTACTCTCGTTTCTAGTTCTTATTGATCTTATATGAGTTGTTTGTCATATTTTGTGATTAATATATGATTGTGTGGCCAACAATTAGTTTGATAACCTAGATGAAATTGAGAGATGCTTCTAGGTTTAGATCTGAATATGATGACATGCATCTAGTTTATTCTTCTTAGGATTAATAACTGGGTTTGTGTATAGGATAGGAATATACCTATACGCCGTGTGTAACTTCTATGGGAGTTTGAACTTAATGAGTCTATTCCAACTTATTTTGCACAGGAATATAGTAATTTAATTGGGATAGATAATTTTATCTAACTATCAGAAGAGGTTTGATAAATAACTTTGAGTTCTCAGTTAACAACTTATTTTGATCAATTAACTGGAAAGAGAGTTAGAGGGATTTATACGAAGCATTAGGGGAAGTTGTAATCTTAACTTCTTTTCTCTAGTAAATTCAACCCTTGATTGTTAAGTTTAGATTTAGTTTTAATTAGTAATTCCATAGCTCAATTTCAATTGTTTAAATAAAATTGAATTGATATAAAGTTAGTACTTGGAATTTATTACTAATAATTCTCCGTGGGAAGAATACTCTACTTATCACTTTATTACTTGTTGATCGTGTATACTTGCACGTAAATTGTCAATACCAAATTCGAACAACACTTTGGTCCTCAATAATGCAGGAAACCGTTTGAACGTATATTGGCGTACGAACGCGGTACTCAAGTACCTCTGTGCTTTCCTTCTTAGCTGGAACACGCCTTGTATCAACACTTCAGCAGTCTGGTATTTCAATAATTTAGGACAACGTTCGAACGTGGATTGACGTTTCAACGTTCATGCCTTGATTCAAGCTTCTCCAATTTTCTTACCCAATATGCTGGTGTTGCATTAAAGTTTGATATTTATTGCCTTTGGGCCCTTGTACACTTTATGACTTGTAATGTCATCATTTAAACTCCATCAAAGTATAATTTGTCTTTAAAAGGCATAACGATATACTAATTTTAACTGCTAATCAATACTCATCCTACAAGAATTAAACTTGACAATCAAAGACAAAAAGGGAGTTGAGAATGTGGTGGCGGACCATCTATCTCGACTTGTGGTCTAAGATGCCGATGAACATATTCCTATCCCTAGCTCTTTTTCCTGATGAGCATTTATTTTCTATTCATTCTATTTGTCCTTGATATGCTGACATATGCAACTATCTTGCTACAGGACAAATACCACCGCACTAGAGCCCAGAGGATAGACGGAGGTTTATGGCAAATATGAAGTACTTTTACTTTTGACAACCCCTACTTGTTCAAGTACTTCCCTAACCAACTCATGAGGAGATGTGTACCTGAGAATGAACAATGGGACATCCTTGCATTTTACCATTACGAAGCGTGCAGTGGACACTTTTCTTCTAAGAAGACCTCAGCAAAGGTTTTACAATCAGCTTTTTATTGGCCCTCATTAATCAAAGATTATGTTTCTTTCTATAAAGAGTGTGATAGGTGC
Organism: Ilex paraguariensis; assembly: GCA_963454935.2. Lineage (NCBI taxonomy): Eukaryota > Viridiplantae > Streptophyta > Magnoliopsida > Aquifoliales > Aquifoliaceae > Ilex > Ilex paraguariensis. Next base: position 4,088,505 of record CAUOFW020003946.1, read on the forward strand.
CAACGTTTGGGTAGTGTTACCCGAAGGAACATGATGGCTCTCTCCCCTGTACTTGTTATTGAGATATTTGACTATTGGGGCATCAACTTCATGGGTCCCTTCCCTGTGTCGTTCAGCTACTTGTATATTCTACTAGCAGTGGACTATGTGTCCAAATGGGTGGAGGCTATCCCAACCAAGTCCAATGACCACTGGGTAGTGGTCAAGTTCTTAAAAGAGGACATCTTTTTTGAGGTTTGGGATGCCTAATGCAATGATAAGTGATGGTGGTTTGCATTTCTATAATAGGCCATTTGCATCTTTAATGCATAAGTATAGCGTCACACACAAGGTCTCCACCACTTGTCACCCACAAACCAATGGCCAAGTTGAGTTGGCCAATAGGGAGACCAAGAACATCCTAGAGAAAATGGTGAACCCTAATAGGAAGGATTGGTCACTTAGGTTGACTGATGCCCTATGGGCTTATCGCACTACTTAACAGGCCATTCTAGGCATCTCACCCTATAAGCTCATTTATGGCAAGACTTGCCATTTTTTGGTTAAAATAGGGCACAAAGTGATGAGCGCATAATATTGCATACTTGACGGCCTCATTACATGAATTTTAACTCAACTTTTACATCTAAGTACTTAGAGTTAGCCAAAATTATGAATAATGTTAAATTTTTGATGTTGCAGGTAATTATAACTTAAATGATGGATTTAAGAACCTTGAAACTAAGTGTGGAGGAGTGGTGAAGAGATGGACACATTACATGGGGATTTGGAGGCTTAAAAGTGAAAGAAATCAAGGAGGTATTGGTGTTTGGTAACATAGGCATCAGCAGTCACACCACTTTGTAGAAGTACCTAGATTTTTCTCCTTTCTGACCATGGTCCACTTTGAATATGAATAAAAGTTCTAGATCTGGATGCCTTCTGTATTGTGTCAAAATGTCAGCACAATCGGACAAGTGGATCAAAAGTTATGATGATTCTATGAAAACTGGTCTGGAGCAGAAGTGTACCAGTATGCATACCGATACGATGAGGCTACTGGAGTTCGACGTATCAGTATGCGTACTGGTACAGTCTGCTAAAATAGCCCAGAATGCTTGTTATTCATGCTCCATTTGTTTAGGGGTCCCACCATTGATTCTCCCACTTGCCCCTGACTTCCCTTACACATTTACATGCTTCCTATACCTTTATTGAAGACTTTGAAAGCCATTGCATTTATGAGGATGGGAGAGGAAGGGGTAGCCAGGAGAGTTGCAGGATAAGGTCTTCCTCGCCTGTCAAAAGCCATCAAACTCACCTCCCATTGATGGGAGGCCTGCACACACTTAGGGGGACCCTCCATGGACGAAAATGCAAGACTCTTCACCATATATTCAGCATTCAACAAAGATTTTGGGGTGGCTACCTAAGCTTAGAAAATCCAATAACGAAGATGGTGAATAGTGTAAAATTTATATTTTTGCATTTTCTTTTCCATTTTAGTTGTAGTAAGCTTTCAATTTCTTGTAATCCTTAACTCTTGCACTTTAATCTCATTCATTTCAAGTTTATTGCAAGTTTAGTTACATGTTCTTGAATCTACCATTGTTATATTAATTTTTCTTCATTTCAACTTTTAAAATGGGTATTGAATATTTTTCTTCATAGTTTAATATTTCTAGCATTAAGTTAAGTTTCATGCTTCATTTCCTCATTATGTCTCTTTACATTATGCATGTCTTTCCTTTATTTATGAATAGCTAGATTTTAAGTTGGCTAATCCAAGGGGGACCTCCTCTTGGGCATGCCATTCCAACTCATGTTCTTTTCTCCTCTCGGTGTACGATGGTTCGGTTTGACTAGGTTGGGGTGAGGACATGGTTGTCAGTTCTTGATGCACCGTAGGCCAGGTCACGGTGTATGCTTGAATGCTCACCTCTATTTTATTCCCGACCTTTCCACGAATCAATTGTTCATCTATGCACCATTGGAGGAAGGTTTCGAGTTGATTTGGTATTCCCATTGGAATGAACTCTTAGGATTAGCCAACACTTGTTTTCTTGCATTTTCAGTAAGAACAAAACTCACCAAAACCAACTACAAGATTTTACACTTTCCTTTTCCACAAAATCACCTTCACCACACTTCAACTTTTCCTCCCTGAGGAGACAACCTTGGAATACTTTTCCAAGTAAAACAACGACACACAAAAGACTCCTTGCACTTGGGGAGTACTTTTGTTCACATATGCATTTCATTCCACACACATATTTTGTTAAATTCATTCCATTCCATCCACCATTCCATTGCCCCATCTCTTGAATCATTCTGAGGGAGAATGACACTCCCTTATACACATAAGCCATAGAAACATTAAGGGATGATGTTTAGAGGTTAGGAACAACAATGAAAACTATCAAGAATTTTTGGCGCCATTTTCAGGGAAGGTTAAACGTCGAGTTCAATGGTGATTTTGGGACGGCATAGGTAAGTCTTGTGATTTTCATCATGGGCCAAGGTATGTCATCTAACTTGTATATATTTTTGTTGTGGTTTGTGTTTTGTATTATGTTTCCTAATTTTTATGAAAATGTATCAAATGCCCAAAATTTTGAAAATGTGTGTGAGATTTGTGGTGAGTATGGACGCATCACTAGTGAGTGCCCAATAAATGTCCTTTATTTTGAAAATGTTTCTGAGATTTGTGGTGAGTACGAACACATGACTAGTGAATGCCCAATAAATTATCTGGTTCATGACTTTGCATGCAAAGGTTCAAATTCAATTTGGCCTCTGAAAATTTTTACCCCGACCACTATGTTACACCGAGTTATTCGAGTTATGGTTGGGAGAATGAACCTTATAATTTTTCATCCAATCTCGCACCACCAAATGAATTTTGCCACTATCCAACATATGAGAACTCAATCGAAGAAGAATTGGAAAATATTTTGTGCGATTTTATGCAATACCAAATGAAATTCAATGCCCAAATAATCCAACAACTTTCTTAAATTAGAGATGGACTTAATACATTTACTAGTGCTATAATTTATGTGCATGAAGAACAACATCTTGAGTATAGTCAATGTATTGAGGATGATCATCTAATGAAAATCATATTGATGTTGAATCTCCCAACACTCTAAATTGTGAAAAATTTGATGAAGTTATTATCTCACACGAGACTAATGAGCCCAAGGTCATTTTTCCATCTTTGAGTGGTGTTGAGATTCACATTTCTCAACTTGGGCAGGGCATTGAAATGGAGTTAAGTGTAGAAACTTTTGAAGAGAAATTGTATACTCCATTGTTGGAATTGCATAACCTTGCCTATACCTCGGTTTGGTTGGGAATTTTGAGTCAACATCCTTTCTATGTTTCGATTGATGGATTAAGAAGGGCATTTATACAACAAAAAAAATTTTAACATCAAAAAAATCAATGGGCAAATACTGGAAATGAGTAAGAACCCATGTGAGCTTTAATGTCAATCCTTGTTTGGAGGAACTTACATTTACTCAAGGAACAATTTTTCAAATTTAACATTTGTTCAATAATCTCATTATGCTTGTTTTGGTTAGGTCATTTGGGTAGTTCAGTGACTTTGTCTTGATATGTACAATCCTCCCCTATGCTTATCTAGAGATGATCTTAGGCCATTTTTGAATATTTTGAGTCTTGGCCATTTTCTTAAGAAATTATTTATCCCTAGTGCCGTGATTGAGCCTTAATTGAAATTTGTTTCTATACCACACATTTGACCAAGCCAATGCAAAATGATAAAAATCTACCTCGCCTTGGTTGTTCATAGAGCTGAATATGAGTGATTGAAAAAGAGAAGGAAGTATGGCGTGGAAACTCCAACAAAAGGGATGAATGATTTCAAAACTCAAAGAGTTGAACGAAAAAGAAAAGAGTGAAAATTCAAGAAAAGGAGAAACAAGGGGTGAAAAGAAAAAAAGAATGATAAATAAAAAGGAAAATATTAAGGAAAAGAAAGAAAAGAAACAAAGAGTGTAGTGATGGTGTTAGCCTAGAAATCCCATAAAAAGGGAGATCTTTTTGAAATAAAGGTCATTCACTCGGAACAACCCTCTTTGTGATAGTGTTAGCCTATATCCTTCATTTCACTTGCCTCAATATGACCCCAAGGCCCCATTACAACCCATGAAAGTCCTAAATGATCTAGAGAAACNTTCCTATATCCTTCATTTCACTTGCCTCAATATCACCCCAAGGCCCCATTACAACCCGTGAAAGTCTTTAATGATCTAGAGAAGCATGGGGGATGCATACTTTTAAAAGAAAAAGAGAAGTTGGTTTTACTATCTAATGCCCTAGCATTCATTTCTTGAGATTATGCCAAGGTTGTGTTCATTTTTCATGCATGTACTTCATTTTTGGATTATATGTGAGTATATTTCATTTTGAGCACAAGATTCTATCTCACATATACACATGGAGAGCATACCAGGATAACCAATGTGTGATTCATTGTTGAGAGACACCTTTGGTGAGTTTGCATAGAAGCTTAATTTGGATAGCCAAAATGAATGTGAACTCCATTGTGTAAATGTTTAAATTACATGTCCATTTCACACACACACTATTTTGAAAATGAATGTGTATGTGGATACTCTAGAATAGCATTCAAGGCTATTATGTGTTTCATGTGTTTTTAGTTCGGATGTATTGGAGCAAGTTGTTTTTGATATCCCAGTGCTAGTTAAGATAAGGGAATATGCTTTAAATATTAGATACTAGGAAAAGAAGTTTGTAGGTACCTTCACTGAAAACCTTCATGAGACAAAACGCGTCCACTAGGGATTTAAAGGCTTGTTGTATATGCTAAATGCAATTGTGGAATTAGTATAGGTTTATATTTGTTTGCTTAGTTTTTACATTTTGTTTGTTAGGGACTAGCAAAGCTTAAGTTGTGGGGTGTGATGAGCGCATAATATTGCATATTTGACGGCCACATTACATGAATTTTAACTCAACTTTTGCATCTAAGTACTTAGAGTTAGTCGAAATTATGAATAATGTTGAATTTTCGATGTTATAGGTAATTATAGCTTAAATGATGGATTTTAGAACCTTGAAAGTAAGTGTGGAGGAGTGGTGAAGAGATGGACACATTACATGAGGATTTGGAGGCTTAAAAGTGAAAGAAATCAAGGAGGTATTGGTGTTTGGTAACATAGGCATTAGTAGCCACACCATTTTGTAACAGTACCTCGGTTTTCCTCCTTTTTGACCATGATCTACTTTGAATGTGAAAAAGTTTAAAACATAAAAGTTGTAGATCTGAATGGCCTCTATATTGTATCAAATATTCGGCTCAATCAGAAGGTTGGATCAAAAGTTATAATGATTCTACAAAAATTGGTCCAGAGCAAAAGTGTACCGCTACGCATACCAGTACAATAAGGCTACTGGAGTTCGACATACTGGTACACATACCAATATGGTTAGCTGAAATAGCCCAGAACGCTTTTTTTTCATGCTCCATTTGCTTGGGGGTCCCACCATTCATTCTCCCATTTGCCCCTGACTTCCCTTGCACATTTACATGCCTCTTACTCCCTTATTGAAGACTCTGAAGGCCATTGCATTTATGAGGATGGGAGGGGAAGGGGTAGCCAAGGGAATTGCAGGCTAAGGTCTTCCTAGCCTTTCAAAAGCCATCAAACTCACCTCCCATTGATGGGAGGGCTACACACACCTAGGGGGACCCTCCATGGACAAAAATGCAAGGCTCTTCACCATATATTCAACATTCAACAAAGATTTTGGGGTGGCTACCTAAGCTTAGAAAATCCAATGAAGAAGATGATGAATAGCTTAGAAAACACCTTTTATGGTTCCTCGGCGACGGCGTCAAAAACTTGACTTGATCCAAAATGTGTTCACCCAAGTGCAAGCGATCAAGTTGTAGTAATAATCCGGTTAAGTCTGGAGTCGAATCCACAGGGAACTATGATTGGTGTTTTGAAGTAAGCAATAATAGAGACCAAGTAACTGGAAATTTTGAGAGTTAGGAGTGGTGGGGTTTTTTTATAGAATAAAAGATTTTTTTCAAGTGTTTTCTAGACAAAATATAAGATTTTCAAAATGTAACAACCACCTTTTAGTTCAAGGATCAGGACATGTAATTGACTATCCGGTTTATTATATTTGTGCTTTATAACTCAATTAACTCCCATGTCAATAACAAGTTAATCGGAAGATAAAGATGGACTGTGAGAATTAAGTACATGATTCCGATGCCTTTCTAGAAGTTTACAAGAATTATTTGTGCCGAGACTTAACCCATCTACAAACAAGCAAGTGTTTCTACAAGGCATCCAACCATGGCATTAATGGTCCATCCTTTGAATAAAGCGCAGTAATAGTGGAGATTGAAAGGTTGTCATGAAGAGCTAGCTAGGGTGCTTGCCCTGAACCAATGGGTCTTTCTATGCAGGAGCCATCCTTATCACATAGGGAGACCTTGGTTATACAAAGTACCTCAACTTTGCTAGATGTATTCAATCATCCAATGAGCAAGTGGAATATAAAGCATTAAAGCATAAAGGAGTTGCACAAACATAACTTCCAGATAATCTTTACATATTTATCACCTCTTACTAAAGAATGAATGAGGAACTACTCACTCTTCATGGCCTTAGGAAAGCTAGAAAAATGAGTGATACTCATCTCTCCAAGTGGAGAAGCTACTAAGTGAAGCAAACTAAACAAAGAGCTTATCTTCAATGAAGAATAAGTGAATCACTTTCCACCCTTCACGACTTTGTTAAAGCTCTAGAAAATGTAAAAGTTTCACTCTTCTAAGAAAGAAGGATGCTCAAGCAATGGAAATGAAATACATGAACAATAAAAGTAGAAGAAAGCTAGTTACTTTTGGAGGGTTTCCACCACAACCAAAAGATGAGTTATCCCTCTTGATACTTGTAAATAAAAGCAAGTACAACTACAAAGGGAGTCTAAGCCTCCATCATGGTTGTCACAACATAAATGTAAAGACTTAACATAAATAAATAAAAGACTTCAACTACGAGGGGAGTCTAAGCCTCCATCATGGTGGATACTAAAATGAAACAAGCAATGTACACAAACTTGCTTTCTAATTTACAAGAGAAGAAAAATTGCTAAGAAAAAAAGCTCTCTATTTTACAAGAAAAAAGGATTCCCTTTAAGCTCCCAACATGGGAGTATTCATAGGCAAGGAAGGGGAGGGGGGATAGGAGATAAAAGAGGATGAGTGAATAGTGTTTGTTGCCCATGGAAACCAACTACTCTGCAAGCAGTCTATGGAGGACGTTCAAATGTGAATCGACATTCAAACATTGTCATCTATTTTGCTTTAGGGACATTTGAATGTTGTCTGATGTTCGAATGTTTCTTCTGGTCTTGCTTTATAAGCATTAGAATGCCAGATGGGATCTGACCTTTTCCACTCAAGTGGTCTTCTGTCAAAGTTCATTTTCACACTCTATGCAGAAGTCTGTTCTTCAATTGATTCCGGAGGACGTTCGAACGTTGAATGGCATTTGAACGTGGTACTCAAGTGCTTCAGAGTCCTCCTTTGTTTACTACAACACACCATGTCTCATCAGTCTGGCCTTCAATCAACTCAAGTAGACATTCGAACGTTAGTTGGCGTTCGAACATGGTACTCAAGTACCTTAGGGTCCTGGTGCTTGACTGCAAGACACTGTCTCAGCAAGTTGGTTTTGTTATTGTTCAAATGGACATGCGAACGTGATTTGGCATTCAAATGTTCTTGCTTTGTTCCTAGCCTCTCCAATTTCATTCCCTAATGTGCTGGTGCGACGTTCAAGCGTGACTTTTGTTGCCCTCGAGCCCTTGTTCACTTTAGAACCTGAAATATCCTTACTTGAACTCCATCAAAGTACACTTATACTTAAAAAGGCATAAAAATATGCTACATTTAAGTACTAATCACACACCCCAGCCTAAATATTGCTAGTCTCTAGTAATATAACATAAATAAAATACAAATCCATTTCTAATGTCTTTTTCATAGGTCATCTGGTTGCATTTAGCTTATGCAACAAGTCGTTAAACCACTAGGTTTACCCTAGTGGACGAGTGTTGTTTTGTGAGGGTTTTTAGTGAAGCTACCCACAAACTTCAGCCAAACAAATTTGTATGTAAGATTGCTGACTAAAAATGAATTAGCATCATGGTCGTTGGGACACTCAACCATCAATCGTGACTTATCTCCTACATTTCCTTTCAATTGGTACTTACTCTATGCAAAAATTAGCACTTGTTACATTAGCATTTGGAATTCCCTGAGTAGTAGGATGGTCATTATAGAAACAAGAATTGGTATATAACAATCATTCTCCTTTTTCCACCGTCCATGGATAGCTTTGATGTCACTAACCTTTCTCGGAATGCTCTTAGCAAAACAAATCGCTCTGATTATAGTGACTTATCTCTCAAAAGGGGCATGTGATCAGAAGATGGCCAGTCGAAAAATCTCATGCATAATTAGTATAAGAGTGAAGTTTTGAGGAAAACAAAATTTACTTTGGCATAATCTCATGGAAGAATATTGATGTAAATAAAGAAATTCTAGTTAAAACACCACGCTTGTAGTAGACAATACACATATGCATCACACTTGAGATCACCTAGGGATTTTTGTAGGTTGTAATGGAGCCAGAGGTCAGTGGCTAATGAAATAACGTTAATGGTGATTAAAGGCTATCTTTTTACGCAGTGTTGCATACCTCCTTCTAGTTTCTCGAAATTTTGCATGGGAATGGGATTTCTAACTTTCATTTTTCCCATTTTTCACTTTCTTGGCAATTCAATGTCTCATAGTATCATTTCTCTTTTGCCTATTTCCATCGATTTTTCTTATATTGAACAGTAGCCACCATTTTACTTTCTATTTTTCTTGCCTTTCTATATCATATTGATTTGCAAGAGGGTGCAAGAAATTAGATAGCAAGGTATGGTAAATATATGCTTTTGTGGCTTGGTCATCACACGGGTTTTTTTGAAAAAATAATTCATTCATTTAAGGCTCAAGCATGGCTGACTAGGTATATATTTTTGTAAAAGAATTAGCTAAAGCTCAAAGTCGATCCAAAGATGGCCTAAGATCCTTTCTCAAGTATGTGCATATGTATATGTATTCAAAAGTTCCCTGTGGGTTATGAAAATAGATCACTTTAGTTGCGTCAATCAAAACAAGTTTAATAAGATTATTGACAAAGATCGGAAGTGAAAGAGCTTACTTTGAGTAATTGTTGATATCCTCCCAAAAGCTCAAGACTTACCATAGTTTTCTTTGTCATCTCTATTGATTATGTCGAGTGTTCTAAGGAATGTTGGTTATATAGCGATTCTATTTTCGAGTCTAATCTCCATATACCTCAAGAATAGCAAATACTAATGTACATTTAACAATTAAATCATAGAGATAGTATCAAGGTTCCAAAAAAATGAGGTTTTATGCCTTGGTTGTTAAGTTGAGGTGTCAAACCGATCATGTGCTTAGTCATTTTCACAAGCAATCTTAACATCCACATCTGTTTCGTTATTAACAAGAATTAAAGTGCTAATTCTATACATGCATTTTAAACAAATGAGAGAGATAAACTAAATCATTCATTCTATAAAAGATGATGTGTTTACAATGGTACCAATGATTCAATCATCCACAAAAACATAAACTTCATTTATCCACAATAAAAAAGATAAACATCCACCAAAACAAATATCCACCATTATCTACAAAATATCCCCAAAAACCTCAAAGAAGAATCATAAAAAGCAACAAACATCCACAAGGATTACTAAGAAGAAACTTTTATCAAAGAAGAAACAAATAACACCCCAAACAAGAATAGAAATCAACTTTCTCCTTCTCCCCCAGCTCCACTGGCACCACTAGCCCCACCCCTCCAATAGCCAAAAATCTCCTCCTGCTGTCGGAGAATCTTTGCTTGGTTGGCCTTGATGCCAAGCATAATATATTGTAGTGATCTGTGGGTGCTAGTGCCTACCACCTCCTGTGTCTGCATATGCTCTCTCTCTAATTCCCTCTCCTCCTCTGCATCAAGCTCATTTTGTACCTCCTCAACTCCTTGGGTCAGCGGCACCTCTTGTCTTGTCGCTGGGGTGTCCTTATGCCATTGGCCTCTCTTGAAAGACCCTTTGTTTAATGGCCCCATTGGATTTTGAACTTCCATTTCAGGCCTCACCCTGACCCCATTATCAGTGCAGATATCAATCACCAAAGTGCCAAAAAGGGAGTGCACTCCTCTTTGCATCACACCCCTTCTTCATTTCACTCAGAATCAATGAGGGGAGGTCAATGCTATGCCCTTTTCCCAGTGCATAGAGCAAGCGAGCCATCTTAGGAAAAATCTCATTTTTTCTTCCTATGGGGCCTAGGTAAGACACTGCAATCAAATTTAGCATTTTGGACTTGTCAGTGAGCTCCCCATGTTTCAAAAATCTCCTTCTTCCCCATGAAAAGTAAGCCATCCCTGTCAATTCCTTCCCAACCCTATCCAACACAACATTCTTTTTTGGTGGGTAAGTTGGGTTTTGCACCCCAGGCACCTCTTTCCTTACTTCCAAAATATACGCCTCATCTACTTCAATGTGGGTGCCCCTCACATATGTCCGGATGGCGCCATTGATGATCTCGATGTTGGAGTAGAACTCCCTCACCAAGTTAACAACGGCATCCCCACCATTCCTCAAAAACCACACCCATTCCTTCTTCTCCATTTCCTCCAAAATTCCCAATTCCGCAAATTCAGTAACAACTACATCTCTTTCATAGACTATAGCATGGTTATGAAATAAATTCTCATACCATTTGGCTTTGAGTGCACTGGGAACCCTTGTTCGATCATACCTCTTCCTCTTTTGCCTCCCCTCTCTTTCCTCAATCACTTCTGCAAAGTTAGGTTGCTGGCTTATTGGGGGATTTCGCCTTGCAGGAAGCTTAACCCTAGTCATTGTGTTTTCTCGATTTTGAGCTTGAGAGGGTGTGAAAATCTTGAGTTTTCTTATGAAGATGATGATTTTAGGTGTGGAAATGAGTTTGGGATGGTCAATTTTTGGTAGAATTAAGAATGGGTGGAGTTTTGAGGGCTGGGGAGAGAAAAGGGGTTCTATGTTTTAGAGTATTTTGGAGGTTTTGAACTAGGGAAGACTGTCCAGGCTTTTATAGTCTGAGGAGGAACGTTCGAACGTTTGTGGAAGAATTTTAATGAAACTATTTGAACGTTAAATGTCGTTCGAACATGGTGAGCTCCCAGTACTTTTGAGTTCTGTTAGAGACCAAAGTACTATAAGCTCTTGTCGTTCAAACGTGTTTTTGGAGTTCGAACGTTAATCATGTTCGAACGTGCCAATCGCGTTCAAACGAATTGAGTTCCCAATACTTTTCATTTTCATTAGAGGCTGATTACTATAAGCAAACGACGTTCGAACGTCACTTGGCGTTCAAATGTAGAATCAAACTCAAAAAAAAAAAAAATTGTACATTACACTATAGAATAAAAGAGGACAAAAGTCACAAATTTGAACCAAAAATTCATGGCGTCTCAAGATAAGTCCCTACCCACGCTTCAGGTTGGTATTCTGGGACACTCCTTACTCAGCCCATATTGTCGTTTCAGTCAAAAAAGTTTGTATAAAACAAAAAGGATTTTTACATTTTTTTACAAAAATTCAGACCCTTGGCATTCATCCCCAACAAAAAGTAAATTTTTCCATATTTTTTTTTAAAAAAAAGAAGTCTAATCCGAGTCTTCATCTGTCTCCGCGCCTTTTGAACAACCAGTAACTCTCCCAATTTCCTCTCTCATAAACCGGTTAAGCAGAGTACTAGAATAGGATGGCGTGTTTGGATAATCCTTACTCTGCCCATTCACTATCCAGTCTAATCGATCGAGTGCTTGTCTAGAAATTGGTTCAGAACACTGGTTATATTTCTTCTCATGAAAGACTCTACCACACTGTTTATAGGCACCAAGTCTTTGGCATGATGGCATTTAGCAAAAGTTCTTCTGCCGTACAGGGGTTTTGCTTGTTGTTCTCGGATGTCATTCTTTCTCACCAATCTTGCTTTTCTCATGATCACAATATGCACTTCAGAAGGAAAAGTGCATAGAACTCTCAGACTAAACCAAAAAAGTTTAACATCCATGTTTTCTATAATTTTAAGACTCATTATCTGATTCTTTAACGTCTACCAGTTACAAAGATGATGAAAGATGACCCATAAACATAACCATCAAAATACAAAACATGGTATTCAAAATACGGTACACAATCTAATCAAGAATAGCAACAACAACAACACAAATTAAAAAATTTCCTACGGGTTACATAAGAAGAAAAATTTTCTACGGGCACATATGAATTATAGTTCTCACTCCCCAACCTAAACTGAACATTGTCCCCAATGTTTCAAATTTACCGATATGGTGAGCTTTGGAGATGAGGTTGAACGATAGAGATCTTGTTCATTAGCTGAAACCTACAAGAAAAATACACAAATCAAACATCTCGTTGTAGATCTGGGTTTTCGTTAGGATGAAAACCCTTGATTCTGAGTGCAGACAGAAGAAGCACAGCCATGTACAAATAGAGTAAACACACGCAGATCATGAGACAAAGGATTGAGTCTTCGGGTAGTATGGTCATGAGGCTGTTGGGGTTGTGTCGCATTTTACAGAAGGTCACGAACAACGAAGAAGAAGAAGAAAAAAAGAAAGGGGAAAGGGATAAAAGTGCTTGGAAATAGAGGAAAAGGGGGTGGGGGCCTTATAAAGGAGATGGTATGGTTCGGGTTGAATAGGGTTTTCCCTGACCCGGCCCCTTTTTGTGTCGGTTGGCGCTTTCTCGAAGCAATGTTTTGGATCCATTAAAAGAATGATCTCCATATTTTTGACAAAGGGTTTCAATCGCTGACCATTGACGATAAAGATATTACCATTCGATGGGTTCTCCACTTTCACTGCCCCATGTTCAAACACTTTTTTGACAATATATGGTACAGTCCATTTTGACTTCAACTTACTAGGAAAAAGGTGGAGTCTTGAATTGAAAGGCAGAACTTTTTGATCAGGTTCAAAAGATTTTCGCACTATGTTCTTGTCATCAAAAATTTTCATCCTGGATTTTGCAATCTTAGCATTTTCATATGCTTCATTTCTCAATTCCTCCAATTCGTTAATCTAAAGTTTTCTTGCTAGTCCAGCTTTGTTCATGTCAAAGTTCATTGCCTTAATACCCAAGTATGCCCTATGTTCCAATTCCACAGGTAGGTGATAAGGCTTTCCATAGACTAATCGATAAGGAGACATGCCCAAAATTATTTTAAAAGTAGTACGATATGCCCAGATTGCATCAGTTAGTCTTGACGACCAATCTTTGTGGCCTGGATTTACCATTTTTTCTAAAATTAATTTGATCTCCCGATTAGCTAATTCAGCCTATCCACTAGTTTATGGATGATATGGAGTTGTAATTTTGTGAAAAATCAAGTATTTTTTCATCAGATTCCAAAAAGGTCGATTACAAAAATGAGCACCCCCATCACTTATGATGGATTTTGGGATTTCAAATCGAGAGAAAATATTTTCTTTTAAAAACTTGATCACTGTTTGATGATCATTATTCTGGCATGGAATTGCCTCAACCCATTTGGATACATAGTCTACGACTACCAAAATGTATAGATAGCTAAAGGAGGGAGAAAATGGTCCCATAAAATCGATGCCCCAATAGTCAAAAATTTCAATTATCAGAATGGGGTTTAAAGGTATCCTTGAAATATTTTCCAACCTTTGACATCTATCGCAAGTTAAACAAAAAGCATGAACATCTTCGAAAAGTGTGGGCTAGTAAAATCTGCACTGCAGGATTTTTGCAGCAATTTTTCTGGATGAAAAATGGCCACCACATGCTTCAGAATGAAAAAATGCTATTACCTTTTTTTTTTCTTGAGCGGGGATGCAACATCTTATGATTTGATCTTTACAGTACTTAAATACGTACGGATATTCCCAAAAGAAGTTACGAACCTTTCTCAGAAATTTCATTTTGTCCGTGGGGGAAAAGAACGGATGGAGTGTTCCAGTTGTAAGAAAATTAGCAATATCAGCGTACCATGGGGTCTCATCAATTATGAACAGTTGTTCATCGGAGAATTTTTCATTGATTGGCATTCCATCCTCGTGAAATTCATAAGTTAACCTGGACAGATGGTCCGCCACCACATTCTCAACACCCTTTTTGTCCTTAATGACCAAGTCAAACTCTTGAAGTAAGAGTATCCATCGCAAGAGCCTTGATTTAGCATCTTTTTTTGTGAGCAGAAATTTCAGTGCTGCATGGTCAGTGAATACAGTAACATAAGAACCAACAAGATAAGAACTAAAATTTTCCAAAGCAAAGACTACGGCAAGTAATTCTTTTTCAGTTGTCGAATAATTCATTTGAGCATCATTCAAAGTTTTACTTGCATAGTAAATCACATATGATTTCTTATCTTTTCTTTGTTCCAACACAGCACCTACAACATAGTCACTTGCATCACACATTAGCTCCAAGGGTAGAGTCTAGTCAGGGGGTTGCATTATTAGGGCAAAAATTAACATGCCTTTAAGCTTGTCAAAAGCTTTTTGGCACGTTTCACTCCAATCAAAGATTACGTCTTGACTTAGGAGATGACACATGGGTTTTGCTATGGTACTAAAATCTTTTATGAATCTCTTGTAAAATCCTGTATGTCCCAGAAATGATCGGACATCTTTCACAGTCTTGGGAGCATGCAAGTTCCCAATCAGATCTATTTTGGCCTTGTTAACATTCATGCCCTCAAACGACATAATATGACCTAAGACAATGCCTTGTGTTACCATGAAATGGCATTTTTCCCAATTAAGCACCAGATTAGTCTCTTTACACCTTATTAATACCTTTTCTAGGTTGGCCAGACACAAATCAAATGAATCACCATAGACAGAGAAGTCATCCATGAATACTTCCAAAAATGTTTCGACTATGTCACTGAACAAACTCAACATGCATCTTTGGAATGTTGCAGGAGCATTACAAAGCTCGAATGGCATTCTTTTGAATGCAAAGGTGCCAAAGGGGCATGTGAATGTGATTTTCTCCTCATTAATTGAGTGCTCTCTCAATTTGATTGTACCTAGAATAGCCATCCATGAAACAATAAAAGTCATAGCCTGTAATTCTCTCTAGAACCTGGTCCAGAAAAGGAAGAGGGAAATGATCTTTTCTAGTCACCAAATTAAGCTTTTGGTAGCCAATGCACATCCATTATCATGTGACGACTCTAGTTGATACTAGTTCATTGGCTTCATTTTTGACCACTGTGACCCCAGACTTTTTGGGCACAACTTGGGTTGGGCTAACCCATTTAGTATCGGAGATGAGAAAGATTATCCCTGCATCTAAGAGTTTACCTCTATTTTCACAACTTCCTTCATGTGCGGGTTCAGTCGTCACTGCATTTGATGAGTGGGTTTTGAATCCTCTTCCAGCTATATAGCATGATTGCAGACTAACGGGCTTATACCTTTCAAATCAGCAATGGTCCACCTAATGGTGTTTTTGTAGTTTTTAAGAACTTCAATCAGTTTAGACTCTTGCAAGTCTGTGAGCTTAGACGAAATTACCACTGGGTATGACTCGTCCTCTCCTAGAAACACATATTTGAGGTTAGATGAGAGATGTTTAAATTCAGGCTTTGGTGGATTGACATTGGATAAGAGTGGCTTTGTGCCACTTGACGAAAGTTCCTCTAATTTGGGGGTCCATGTATCAATAGCATGAGTCGGGCAATTATTTGGATCATCATCTGTTGTTTCAGATGTGATGAATTCTGACAAAGAAAGTTCAGTAGAATTTTCACAAAATGTGTTATTTAGATGGTCCTAGACCAAAGACTCAATGAAATTTATTTCTCTTTCTTCTTTGTCCTCTCCAAGGTGTTTGGCAACATTGAAAAATATTTAGCTCAAGAGTCATATTCTCAAAGATTAATTTCATGACCCCATTCCTACAATTGATTAGTGCATTTGAAGTTGCTAGGAAGGGTCGACCAAGAATAACAGGAATTGGGTTTTCTGAATATCTTGCTAGCTGAGTATTGAGGATGATGAAGTCAACAGAGAACACAAAATTATCCACTTGGACAAGTACATCTTCAACAATACCCCTAGGAATTTTGACAGACCTGTCTGCCAACTGAAGTGTGACACTTGTGGGTTTGAGTTCTCCTAGACCCAATTGCTAGTAAACAAAGAATGGGAGCAAATTCACACTTACTCCAAGGTCTAACAATGCTTGTTCGATTTTGAAAATTCCATTGACATATGACACAATCAGACACCCTGGATCTTTGTATTTTTGAGGGGTTTTATGTTGAAGCAAGGCACTGGCATGTTATGTCAGGAAGGCTCTTTTTTGAACATTCTGGCTTCTCTTGACTGTGCACAAGTCTTTTAGAAACTTGGCATAAGATGGAACCTGTTTGATTGCATCCACAAATGGGATGTTGATTTTTAATTGCTTGAAGAGCTCGTGAATTTCTGGCTGATTATTCAACTTCTGTGCAATTTTGAGTCTAAGGAAAAGGAGAAGGAATAGAACATGAGGGTTCTTTTTCCCTTAATGGCTCTGGTTCCTGTTTAATCATGGGCTCGGGTTCCTTATCTTTCTCACATTCAAGCTCAATTATTTTAGTCTTAATTGGTAGATTGACTGGGATTTACTTATGCTTTGGCTTTGGAAGTAGCATGTCTTTGATAGTCTTAGCAATCACCTTGCCACTTCTTAGTGTAGTGACAACTTGGGCTTAGGCTGATGGAGTTTCCATGATTACGGGATTTTTCACCTGAAATTGGCCTTGTGGTGGTTTTGGTTGGGTAGGAAACTTGCCCCTCTCATGTGTGGTCATGGATTGGGTAAACTTTTGGATGTAGCTTTTAAGATCCTCGAAAGATTGAGTGGTCTGTGTTTTGAAATCAGTAAAAGGCTAAGTGGAACTATTGTTGTAGTTCATTTGGCTATGCATAAACTGATTCAGTGTATCCTCAAGGTTCCTCTTTTGTGGTGGTTGGTGTGGTTGGTATGCGGGAGGTCCTTGAGATAGTGGGTGCGAACCTTGTTGGTATGCGGGAGGTCCTTGAGGTGGTCGGTGCAAACCTTGTTGTTGGTTCATGGGAGTTGGCTGTGTGTTCCTCCAACTGAAGTTTGGATGGTTCCGCCACCCTGAATTATATGTTTCAGAGTATGGGTTGGAGTCAGGCTTGTTGAAGTTGGAGACAAGATTTGTTTGTTCCAACAGAACCTCCTTGAATACCGGAATGGTAGGATACTCCCTAGTAGGGTGTNGTTGGAGTCAGGCTTGTTGAAGTTGGAGACAAGATTTGTTTGTTCCAACAGAACCTCCTTGAATACCGGAATGGTAGGATACTCCCTAGTTGGGTGTCCTATCAGCGCACAGATCCCACACACTTGTTCTGTGGGAGAGCTAACATCAACTTGATGAACATTTTTCATCTCTAAATCTTCAAGCTTTCGAGACAAGGTGGACATTTTTGCTCTTAAGTCATCATTATCTTTCAAGACATACTTACCCCCTTGGGAAGTAGGTGGTTTGTCTTCAATAGTGGTATGAGAGATAGAGTCCCACATTTGAGAACTGTAGTGTCAAAAAAATCGAATGCCTCCTCCAGACTTTTTCCCATAAACTCTCCTTGAGCCATCATTTTGACAAACTGGCATAGTCTACTAGGCAATGAGTCATAGAAAAATCCTACCAGAGTCCAATTCTCAAAAGCATGGTGTGGGCAAGACTAAAGAAGATCTTTGAATCTTTCCCAGCTTTGGTAAAAAGTTTCCCCTTCTTTAACCGAAAAGTTCATGATTTATCTTTTAAGTGCAGTAGTGCGCTGTAGAGGAAAAAATATTCTAAAAAATTTATTCTGTAGTCCCTACCAGTTAGGTATTGAAAGAGCTTTTAAAGAATTTAGCCATTGTTTAGCTTTATCCCTCAAGGAAAAAGGGAAAAGTTTCATCTTAGCCAGTTCGGAATTGTCTTGAAAGGTTCCACATACTTTCTCAAAATCTTTTATGTGCAGATATGTGTTTTCTGTTTCGAGTCTACAGAATTAAGGGAGTAGTTGAACTATCCCCGTCTTTACAGTAAAGTGGGGTGCATCTTCAGAAAAGATAAAATAAGAGGGGAAACTATTTCTTATGGGATTTAAGTAATCCCTCAGAATTTGAATGTTAGGTACTTCCCCCTCTCTTACAAGAATTTCTTCTTGTCTCTCACCATTTTCCATTTTACTTTCACAAGAATCTACTACTGATCTAGGTGAAAGTGGTTCAGATTGATTCACAGACCCAGAAGATTCAACTGGCAAATTTTGATAGTGAGGAGTGTTTTCAGACATAAAAGTAATTAAAACAACTTTATATACAGTAAAGCAAATTTATACACAAAAAATGAGGTCTTTTTACCTTTTACCGTAAAACACCTTTTATGGTTCCCTGGCAACGGCACCAAAAACTTGACTTTATCCGAAATGTGTACACCCAAGTGCAGACAGTCAAGTTGTAGTAATAATTCGGTTAAGTCCGGAGTCAAATCCACATGGAACTATGATTGGTGTTTTGAAGTAAGCAATAATAGAGACCAAGTAACTAAAAAATTTGAGAGTTTGGAGTGGTGGGGTTTCTTGAATAGAATAGAAGATTCTTTTCAAGAGTTTTCAAGACAATATAAGATTTTCAAAATGTAACAGCCACCCTTTAGTTCGAGGATTAGGACATGTAATTGACTATCTGGTTTATTATGTGTGTGCTTTATAACTCAATTAACTCCCGTGTCAACAAGAAGTTAACCGAAAGATAAAGATGGACTGTAAGAATTAAGCACATGATTCTGATGCCTTTCTAGAATTTTACAAGAATTGTCTATGCCGAGAGTTAACCTATCTCCAAACAAGCAAGTGTTTCTACAAGGCATCCAACCATGACATTAATGGTCCTTCCTTTAAATAAAGTGCAATAATAGTAGAGACTGAAAGGTTGTCATGAAGAGCTAGCTAGGGTTCTTACATTGAACCAATAGGTTTTTCTATGCAGGAGTCATCCATATCATAGAGGGAGTCCTTGGTTATACAAAGTACCTCAACTTTGTTAGATGCATTCAATCATCCAATGAGCAAGTGGAATATAAAGCATTAAAGCATAAAGGAGTTGCACAAACACAACTTTTGGATAATCTTTACATATTCATCACCTCTTATTGAAGAGTGAATGAGGAACTACTCACTCTTCATGGCCTTGGCAAAGCTAGAAAAGTGAGTGATACTCATCTCTGCAAGTAGAGGAGCTACTAAGTGAAGCAAACTAAACAAAAAGCTTATCTTCAATGAAGAATAAGTGAATCACTTTCACCCTTCACTACTTTGGTAAAACTCTAGAAAAGTGGAAGAGTTTCACACTTCTAAGAAAGAAGGATGCTTAAGCAATGAAAGTGAAATACATGAACAATAAAAGTAGAAGAAAGCTAGTTACTTTTGGAGGGTTTCCACCACAACCAAAAGATGAGCTATCTCTCCTAATACTTGTAAATAAAAGCAAGTACAACTACAAGGGGAGTCTAAGTCTCCATCATGGTTGTCACAACATAAATGTAAAGACTTAACATAAATAAATAAAATACTGCAACTGCAATGGGAGTCTAAGCCTCCAACATGGTTGATATTAAAGTGAAACAAGCAATGTATACAAACTAGCTTTCTAATTTATAAGAGAAGAAAAATTGCTAAAAATAAAAACTCTCTATTTTACAAGAAAAAAGGATGCCCTTTAAGCTCCCAACATGAGAGTATTTATAGGCAAGGATGGGGAGGGGGGATAGGAGATAAGCAAGGATAAGTGAATAGTATTTGCTACCCATGGAAACCAACTACTCTGTAGGTAGTCTGTGGAGGACGTTCGAACGTGAATCGACGTTCGAATGTGAATCGACGTTCGAACCTTGTCTTCTGTTCTTCTTTAGGGACGTTTGAACGTTGTCTAACATTCAAACGTTTCTTCTGGTCTTGCTTTATAAGCATTCGAACGCCCTGACCTTTTCCACTCAATTGGTCTTTTGTCAATGTTCATTTCCACACTCTTTGTAGAATTCTGTTCTTCAATTGATTCCAAAGGACGTTTGAACGTGGTAGTCAAATGCTTTATAGTCCTCCTTTGTTTGTTGTAACACGCCATGTCTCATTAGTATGGCCTTCAATCAACTCAAGTGGATGTTCGAATGTTAGTTGGCGTTCGAACGTGGTAGTCAAGTGCCTCAGGGTCCTAGTGCTTGACTGCAACACACTATCTCAGCAAGCTGGTTTCGTCATAGTTCAAATGGATGTTCAAACGTGATTTGGTGTTAGAACATTCTTGCTTTGTTCCCAGCCTCTCCAATTTCATTCCTTAATGTGCTGGTGCGACATTCAAGCTTGACTTTTGTTGCCCTCGAGCCCTTGTTCACTTTAGAACCTGAAATATCTTTACTTGAACTCCATCAAAGTACAATTAGTCTTAAAAAGGCATAATAATGTGCTACATTTAAGTACAAATCAGGGAGCACTTTTGTTCACATACACATTTCATTCCACACACATATTTTGTTCATTTCATTCCATTCCATTCCATCCACCATTTCGTTGCCCCATCTCTTGTATCATTCCGAGGGAAAGTGACACTCCCTTATACACATAAGCCATAGACACATTGAGGGATGATGTTTTGAGGTTAGGAACAACAATGGAAACTATAAAGCACAAAGCTTATTGGGCCATCAAGACCTTGAACTTCAATTTGAGAAAGGCCAGAGAGAATAGGAAATTGGAGATGAATGGATTAGAAGAGATTCATAGAGATGCGTATGAGAGCTCAAAAGAAAGGGCTAAAATTTTTCATGTCAAATCCGTTTTTAGAAAGACATTTGAGCCTAGACAGAAAGTGCTCTTGTACACTTCTTGACTCTCTATCTTTCAAGGAAAACTCTGATCCCGTTGGAATGGCCCCTACCTTGTCAAGGTGGCCTAGCCCAATAGAGCCATGGAATTCACCAACCCCGAGGATGTCAAGACATTCAAGGTCAATGGCCAAAGACTTAAGCCATTCTTTGAGGGTTTTGAAGATCAAATGGTAGATCCGGTTTACCCAGACCTTTAAGAGGAATAACTATTCATGTAGATTTTAGTGTACAGTCATTTTCACTTATTTTAAATGTTCATGTTTACTTTAATTTTCCATATAGTGTTGTCTTTCTTAGTTACAGATATTTGTGTTTTTGTCAAAGCTCAAGTGTGAGGAGTTTTCTAACCCTACTAATCTTTTTACAGTCCTTCATTGCATATCATATCTTTTTTGTGCATTGAGGACACTGCATGAATCAAGTTGGGGGTTAAAGTGTACCATTTTTATGATACACCAATGTTTGTGGAAATTTTTGTTGATAATACCAATTTTTGTGGTGAAATTCACATTTCACATATCCTAAAGATTTTTGTTAACAATAGTTGCAAATTATGTGAAAAATATCTGAATATTGATCTATATTCCCCTATTTAGGGTGTTATGGGTTTGTTGATATGTTGATCCTTGTGTGAACTTTGAATACATGAGCAAATTATAGAAGTTCATCCTATGCTTGAATATCACATAGGCACTTGCTTTTGAACTCACCCATAAGTGCACCTTGAATGTGTAATTTAGACAATTTACGAATTTAGTTCACATTTTATTGCTTGACATGAATAGTGGAGATGAGTAAGAACCCATGAGAGCTTTAGTGCCAACCCTTGTTTGAGGGAACTTACATTTACTCAAGGAATAATTTTTCAAATTCCAAATTTTTTCAATAATCTCATTATGCTTGTTTTGGTTAGGTGCATTTGGGTAGTTGATTGACATTGTCTTGCACTACAATGCTGTCCTAAGCTTATCTAGAAATGATCTTAGGCCGTCCTTAATCTATTTTGAGCCTTAGCCTTGTTGTAAAATTATCCCTAGTGCCATGTTTGACCCTTGTTGAAAATTCGTTTCCATGCCACACATCTGACCAAGCCAGTGCAGAATGATAAAAATCTACCACATCTTGGTTGTTCCGAGAGCTAAAGATGAGTAATCATAAAAGAGAAAGAATGGTGATGTGGAAACTCAATAAAGGGATGAACAATGTGGAATTCAAATGTTGAATGAAAAAGAATGAGAAATCCAAGAAAAAGGAGAAAGAAAGGGGAGAAAGAAGAAAGAATGGTCAAAGAAAAAAAGGAAAATGTTGAGGAAAAGAAATAAGGAGTGAAGTGATGGTGCAGACTAAAAATCCCATAAAAAGGAAGATCTTTCTGAAATAAATGTCATGCACTTGGAACAACGCTATTTGTTATCCTATATCCTTCATTTCATTTGCTTCAATATCACCACAAGGCCCAATTATAACCCTTGAAAGTTCTAAATGATCTAGAGAAAGCATGGAGATAGCATACTGTTAAAGAAAAAGAGAGGTTGATTTTGCTATCTAATGCTCTAGCATTCTTTTCATGAGATTATGCCAAAATTTTATTATTCTTATGTAAGCACTTTTTTTTTGGATTATATGTGAGTATATTTCATTTTGTGCACAAGATTCTGTCTCACATATACACATGGAAAGCATGACAGGATAACCAATGTGTGATTCACTGTTGAGAGAAATCCTTGGTGAGTTTCGCATTGAAGTTGAATTTGGATAGCCAAGTGAATGTGAATTCCATTGGGTAAATATTTAAATTATATGTCCATTTCACACACATACACGAGTTTGAAAATGAATGTGTAGGTGCATATTCTAGAATAACATTTAAAGCCATAGTGATGCTCATGTGTTCTTGATTTGGGTATTTGAGCAATGTCGTCATGCAACCCTAGGCCTATAGGATGGGAAACTTTTGATATTTGATAAGATTTAGGAATGCCCTTTTCATTTGAATCTATGTTTTACATTTTGAGTATTCATTTTGGTAGTTAAACTTAGAAGTCCATGTCTTGTATTTTGAAAGCATCAAAATTTTAAATCATATTGCAATTTCGGAAATGACTTTGGGCATGATCACTCAATTGTGGTTCATATTCATGGTTCAAGTTTTTTTTAGAGTTGATGTCATAGATAGGTTGTTAGAATTTCTAGGAGTTGGGATAAGTTGGGTTGGATTTGAGATTTGGAGCACTGGAATGGTTTTGCAATAAAGGCAAAACCTTCCGGAAGGTTGATCATAAACCTTCCAGAAGGTGTTTTCTAGAGTGCAAAACCTTCCGAAAGGTTTTCATCGACCTTCTGGAAGGTTTTCACTACTGGATAGCTTTTGCCTCAACAGTATGCAAAACCTTTTGGAAGGTTTGCATCGACCATCCATAAGGTTTTGCCCAGAAAGCCAAAAATGAGGGTTTAAGTTCATTTTTTTCCGCAAACCCTTCACATTCCTTCACATCTCTCAATCTCCCTTACCTTCTCCTCTCCCAAACTTGAAAACACTTCACCCAAGCCCTAAAATTTTACTCCTCTCTTGCGTAGGGTTGGTTATTAAGAGGATTTTGCGAAAAATTGTGGATTTCCTTTAAAACCCTAGGTTTCCTTTTTTTTTTTTTTTTCTCCCAAATCTCAAGTTCCTTTTGATTTTGTCCAAAAACTTCAAATCCTTTGCAATGGCTCACATGGGAAGGATAACTTTTTATGCCTTTGAGCCTATGGAGTGGCTTGTGATGTGGGTTTTGACGTTTCTTGGCTTTGGGGCATTGTTGATTGTCATAGCCCGCACCAAGTGAACGGATCCTAATACCCCAGCACCCATAGGCACTAGCTCCCATAATATGAATGTGGAGGGCCTGAGTAGTGAGGACAGGGAGCAAAGGAGGATGAAAGTGAGACATGATGCTCTCAAGCAAAGGATAAATGAGAAAAATGTGACTTGCGAGTGGTTGGTGGACAAGATCACACTTGGTCTGAACAATGAAGTGGTGAGGATTATAGAGGGACATGGGTTTGGAATTTGGTTTGAGCTGGTGAGCGGCTACAACTTGGCATTGTGTAGGGAATTCTACTGGAAATTGATGGTGTTGGGCGTGGATGGATTGATCCTTAGGACAAATGTGAGGAGAAAGATCTTTGATGTGACCCCTGATTTGATTGCCACTAATGAAGTATCAAAGGCCGCCCCCAACACGTCAATGTACCCATATAATTTCAGAGGGATTAAGACCTTGTCCGAGTATATCCAGCTCACCTACGAGGACCTGACCATATTCAAGGGGACAACTCTAGTCGGGGGCCTCAAGCTCTTCTACGGGGTCATGAACAAAGTCTTGCCCAAGGGTTCGGAGAAGAGCCCAAATATAGAGAAGCTAGCCTTACTTCGCACTTTTATGATAGGGAAGGTGTTAGATGTGGCGCTTTTGCTTTGGGAGGAAATGAAGAAGTTTGCTCCGACTGCAAAGTCGAAGGCAAATCTCCCCTTTGGCAATCTTGTCACTCAAATTTGCTCTCACTGCAAGGTGAAGTTCTACGCACATGATGTGATGCTCCCCCCTGAGACTGATGTTATTGGAAAATTGAGCAAAATTAAGAGGGCAGCTAGGACTGGGGGTAAGAGAGTCAATGTCTCATGACTGGAGCCACCCTCAGCTGAGCCATCATCCTTTGCACCTTCTACCTTTGCCTCGGTGTGTACCATGTCACAGCGTATGGACTCCTAATTTGCTTTACCTATTTCACTTGTAATTTGCTTTAAGACTCTTGTAAGCTTCATTTATTGCACTTAGTGTCATTTATTTCAAGTGTATTGGAAGTTTAGTTAAGTATCTTGGAATCTACCATTGTTATATTCAAGTTTTCACTTCAAGCTTTTAAGTTGAGCATTAAATGTACTTATTTTTGTAGTTTCATTTTTCTTGACGTTAACACAAATTTTAATCTCCATTCCAATACCATGTCTCCTTACACATTGTATGTCTTTGCATTTAATATGAGTAGCTTAGCTTTAAGTTGGCTAATCCAAGGGAGAACTCCTCTTGGATATGCTAAATGAACCCCTTTTCATTCTTCCTTGTAGTGTAAGTGGTTTGGTTTGACTAGGCTAAGTGCGAACATGGTTGTGAGCTCTTGATACATTGTAGACTTGTCAAGGGGTATGTTTGTGCCTATACCACATTAGTCCCTCACTTCCTACGAATCAATTGAACACCTAGGCACCATTTAAAGAATGTTGTGAGTTGATTTGGTATTCCCATTGGAATGATCTCTTCAGAAGAGCCAACCCCTTTTTCCATTACATTTTATATCACATACTTTACTCACCAAAACACAAACTCAAAAGATTTTACACTTCATTTTCTTTACAAAATCACCTTCACCATAATTCGATCTTCATTCCCTAAGGAGACGTCCTTGGAATACTCCATTCCAAGTAAAACAAGACATTAAAAGTCTCTCTATCCTTGGGGAGCACTTTTGGACACACATATTTTCATCTAAACACACATTCACCCCATTTCTGGCATGATATCCAAGGGAGAGTGACACTTACCTAATCGTATAAGCCACATACACCTAACCGGAATCATAGTCGGAGACTAAAGTGAACACCACCAAGCATTAAGTTTTTATTTGATAATTTCTCTACTGGCACAACAAGCTATTCCATTGCACACTATATACACACGACAATTTACCATTTTTTATTTTGAGAACCAACAGTTTGCTCCCTGTGGGTTTGACCTCAGACTTAAACCGAGAAATACTACAATTTGACCACTTATACTTGGGTGTATGTCATAAATCAGGCAAGATCAAGATTTTTGGCACCATTCACACAGATGGTAGTGTTCGGTATAGGGGAAGGGTTGTGGTTTCCTAGTCTACGGATCTGAGAGAAGAAATTCTTAGGGAGTTCCATTGCTCCTGTTTCGTTATGCTGCCACCATTATTATTGGAGCGGGATGAAAAAATATGTCAGAGACTTTGTTAGTAAATGTATCACGTGTCAGCTGGTCAAAGATGAGCATAAGAGACCAGCGGGGTTACTCCAACCTTTGGAGGTGGCAGAATTGAAGCGGGAGCACATCACTATGGATTTTTTTAACCCACATTCCACAGACTTCATGTGGACATGATGTGGAATGTTTAATTATGGACCTGTTTATGATGTGGACACACTTTTTGGCTGTGTGGATGACCTTCTCCCTAAAGGAATTTTGCAAGTTGGAGATATATGTTACCCCTTTAGGTTCTGGCTCGGTGTTGGCATGGGGCAGTCTCACCCAAAGGAGTTCTTGTCTTAGCTAAATTGGGTTTTGCTTGAGGAATTAAACCCTTGGTGCAATTAGTGGATGATTGAAGACCCATGCATGGCTGAGGATGACAGTTCATGCATTAGCACATTGGGCATGATCAGTGGGTGATTGAGGCAACTCATGCATGGGCACAATTAAATGCAATCAATGGGTGATTGAAGTCTTATACATGGCTAGGTGTAGCAGCTAATGTATGGGCACGTGGGCACAAGCAGACATTCAAGAAAATGCTAGTAGGGGTGACTTGATTTATGGGGTAATGCTAGCTTAGAAGAACAAGTCATGGGCTGGGTATGGTTAGACATGAAGGCAAGGCTAATCAGGTGTTATGGGCTCACAAGGAAGGCAGGTGCTCAACATGTGAGGCAATTCTGAACGGTTATGGTATATGTCCTACAGATGGTGGCAATTCCAAACATTTGCTGGCATGTGCATGGTATGCAAGGGCGGTTCTATCCATAATACTAGCATGTGAACAACATGAGGGTTACTAGCATGTGCACTCGGCATGCATAGTAGTTCAGGGCAGTTGCTGCCTAGGTCAGCCAATAGTTGTAACTACCCATTACCATGACCAGCAAATGTAGGAGTGGACTCAACCATCATCAACAAATTGTGGGTGCTTTATGGGTAGATCTGGATAATTTTGCAGTTGCCTAGGCAGTTGGGCTTGTAACCACCAATCTTGTATGCTATAAATATACATGTTGGAGTTTGCATTGTATCAATAGAGTGTTGGGCACGTATTTGTAAGCACGCCCTAGTTAAGTGTTCCTTTACCCTTGGCGGAGTTTGCCTACAACAATAGTTTCCAGATGAGTATACAGATGACACCCTATGAAGCACTTTATGACATGTTGTGCTATTCTCCAGTTTGTTGGATGGAGGTTGGAGAGAGACCCTATACGGGTCCGAACTTGATTAGAGACACCTTAGAGAAGGTAGACTTGCTATGGAAGCGTCTTCTTACCGCTCAGAGCTAGCAAAAGTGCTACACCGACAGGCGGTGGAGGCCTCTAGAGTTTGAGATTAGAGATCACGTCTTCTTCAAGGTAATGCCTAAGAGGAGAGTGGTCAGGTTCAGGAAGCGAGAAAAAC
The DNA here is from genome assembly GCA_963454935.2 of Ilex paraguariensis. Classification (NCBI taxonomy): domain Eukaryota; kingdom Viridiplantae; phylum Streptophyta; class Magnoliopsida; order Aquifoliales; family Aquifoliaceae; genus Ilex; species Ilex paraguariensis. The sequence continues at coordinate 4,116,030 of CAUOFW020003946.1, forward strand.
TATCGCCACGGTATATCGATCCCTTCAAGGTACTTGAGAGGGTTAGTACAATCGCTTACCAGTTGGTGTTATCGCCAAATCTGTCGGATGTTCACATGATGTTCCATGTCTCCATGCTCCAAAAGTACACCCAAATCCTACACAGGTGGTGGATTGGGGTGAGTTGATTGTTGATGCGGATGAGACCTTCAAAAAGGGACTGGTGCGTCTCATGGATAGTCGATAACAGGTTTTGTGAGCCAAGACTGTAAGGCAAATGAAGGTGTTATGGTAGCACCATGGTGTGGAGGAGGCAACATGGGAGCGTGAGGACACATTACATACCAATTATCGATTCTTTTTTTAGGATGAATGTACCTTCTTGTATTGTAGAACATTTTATGATTGGTTGCATGTGCATGTGGTTATATATGTATGTGTGTGTAAATTTCAAGGACAAAATTTCTTGTATGGGGGGAAGAATGTAAAATCAGAAAAATTTAAAATTTTTATAAAAAGGGCAAAATGGTAATTAGCCGTTAGGGTACGAGTTGAAAGCCCAAATTTTTCTAGATATCAAATGATGAAAAGGACCTAAATGTATGATTCATCTTGTGATACCTAATTACCCAGTCACTTTTCATTGAATTCCGAGATAGACAATTTTTTTATATTTTACGTGCGATCGGACGTCGCACAACTAAAATAAACGTGCTTGTGTTTTATTTATTAAACAAAAAAAAATAATTTAAAGTTAGTTCAAATAAAATATATTGAACATAACACGTAACGAGATTTAATTGATTTGGGATGAAATCGGATCAGGAAAAGTTGGGACGTGTGGCTTAATGAGAGCCAAGCAAATGAGGAGTATAAATAGGGGGAACAATCAGATTTTCTCCCATTTCATAGCCTTGCATTCTGATAGAGGGAGATAGAGAAGAAAGAGAGAGAAAATCAAGAAATCTTCAAGCTTCTCTTTGCGATCAAGGGCAATCCGTTTGTCGGATTCCTTCGGGCCAAGAACAAAAAGTCTTCTACGCGATGAGAACTATAAGCATGTACCAAAAATCGTGGTTTTCACCAAGGTCTCAAGATTGGGATTTTGGGATTAAGGTTTTGATGTTTTGATTTGGGTGAATTGGAGCTTTCTACTACAAGTATTACAATTTAAGACGCAGGGTTCTTTTCCGAACTAGGTTTAATTTCAACCTAGGGTTGTAAATGAAATGGGTAGCATGATTGGAGATGAAATCTCTTGCTAAATATACTCTCAGTGTACCTAGAGTATGAAAAATGGTATAAGAATGTATAAAATCAATTCTAGCATGAATTGGGTTTGTTGAAATTGCTTGTTTGGTAATTTCATGAGAATTGTGATAAATTAGGCATGTTATGTGTTTACATGATTTTGTACCTTATGGCTATTTGATAAAATTCCTTGAATGACATAAGTATATTATTTGAATGAAATTAAAATTGCATGCTTTGTGAAGATTTTGGGATGTAATTATATGCTTAAAGATATAAGTTACAATGAGAATTGGTAAATGTAGATAGACATTGAAATGGTTCATGATGTGCTCATGACATGTTAAACATGATGTTGTAATTGCAATTGAAAACATTATTGCATAGTAATATATATTACAATTATTCATTACATTTGCATATGCACGGGTAGCATCACATTCGTGGGCATTTGACATGAGTGTGGGTGTGTGCATGGTTTGATTAAACACCATTCTTGGTGGATGATGCATGGGCTCAGAAAATTTGGACCAAGGTTCGACTGAGTCGCATGGATTTCATTATAAAAAAGGTTTGGGGTTAGCAAAAGGGCTAGATTCTCCTTCGGGTGCAAGCCCGGTGAATTTGGAAACGCACTTTGTTGATATTGATTCCATAAAGTGTGTCGGCATACGCAGAGCCGTTGGTGGAAGTCCATAGATGTCGTGTCAATTGGGTACCCATTGGTGGAAGCACATAAATGCCCACCCCAAGAAATACCTGAAATTTGTAAATGTTTAATGACAGGGGCTTGGAATGCCCAGATGCATACATATGGCATAGCATTTGTTATGGGAGCCAGTTAAGGGCTCGGGGTGCATTGCATGTGTGAGTATCATCTCATGACATCGCATGGTATTGTGAAATACATTATGAATTGCATATTCTTGAATGGATGTTTGATTGATTGTTGTGTTGTATGTGAACATTCCATATGCATCTTAGTTGGGGAGTAGCCTTTTTAGGAGATACTTTATTGAGTGTGGCTCACCCTTTATGGGAACAACATTTCAGGTGCGGGACAAGCACTGGTGGATGGTCCTTACATGGGTCCTTATTAAGAAGAAGCCAGAAATGTGGCTTTCAATTACATTTTGGTAAAACAATAGAGTAATTCATTTTGGACCTATAATTTGTATTAAGAGTACGTGTAACAAACTCTTATGGATTATGTTTTAAGTATAATTGAATGCTATGTGAGTTTAGATGAACTCAGATTGAGATTGGATGGTTAAAGGTTAAAGGTTGGAAAGAATTGGGAAAATTTTGGGCCTAGGTATCGGTACCTAGGTGATTAGGTACAGGTATCTAAACATACTGGCACAAGTACCTAGATTCCATTTTGCTCAGGTATCCATACCTAGGCGCTAGGTACTGGTACCTTGATGAATAGTGGGCTTAGATACCAGTACCACAACATGTAGGTACCGGTACCTGGCAAGTAGTGGGCTCGCCTACCAATACCTAAGTGATTAAGTATTTGTACTTGGCAAATGGGAAGACGTGGCAGACAAAAGACTTAGGTATCAATACCATGTGTGTGAGGTACCAGTATCTCTTCCAAAATTTTTCAAAAATTTAAATATAACTCTGCCATGCCTTTGGATCTTGAGTCCTCTTACTTAAGCAATATAATTGGTCAATTATTAAGTCCTAATTGACAAGGACGGACCTAGGGATGGTCAAGTATTTGATATGTGAATAGGTTAAGAGTTGGGAGTGCTCTAGTACAAGGGAGATTATGCCTCAACTCTATATGTGTTACTGATTAGCACAATACATTGCATATTTTTATGATTGGGGATGAAAGAATGGGTAGAGGAAAGCTCTGGAGTGAAGAAATCAAAAGAAACAGACAAGGCAGCAAGAGCGTACCGGTACAGCCCAGCCTCTGGAGTTTAGCGTACCGGTACGCTCTGTCGTTCTGCCCCATTCTCTGCAACTCATGTTTGCTGCTTTGAGGGGCCCACCAATAGATCTCCCATGCTTCCCTGACACGTCCATAACACTATTTATCCCTTTCACACTCTTTGGAATTTTGGAGCCATGGTGATCAATGAGGAGACAGAAGAAAAGAGAAGCTGGGTGTGCAGACAAACTCTGTAGCCCCCCTGTCCAGCCCATTCCTCCTGCACCCCTATGGATGGAGGTCACTTCTGGAGGCTAGGGGATCTCTCCAAGCACTTTTTTGGCAAGGAAGCACTCTATTGTATTGAATGGCATGTAATAGAAGATATATAAAGGGAGAAGGTCTGGGTAGGAGATGATGAATAGTGTTCTAGTGAGTGAAAATTGAGATTTTTGCATTTCTTTCAATACATTGTCTTGTAATCCCTGGTATGAATCTTTAGAACTTCATTTAATGTCATTAATGTTGTTCTCCTTCTAGTTTAATGCTCTTTTAAAGCTTTCACCATTAATGCATCAAAGTTCTTAATTTTCTTAGTTTTCAAATCGGTATTCAATATACTCTCTTATAGCTTATGTTTTCTTGCATCTAGTTACTCTAGAACTTCATATCTTTGCAACGCATTCTCATTACATTGTCAATTTTATTTTAAGCATGAGTAGCTAGATCTTTTAGTTGGCAAAACCAAGGGAAACCTCCACTTAGGTATACCATTTCAACTCATTCTCCTCTCTTCTTTAAGAGTTCAACGGTTCAGTTTGACTGGGTTGAGGTTGGATAAGTTGGTGAGTCTTTGATATTCCGTAGGCCTAGTCACGATTTATGCTTAGATACTCACCAATCTTATCCCTAGCTTTCCACGAATCAATCGTTCATTCATGTTCTATTGGAGGAGGGTTTCGAGTTGAGACAGTATTCCTATTGGAGTGACCTCTTAGATTTGCCAACATTTGTTTCTCATTTTATTAGCAGCAAAACAAACTTCACCAAACAACTTCCAACAACCAAAGATTTTACACTTTCTTTTTCCCAAAATCACCTTCCCTTCGGTTTGCTTCCTTCCCCGTGGAAACGACCTTGGAATACCACCACGTAAAACACAACCTGCAAAAGTCTCCTTGCGCTTGGGGAACACTTTTGTACACACACACACACATTTGTTGTGCATTTACACATCACATTACCATCATTTCATTTTTCCTCATCTCCTTGCCCTTTCTATTGACATCACTCATAGGGGAGTGACACTCCCCTTCATCCACATACTATACATGCTAAAAGGTGATGTTTAGAGGTTAGGAAACTATAAGAAAATTTGTCAAGCATTTTTGGTGTCGTTGTCGGGGAAGACAAGTGTCAAATCGAAAAGGTGATTTTTGGACAACAGTGGTAAGTCCCGTGATCATCATCATGGGCTAAGGTACATTGTCCCGTGTATATATATCCTCGTTTGTGTATAATTTTATTTGTAGATAGTTTACTACATATGGGAAAGGGACGAACGAAACCGATTAGACCCCAACATGAATATTGACCAAAACCCACCCGAGAATGCGAGTGATAATTTTTATAATCTTGATGCCAATCCAAATGCTCAAAGGGGTGGGAGAGTTCCCGAACCTAGAATTCCAAATATTCAAAGGGGTGGGGGAATTTCTGAACCTAGAATGGCAAATGTTCCAAGGGGTGAGGGAGTTCCCGAAGCTAGAATGCCTAATCCACGGATGCAGTATCCCCCTCCCATGAATGAAGGGAATAACATCCCATTGGACCATCCGACGAGGTCTATGAGGGATTTCCTGCAACCAACCCGTAGCACCACACACTCTTGCGTCCATTTACCGGTCCAAGCTCATCTTTTCCAAGTTAAGCTAGGGATGTTGCAACTACTTCCTACATTCCATGGGATTGAAAAGAAAAATCCCTACATGCACATATGGGAGTTTGAGGATATAGTTGCAACATTCAATGCTAACTATGCTATGAAAGACATAGCTCGACTAAAATTGTTTCCTTTCTCTTTCAGTGATAAATCCAAATAATGGTTGTATGCCTTGCGACCTCGATCCATTACCTCTTGGGCTCAAATGCTCTCTGAATTCTTGATTAAATTATTTTTCGTTCATAGAACCACTGCTTTAAAAAAGGAAATTTAAAATTTTTTTGAGAAGCCCAATAAGCAATTTTATCAATGCTGGGATCGCTACGAGGATTTGATACAATCCATACCACACCATGGCTTTGAATCATGGCAACTGCTAAGTTTCTTCTATGAAGAAATCACACCGAGCTATAGACAATTCATTGATATGATGTGCAATGGTGAGTTCTTGAACAAAGACCCTTATGAGGCCCTGGACTACTTTAGTACACTAGCCCAAAATGCACAGTCTCGGGACATTAGGGATCCCAACGATGTCCCTAGGATATCCTCGAGTAGTAGTCAACCACAAGGGGGAGAGATATATGATTTGAGAGACCGAGAAGATTTACTTTCAAAAATTGCTAAATTGTCAAGGAAAGTTGAGAGTCTTGAAGTCAATCGGAGACATTAGGTGTCTAATGTTTCTAACATTGTGGATGGATGTGTAATATGTGAGAGTGTAGAGTATCCCACATCGGAATGTCCTACTATTCCAGCACTTAAGGAAGCATACCATGATCAAGTTCATGCATTCAACTAACCAAGACAATCATTTTCTCCCAATTCGAACACCTACAATCCAGGGTGGAGTAATCACCCAAATTTCAGTTGGAGAAATGAGAATCCCATTCCTCACGGGTCAAGTGAATATTCATCTCCCATGCCTCCCAAGCAAAACCAATACCATGGCCAAGGGCAAGCATCTAACTCTCAATACCCCAGGACCAATTCACAAGGGTATCAGTCAACCCCGCCACCACAAAATTTTTCTCCAAGTCCTCCTTTACAAAGTTTTTCTCAAGGACCGTCCAATCCATCCACCTACCAACCTCCTCACAAAAGAAATTTGGAGGATATGGTTCATTCCTTCATTCAAAGCCAAACCGCCATCAATAACCAAAATGTCACTGCCATCAATGATATAAGAGCCCAAGTCACAAAGTTGACAAACTCCATAGGGGCATCTCAATAAGAAAAGGGGAAGTTCCCCACTCAACCACAAGAGAACCCCAGGGGTCAACACATTGTTGAGTCATCAGAGCCTTTAAGAGAGAGTTGTGAGCAACTCAAAGCTATCACCACCCTCCTAGTGGCAAAGAAATTGATAAAAATATTTTGCCAATGGTCTCACCCAAGACCACATTGCCAAAAGGAAAAAATATCTTGAGTGACACTAACAAGAGTGTAGTGAGTGGAGAGAAAGAAAAAGAGGTTGTTGAGAAAAAAAAATTAATTGATGATTATGTGTTTATTCCTCCTATGCCTGCCCCTTTCCCGAGTCGTTTGAGGCCACCTATCAAGGTGGCTAATTATACTGATATTTTGGAAATGTTTAAATAGGTGAAGATTAACATTCCATTCCTCGATGCCATCAAGCAAATCCCATCTTGTGCTAAAATTTTCAAGGATCTATACATAGTTAAAAGGAGATTGAATATCCATAAGAAGGCATTCCTCACGGAACAAGTGAGCTCAATATTGAGGATCAACACTCCTCCCAAATTCAAAGTCCCCGGTTGTCCAAGCATAGCCATCACCATTGGAAATTGTTGAGGGGAGCAAGTACTCCTCGATTTGGGGGCAAGTGTGAATCTGTTTCCCTACTCCGTGTATCAACAACTTCAGCTTGAGGAGTTGAAACCCACCTCAATCATGCTTCAATTAGAGGGTTGTAGTATCCGTACACCAAGGGGAGTAGTTGAGGATGTCTTAATTCAAATTGATAAATTTTACTTCCCTGTTGATTTCATTGTGCTTGATACACACCCTGTTGCAAACCTTAGCTCCCAAATTCCCGTAAAACTTGGAAGACCCTTTCTTGCTACATCTAATGCCGTGATAAATTGCAGGAATGGTCTAATAAAGTTGGCATTTGGGAATATGACAATAGGAGCTCAATGTATTCAACTTGGCAAAGCAACCGGGTGATGATGAGGAAGTAAGTGAGGTCAATAGAATCGACACTCTAGTTGAGGAGCACTTGGAGCTTGAGGAGATGTTGAAATTCAAGGAAGAAGGAATTGTGGATCTTGATAATTATGATGAGCAAGAGGAGGTAGAAGATTTAAAGGGGATGGAAAGGTGGATCCCTACATTCAAAGAGTTACCCCATCGAGAAAAGAAAATTTTTTCGTCGGATAAACAAAAGCCCAACTTGGAGTTGAAGCCCCTGCCCTCCCATTTGAAGTATGCCTACCTTGGGGAAGGTGAAACATTTTTGGTGGTCATTAGCTCTAAATTGAACATGGAACAAGAAAAAGAACTCTTTGAGGTTTTGAGAAAGCATAAAGGAGCAATTTTGTGGACCATTGCAAATATCAAGGGGATAAGCCCCCTCATTTACACCCACTATATATATCTTGAGCAGGATTCCAAACCTTCCCACCAACCACAATGTGTAAACCCCACCTTTTTATGTTTATATATGTATGTAGGTTTATGTAGCAAGTTATTATTTCTTTTGGAAATGTTAATATGGAAATTCGAGGAAATAGTAGTTAAAACTTAGTTTAACTTGCAAATATATGAAATCGTTGTAATAGAACTTGTACCAATTGGGTTTGATGTAAAAAAGCATGTTGGATAAGCTTGAGTTGGATCTGGAAAGGTTTGGAATGAGTTTGAAATGAAAAATAGAGGAAATAGACAAATTTGGATAGGACCTATCGGTAGTACACTGTCCAGTGGATCCGAACTGCCGATAATCAACAAGTAGTAAATGTCCAATAGATCTGAACTATCGATAGTCAATAGGTAGTAAGTGGCTAGTGGATCCGAACTACCAGTAGTCAATAGGTAGTAAAGGTCCAGTAGATTCGAACTACTGGTAGCTCAATAGGTAGTACGCTGTCCCTTAGATCCGAACTACCGGTAGCCCGATACGAACTACCGGTAGACCGTTAAAAAGTTGGGATTTTTATGTTTTAAAAACCCATTTTCACTCCATTTACTCTCATTCTTTCACACCACTCTCACCCCACAGCTCTTAGAACCCTAAAAGAAAGACTTAGAGAGGAAGAAAGAAAGGGAAAACAAGAGTTCTAAAGGTGATTAAAGATCAAATCTTCTTGTCCTTCACACCAAAACCAAGGAGAAAGGTAGGGGGTTTTCTTCCATCTTTGTTCATTGAGGTTAGGGTATTTATATATGTATGTTTTGCCTCTAAATGTTATATATATGATATGAAATCATCCTCTCTTAGTTAATTTTTGCAAAGATTGCATGTTTTGAACAAAGTTAGGGTTGAATACCCACAAAATCTCTTTTCTTGCTTTAAAACCCTAGTTTTTGGAGAGTGATGGATTTTCTTCTTAAATTCTTCCTTTATTATTGATTTCGAAACTATATTGCTTTGTGTTGAGTAATAAAATGATGTTGTGATCTCTTGTATTTTTTTCTTAATTGGTTATTAGAATTGTCACACGATAAATTTGGGGATTTTTGAGATATGTTTGTCAATTGAGAAATTGAGTTTGATATTGTATCTCTCATGAGTGTGGGATGACCATGGGTGGCCTTTGACGAGATATCGTAGAGTGGGTAGACGTTATTCATACTTTGTGAGGGTTTGAACTTTTCCTACCACTCGTAGTGGGGTTAGTGCTTTGGTAAGATTAAACTTCTATTGCGCACGGGTATCGAGGTGGAGGGTTAGTATACTAATGCCTGGGTTGGATACGTCACTGCAGTTGGTATGGTATACGTCCTTCCTATAGGTTGCATATCTTTAAGAAGATTTGGGTGTGTGTGTGTGGGCTAGATGTTACTCAATGTGTTGATTCATGTGGATGTCTTACATCATGGTTGGGATACAAGTATATATTGTTATGAAATGTTCAAGTTATGAATTTTTGTTTATTCTACCAGAAATGGTTTCTACAAAAATTTTGGGAAGTATGAGATTCCGCAAGAACTTGTGAGAAACAGTTTATGGTGAAATGAATTATTAATTATATCTTGAGTTCTTTTATTCATTAAATTATTGTTGTTATTTAAACTTGAGATCTGTTTCAAATGTCCTTATTTTCTTCAAAAGTCATATATGCTATTTGTAAAATGAGACCGACCATTTTATATGCTTTTCTAAATCTTGTTCGAGTTTGGGAGGAATATTGCTGCAGAGCTTAGTGCTCACCCCCCTACAAACTATATTTTTCAAATTATATACTAGAGGAGGAGTTGAGAGTTGATGAACCGGAACACTAGGAGACTCCGATAGACGGGAGCGTGAATCCCGAGGTGGACGCTTAGAGTGACACTTTCTTTTGTTCTAGACTAGGATATTTATTTTGAACCTTGTGAAGTCTAGTTTTTTTCTTTTGTTATTCCACTACGCTATGATAGTCAAATTTTTGGGATGTAAATGCCATGGTTGGGCATATTCTTTTGGATAATGTTATAAATTTTATGGATGAAAAATGAAGTCTTATTTATTTATGGATCATATTAGTGCTCTCATGATGTGAATGGTTTATAGATTGTAATGTCATCCAAGGTGGGTTTTGGGGCGTTACAAAGTTTTGGTATCAGAGCTTAGGCTTTAGGTCTTACATTGGAGCTGTAGGTTATGGATTACCACTAGAGGGTTAGGACTAAGTTGAGTGAAATCGTTGATATAAATTCTACACACGTCTAATGCTTTAGATTAAAAGTATAGTTAGGATGTCTTGTACATCAATGAAACTAAATTGTGAATTGATGTGCAGGATGGACGGTAGGCATGGACATGGACGAGGTCGGGGTGGCCAAGCAAACCCACCCCCATCACCACCTCCCGATGCTATGAACGGCATTTATCAATGCCTAAGGGAGCTAACCAATATGGTATAACACCAGAATGGCAACAACAATCACAACGGTGGGGTTCATCCACTAGCTCGTGTACCGGGCAACGGGGATGAAAATCGAAGGATGGTGGTTCTTCGAGAATTCTTGCGACAACACCCACCCACTTTCCAAGAAAGCTCCAATCCCTTGGATGCGGATAGATGGATCTATCGAGTGAAGAAGATTTGTGATGGCATGGGAGTTGTCGAGGACTTGCGTGTTGGTTTGGCTACATACCTAATAGAGGGGCAGGCCGACCATTGGTGGGATTCCGTAAAGAGAAGGAGGAACACCGATGCACTCATTTGGGAGGAGTTCGATCAAATCTTCCTAGACAAGTATTTTTTGGAATCAGTTAAAGATAGAATGAAGGCAGATTTTGTTGCTCTATGACAGGGCAGTATGACGATGGCTAAGTACGAGAGGTGGTTTGGCGAGCTATCCCGTTATGCTATGGAGTTTATATTTACTGTGGCCAGCAGGGCCAAGCGCTTTGAGTAGGGATTAAGGCCTATTATTCGGGAGAAGCTGGTGGCCCTCAAGATCAGGTAGTATAGGGATATAGTTGACCAAGCTGCACTTGTGGAAAGAGATATAGCGGACAGCCAACGACGACAGAGCTTTAAAAGAGGAGGTCCGATCCAGACGGGTGCTAGTAGTAGCGGATTACAGCGAACAGTACCATACTGATGACCAGACCAGGCAAGTGGACAGAGATCTCTGATAGCCCGAGGAGATGGAGTGGCTCAGACTAGAACAAGCACTGACCCACATCAATGCTATGTATGCAAAGAGTTTGGGCACTTCAACCATAGATGCCCCTAGTTTCCCCCAAGGACCAATCAAGCAACCGGGCAAGTACCAGCAAACAAGCCACCCCTACAAAGGCCAGCACAACAAAGACCGTTACAAGCTCAAGCCCCCCACGACGCCAATCAAGGGAGAGTTTTTTCCTTGACTCAACCGGAGGAGGATGCTTCTAATGCCATAGTGGAAGGTATCGTGCTTCTTTATAACTCTTGGGCCCGAATCTTATTTGATTCCAGTGCTACACACTCATTCATACGTACTGCATATGTTTTTAATTTGGGATTGGGATTTGAGAAGCTAGAACATGTCCTTAGTATTGACATGCCCACGGGAGAACAGTTGGATACAACAAGGGGTGCATAGAGGATGTGTGCTTCGCATTGGGGAACAAGAGTTGGTTGTGTTAGATATGAAGGGGTACGACGTTATATTTGGGATGAACTTGTTATCCGTTTTTTGTGCGGTGATGGAATGTTTTCACAAGTGAATTTCGTTTCAACTATTGGGAGGAGTAGTTTTTACCTTCAAGAATGATTGCAATTCTTCTCATCCATTTCCCATGATGGGAAATAGATTCTTGAAAGCTAAGGTAGGGAGCGATTTGAGTTTCTTGGCCAGCTTAATGGGAGATGATTGGTACAAATCCCAATCGGACGTAATATTGGTGGTGTCGGACTTTTTAGATGTTTTTCCCGATGAATTACCTGGGTTATTCCCACAACGAGAGATTGAGTTCAAAATTGATCTCTATCCGGGAACTGAACCCATATCCATTGCTCCTTATCGGATGACACCTTTGGAGTTAAAGGAACTAAGGCAGTAGTTGGACCATTTATTGGCGATTGGGTTTGTCTGTCTAAGTACTTTACCATGGGGAGCCCCAGTCCTCTTCGTAAAGAAGTATGACGAAACACTTCAGTTATGCACGGATTACCGAATGTTGAATTGGGTTACTATAAAGAATAAATATCCATTGCCAAGGATTGATGATTTATTCGATCAGCTGAGGGGTTCTAAGTATTACTCCAAGATTGATCTTCGCATAGGGTATCATCAATTGTGGATCAAGGAGGAAGATATTCCTAAGACTACTTTTCATACCCGGCATGGTCATTTTGAGTATACGGTGATGCCATTCGGATTGACTAATGCTCCAGTAGCCTTCATAGATTTAATGCACAGGGTATTTCGACCATATCTAGATCAGTTTGTTATCATGTTTATCGATGACATACTAATCTATTCCCGAACTCATGAAGAACATAAATGCCATCTCTCTATTGTGCTACAGACACTAAGAGAGCATAAGTTATATGCGAAGATGAGTAAATGCGAGTTTTGGATGAAGGAAGTGAAATTCCTTGGTCATGTTCTGTCCGAGCAAGTAGTAGCTGTTGACCCCGCAAAGATTGAAGTCGTGATGAAATGGGAACCACCTAAAAATGTGACAGAAGTACATAGTTTCTTGGGGTTAGCCGGCTATTATCATAGGTTTGTGGAAGGGTTTTCAAAGCTTGTGATGCCAATGACTCGCCTCACAAGGAAGGGAGAAAAGTTCTTATGGACTCAAGCGTGTGAACTAGCCTTTCGCACCTTAAAGGAGAAGTTGACAACCGCTCCTATCCTCATTATTCCGAGTAGTGGGGAAGGATATAATGTGTACACCGATGCTTCACTACGAGGCTTGGGGTGTGTGCTAATGCAAGGAGGGAAAGTGGTTGCCTATGGCTCTAGGCAACTCAAGGTTCATGAGCAGAATTATCTCACCCACATTTTTGGCAAGGAAGCACTCCATTGTATTGAATGGCATGTAATAGAAGATATATAGAGAGAGAAGGTCTGGGTAGAAGATGATGAATAGTGTTCTAGGGAGAGAAAATTGAAATTTTTGCATTTCTTTCAATACATTGTCTTGTAATCCCTAGTATGAATCTTTAGAACATCATTTAATGTCATTAATGTTGTTCTCCTTCAAGTTCAATGCAAGTTTAATGTTTTTTTAAAGCCTTCACCATTAATGCATCAAAGTTCTTCATTTTCTTAGTTTTCAAATCGGTATTCAATATACTCTCTTATAGCTTATGTTTTCTTGCATCTAGTTACTCTAGAACTTCATATCTTTGCAATGCATTCTCATTACATTTTCAATTTTATTTTAAGCATGAGTAGCTAAATCTTTTAGTTGGCAAAACCAAGGGGAACCTTTACTTGGGTTTACCATTTCACTTCATTCTCCTCCCTTCTTTCAGAGTTCAATGGTTCAATTTGACTGGGTTAAGGGGGGTAAGTTGGTGAGTCTTTGATATTTCGTAGGTCTAGTCTCGATTTATGCTTAGATACTCACCAATCTTATCCCTAACTTCCCACGAATCAATCATTCATTCATGCTCTATTGGAGGAGGGTTTCGAGTTGAGATGGTATTCCTATTAGAGTGACCTCTTGGATTTGCCAACATTTGTTTCTTATTTTATTAGCATCAAAACAAATTTCACCAAACAACTTCCAACAACCAAAGATTTTACACTTTCTTTTTCCCAAAATCACTTTCCCCTCAGTTTACTTCCTTCCCTGTGGAAACGACCTTGAAATACCACCAAGTAAAGCATGACCCGCAAAATTCTCCTTGCGCTTAGGGAGCACTTTTGTACACACACACACATTTGTTGTGCATTTACACATCACATTACCATAATTTCATTTTCCCCCATCTCCTTGCCCTTTCTTTTGACATCACCCATAGGAGAGTGACATTCCCCTTCATCCATATACTATACATGCTAAAAGGTGATGTTTAGAGGTTAGGAAACTACAAGAAAATTTTTCAAGCAGTTAGGATCCCAGTGAAGGGGATGCGATGACATGATGTAGGATCAAGTGGAATTCAAGAGTGCTTCCGCGGGTTGATGGGTAATTAACGGTCTAATAAAGGACCCTCGAATTTTGGGGCATCACAGAAGCAGTAAAAAATTCTGCCTTAGGTGTTCTATCGAGAAGAATAGTGGTGTCACAAGATTGGAACATTCTTAGCTAGTTGGTCAAAATATTTGAATGGCTCATCGGGTTTCTTGTAAAACAATATACAATTGCACATCTTCTCTATTAATTGGCAAATTTGGGGAGTTAAAGCTTCATATAAAAAGCTTATGTTGCACCAAGTTTTGTAGCCATGATGTAGGCAAGAATTTAAAAATCTTTGAAACATTTCCAACATTGATAAAAAGTATCATTCACTTTTGGTGCAAAATTCATGATTTGTCTTTTCAAAGCATTAGTGCGTTGTATTGGAAAAACTTTTTCAAAAACTTAGTTTGCATCTCTTACCATGTGTCTTTCGACCTAGGTCTCAAAGAATTAAACCAAGTCTTAGCCTTATCCTAGATAGGAAAATGAAAAATCTTCAACCTAACCACATCTTCAATGTAAGTTTTGTCATGAAAGGTGACATAAAATTCCTCAAAATCTCTTCAGTGCAAATAAGGGGAGTCCCACTCTAAGCCATGAAATTTTGGAAGTAATGGAATCATACTCGATTTGAAAGTAAAATTGGTGGCTTGTAGAGGAAAAATAATGCATGATGGGCGAGCTAATAGGAGAGGGTTGCAACTATTCACACAAAGTCCACTTGGGCAAATTATTGTGGAATTCATTCTCTCATGATTACAACCATCATCAGCCACTATGGGGGTATGTGTGTGTCAGAGTGTGTGGATGAATCAAATAAATAACAAATTAAAAATTCATTGTCCTCACTGACTAATCGACCTCTTGTATCACAGAACCGAGGGTTCATAAAAATAAAAAGGGTAGAAGCAAAGTACAAGAAAATTAAATAATAAAAAAAAGGGTGAAACAAAGTTACAGGATCTTTGATTAATCTCTAATCTAGCAAACATCAGTAGATGGCGGTGCCTTCCTTGTCTACAAACAAATTCCTGGCAATGACACCAAAAGCTTGCTAAAACTTCATAATTGATCAACCAAGTGCAGGTTGTACAAAATAATAAATACTCAGGAGTCTGAATTTGAACCATAGGGAATTGGTAAAAGCTTAGAACACAATTGAATTAAAAGAAAAAAATTTGCTTTGAAGGATTTGAGTAAATTGGAATTGAATGGGTAAAACAATAGTTGAAAGATACTAAATAATTAGAGATCCCCTTCCAACTCCACACAATATTTATTCCCAATCAAATTTTTGAACTCAGTTAAGAATCAGCTAAAGAGCGATCTTAATCGGAAGATTTAGCGGTGATAATTGTAACACCTTAGCCTAGGATACAAAATCTAACTCAATTGGTTAAGAAAAACTCAACCATTGAAAACACAACCATGTTCCCTGTGCACATGTTATTTAATACACACACATATATGTACATATTGTGACCTTCAAACGAAAATGAAGTTTAACAAAACACCCTCAGGTGGTTGATGATTAGTACTTAAATGTAGCATATTATTTTGCTTTTTTAAGACTAATTGTACTTTGATGGAGTTCAATTAAGGATATTTCAGGTTCTAAAGTGAACAAGGGCTCGAGGGCAACAAAAGTCATGCTTGAATGTCGCACCAACACACTAGGGAATGAAATTGGAGAGGCTGGGAACAAAGCAAGAACGTTCGAATGCCAAATCACGTTTGAGCATCCATTTGAACTATGACAAAACCAGCCTGTTGTGACAGTGTGTTGCAGTCAAGCACCAGGACCCTGAGGTACTTGAATACTACATTCAAACGCCAACTAACGTTTGAACGTCCACGTGAGTTGATTAAAGGCCAAACTGATGAGACATGGCATGTTGCAACAAACAAAGGAGGACTCTGAAGCACTTGAGTACCACGTTCGAACGCCATTCAGCGTTCGAACGTCCTTGGGAATCAATTGAAGAATAGACTTCTGCATAGAGTGTGAAAATGAATTTTGAGAGAAGACCACCTGAGTGGAAAAGGTCAGGCCCTATCTGGCATTCAAATTCTTATAAAACAAGACCAGAAGAAACGTTCGAACGTCATAAAATGTTCAAATGTCCCTAAAGCAAAACAGAAGACAACGTTCGAACGTCGATTCACATTCAAACGTCCTCCACAGACTACCTACAGAATAATTGGTTTCCATGGGTGGTAAACACTATTCACTCATCCTCTCTTATATCATATCCCCCCTCCCCTTCCTTGCCTATAAATACTCCCATGTTGGGATGTTAAAAGGCATCCTTTTTTTCTTGGAAAATAGACAGCTTTTCTTATTAGCAATTTTTCTTCTCTTGTAAATTAGAAAGCTAGTTTGTATACATTGCTTGTTTCATTTTAGTATCAACCATGATGGAGGCTTAGATTCCCCTTGTAGTTGAAGTCTTTTATTTATTTATGTTAAGTCTTTACATTTATGTCGTGACAACCATGATGGAGGCTTAGACTACCTTTGTAGTTGTACTTGCTTTTATTTACAAGTATCAAGAGAGATAACTCATCTTTTGGTTGTGGTGGAAACCCTCCAAAAGTAACTAGCTTTCTTCTACTTTTATTGTTCATGTATTTCACTTTCATTGCTTGAGCATCCTTCTTTCTTAGAAGAGTGAAACTCTTTCACTTTTTTATAGCTTTTCCAAAGCCATGAAGGGTGGAAAATGATTCACTTATTCTTCATTGAAGATAAGCTCTTTGTTTAGTTTGCCTCACTTAGTAGCTCCTCTACTTGGAGGGATGAGTATCACTCACTTTTCTAGCTTTGCCAAGGCCATGAAGAGTGAGTAGTTCCTCATTCACTCTTCAGTAACAGGTGATGAATATGTAAAGATTATCTAGAAGTTATGTTTGTGCAACTCCTTTATGCTTTAATGCTTTATATTCCACTTGCTGATTGGATGATTGAACGCATCTAGCAAAGTTGAGGTACTTTGTATAACCAAGGGATCCCTCTATGATACGGATGACTCCTGCATAGAAAGACCTATTGGTTCAAGGCAAGCACTCCAGCTAGCTCTTTATGACAACCTTTCAATCTCTACTATTATTGCGCTTTATTCAAAGGATGGATCATTAATGTCATGGTTGGATGCCTTGTACAAACACTTGCTTGTTTGTAGACGGATTAAGTCTCGACACAGACAATTCTTGTAAACTTCTATAAAGGTATCGGAATCATGTGCTTAATTTTCATAGTCCATATTTATCTTCCGATTAACTTGTTGTTGACACGGGAGTTAATTGAGTTATAAATCACAAACATAATAAATCAGATAGTCAATTACATGTCCTGATCCTCAAACTAAAGGGTGGCAGTTACATTTTGAGAATCTTATATTTGTCTAGAAAACTCTTAAAAAGAATCTTCTATTCTATTCAAGAAACCCCACCACTCCAAACTCTTGAAATTTCCTGTTACTTGGTCTCTATTATTGCTTACTTCAAAACACCAATCATAGTTCAATGTGGATTCGACTCCAAAGTTAATTGAATTATTACTACAACTTGACCGCCTGCACTTGGGTGTACACATTTCGGATCAAGTCAGTTGACTCACCACACACCCTTCTAAATTACACGATACAAAGTTAGTTACAAACCCAATATAATATTACATTTACATACAAAAGACACGAAGATCCCCCATTGACATCCCAAATGGACATCTAGACTTAGTTGTGGACTACTAGCATCACTATTAGTTCCTGAAACCATGAGGAATTTTCAATAAGTGTATGAGCATAATAGGATAAGCACAAATATGACCCAAAAATCTAAGAAAGACTTACCAACTTTCCATAAAAATAAATGGTATCACAGCAATAACATCACACAAAACCCACTACACCACACCGGCGTTATTCGTGTTTGCCACACAGACAGATGACCGCCATAGGCAAATTACTCGACACAAGATAAATCCAAATTCCAGCCATTCGCTAAATGAATAACCAATATGTGGTATAACGAAGGTTAAGGTTAAGCACTTACCTCAAACTTGGAATCTACGTCAGACATGATCCCTCCATTGGAGGTTTAAGTAATACGTTCTATAATGTAAACAATATTTCATTTTGTTTAACGATGGATTAATTACATATTACTTGAGATTATATATGTTAGATTCCTAAATTTTTTAGCTTGATACTTGTTCTTGTTGTTTGTCTGATTTTGTAGGCAATTCAGATGATTTATGATGAAAATAAAGTGATCAAAGTTGAGAAAGAAATAGAGGAAGCATTTAGCTGAAATGGGGGAAGATTTGATGAAAGAAAGAAGTTGAAAGGCATTCTAGAGCATAAACACACATTGGTGAGAATTCAGGAAGGAAAAATTTTGACACTGTTTTTTTCTTTTTATTTTATGTCATAAATTTGTACCCCTATGTTTTGACGGGCTTGATTTTTTCTGCATTTGAAAGTAGAATTCAAGAGCTTAAAACTATATTTCATGACAGTTTTTTGACTCAGCCTCTAACGATGTGAAAATCGAGATTGAAGTCTGAGAAAATTAAATACCTGATGAGTGGGTTTCATACCTATGAATTGAGTATTTTTAGATTGATGAAATTGCAAGTTTTCAATTTTTTTGTGTGCTTTGACGTTATTTTGTAAGGATGATAGTTTGGAAGGAATCATGATCATTTGGGAGGAAACAAGGTCAATTTGGAGCTTAAAGGTTGGATTTTTGGAAGAGGAAGATAAAGGGCAATTTAGGCCTAAAAGGAGGGGCGTGCCCCTGTGCCATTTTAGGTGCCCCTGCTTCCACATACTATCCAACCATCGCCCTTGCACTGATTTTTGGCGTAGCTGCGCTTGTGTTGGTTCGTGACACGAATTTTACCTTATTTTTGACCCAAAATTAGACATTAAGGCTACATATATGCTAGGGTTTGTATGGGGAAAGGAGATTCTGAATTTTGGGGGATAAAAACATCTGAAAAGACCAAGGAATTGAAGACAAGAATCGAAGGAATTGACACAAAGAAGATTGGACTTGAAAGCTAGAGAAGGGTTGAAGATTGCAACTAAGTTTTCATTCTTTTCTCTTACTTTTAATTCTGGATTTTCTAAGATGTTGTTCAATTTTAGAATGATCTTCTTCAATTACATTATGAACTAAATATTTATTAAGATTGCAACGGAACCTAATGTCTAGTTAAATTTATCTACTCTCGTTTCTAGTTCTATTGATCATACATAACTTGTTTGTCATATTTTGTGCTTAATATAAGATTGTGTGGCCACCAATCAATTTGATAACCTAGATGAAATTGGAAGATGAACTCTAGGTTTAGATCTAAATATGATGACATACATCTTGTTAATTCCTCTTAGGATTGAATTGCTGGGTTTGTGTATAGGATAAGAATATACCTATATGCCGTGTGTAACTTTCATGAGACATTGAACTTAATAAATCTATTCCAAATTATTTTGAATAGGAATATAGTAATTTAATTGGAAGAGATAATTTTATCTAACTATCGGAAGAGGTTTGATAAATACTTTGAATTCTCAAGTTAACAACTTATTTTGATCAATTAACAAGAAAGAGAGTTAGAAAGGTTTATACGAAGCATTAGGAGAAGTTGTAATTTTAACTTCTTTTATTCGGTAAATTCAACCCTTGATTATTAAATTTGGGTTTAGTTTTTAGTTAGTGAATTCATAGTTTAATTCCAATCATTTAAATAAAATCGAATTGATATAAAGTTAGTACTTGGAAGTTATTAGCAATATTTCTCTATGGGAACGATACTCTATTTATCACTTTATTACTTGTTGATTGTGTATACTTGCACGTAAATTGTCAATATCAAATTCGGACAACAGTTGCCTCATCCAAAAGAACCTATAATGATTTTTCTTGTATGTTTTGACCGTCTAGAAACAATTTTATCATTTGAACGTGCCTACGAGGTTTGGTCCAGTACCTTTTGACTGTCGGGACACGATTTAGCCATTAGGACGTGCCTCCTTAGACCTAATGCACTAGATTTGACTTTAAAAGACTCCTTTTTGGAAAGGAATTGCTCCCAAACCAACCCTAGACTTTCTAATATAAATAGGACCTCTCTTATGCTGAGGACGAATCATGGATCCCTCCTCTTAAACTTCAATTTTATTTTTCTTAGCTTTTGGAGATCTGTGAGTAGTTCTATTTGTAATCTTTAGCCTAGGGTATGGATTTTTGATATTATGTTTATGCAATTATTATTTTATTCTTAATGTTAAATATTTATTTTTCCATGAATGATTGAATGTTTTTAGCAAAGTTTCACACTCTATACAAAATTTTTATTCTCTGTGAACAAGATTGAGTTTTTCGTATATTCAATGCTTATGATTCCCTGCGAGTTTTATAAAACTAGGTCTTCAAATCCTATTTTCATATGAATCAAATCAATTGTGTTTCAAAGGTATATCTTCTGGTTGACAACACTAACATTGGAAATCAACTGAGTTATTTTAAATTGCATAAATATAATTATTCAATGAACATGAACAAATCCAAATGTCGAAACTAATGGGTCATTTTTCCAATAGATGAACTCCTTTAAATTTTACCTGCAATCATTCTTCAATTAGTCTTACTTTTTGATGCTTAATCATATTTGACTTTGAATTATATGCCTTGTTTGTCCCTTAGTCTATGTGCATGTTTTAGCAAGTTGTTTTGCATTCCTAACCTTCTTGTTTTACTATGATTCTATGTTGTAATTGTTATGGGTCGACATTGGATTGACATCTGTGGCAAATAAGATAAAAATATGTTAGGTAACCTAATTTTGTACCGTGCTTATTACATGTTGTCATTAGGTTGGCAGTTGTGACAAAAAAAGGGGAGAATATTTTAGGTACATTCGGCAGTAATCGGGGAAATTTACTCTTGCTAACCCGACACTTGCTTTCATGTTACCTGTGTGACTTAGTCAAACCTTAGTCCAACTTTCCTGAGCCTACGCATCATCCACCAAGAATGGTGTTTGATCAAACCATGCACATACCCAAACTCATGTCAAATATCCACGAATGTGATGCTACCCGTGCATATGCAAATATAATGAACAATTGCATTTCATATCACTATGCAATCAAGTTTTCAATTGCAATTTTAACATCATGTTCAACATGTCATGAGCATATTATAAACAATTTCAATGTCTATCAACCTTTCCACATCCTCAATGGAACCTATATCATTATGCATATAATTACATCCCAAAATCTTCACAAACCATGTTATATGAATTTCATTCAATTAACATGCTTATATCATTCAACACATTTTATCAAACACCCATAAAGCAGAAAATCATGTAAACACATAACATGCTCAATTCATCACATTTATCATGAAATTACCAAACAAGCAATTTCAATAAACCCAATTAATGCCATAATTGATTTTATACATTCTTATCTAATTTTCCATGCTCTAGTTACAATAACAGTATATTTAGACAAGAGATTTCATCTCTAATCATGTTACCCATTACATATACAACCCTAGGTGGAAAATAAACCTAGTTAGGAAAAGAACCCTACCTCTTGAAGAGTAATGTACGTAGTAGAAGCTTCAAAATACCCAAATCAAGCTTCAAACCTTTGACCCCAACAATCTCATCCTCAATACATCGGCAAAACCCATGATTTTTTGTACATCCTTGTAGCTCTCATCGCATAGAAATACTTTTGTTCTTGGCCCCAAGCGATTTGATGAACAGATAGTCTTAGATGACAAGGAGAATTTGGAGATTTCATGAGTTTTCTCTCTCTTCTTCTCTCTTTCCCTCTATTTGGAAAATTTTGGGGTAAATGGGGAGAAAATCTGATTTTCCTCTCCTATTTATACCTTATAATACTTGGTCCACAATAAGCCACACGTCTTGTCTCTGTCTGATCCGATTTTGTTCCGAATCAATTAAATCGTCTCATATTTTAAGTTCAATATATTTTATTTGAACTAAATTTAAATTATTTCTCATGTTTTGCCATAAATTTTGATCCCATTTATTTTAGTCACGCAACGCCCGATCACATTGTAAAACATGAAAAATCTTACTATCTCTAAATTCATCAAAAATTGACTGGGTAACTAGATTTCGTGAGATGAATCCAAAGGTAAGGTCTGTTTCATCATTGAATTCTAAAAAAATTTGAGTTTTTGACCCGTACTGTAACGACTAATTACTATTTTGCCTTTCACTAGAAACTTTTAAATTTTCTCAGGTTTTATATGTGGACCTTGGAATGGTCGTATGATTAATGTATGCACAATTTTTGTATTGGTAGAGCTCCCTTACAATGGAAACTTTATCTAAATTTTATTTTGGTTATGATCCCAGTGGGTGGGGTGTAACCACATGGTATTAGGTTATACGGTGCTCATAGGTATTTTCGCAGGTAGATGGGTGATAAAAAAGTTGAGAAAGGACCCCCGAATATTAGGGTGTCACAGCTTGGTATCATAGCATAGGTTCATGATTTCCTTGGACTTGAGGGTAGATTAGGTTAAGTCGTTGCATTCATTATGCATTACACATTATGTGTAGTAAATGCTACATGTTATGCGACATGTGATCATATGCATGACTCAATGTGTATGCAAATGAGAAACTAGGGTTAGAAAATATAACTGTGGGGTTAGAAAAAAAAGAATTTGGAAAGTCTATGGTTTGGCCATCTACTAGTGGGTGCACACTTCCTACTAGTGAGACAAGAGAAAATTTTCCAACTTTGGAACTTTGATCCCGAACTCTGGGATACTAAGTTAGTGGTCTATGGCTATCATGTGTTGTAGGCCAAGTATCTAAGGAGTATAAATAGGGAAGAAAATCAGATTTTTCTCCCCATTACCCAGCTGATTTTTGATATATATAGAGAGAGAGAGAGGAAGACGAGATAAATTCAACGGTTCTTCCATCTTCATTTTGCAATTTAGGACCAACCATTCATCGGATTCCTCCAAGCCAATAACAAAAAGTGTTCTACGCAATGAGACCTACGTCTACGTACCAAAAACTACAGATTTCACCGAGGTCTCAAGAACGAGATTTTTTAAAATCAAGGGTTGAAGCTTGATTGGGGCTTCTTGGAGTTTCTACTACTCATATTACACTTCAAGAGGTAGGTTCTTCTCCTGGCTAGGTTTATTTTCAAACTAGGGTTTGCGTATGAAGTGGGTAACCTGATTAGAGATGATATCTCTTGTCTTGACGTATTCTTAGTGTGAGTATAGCATGTGAAATGGGTATAGAACATGTTAAACCAATTCTTGTATAAATTGAGTTGTTGAAATTACTTGAATTGGGAATTTCATGGATAATGTGATGAATTGGTCATGATTATGTGTAACATGATTTTGTGCGCTTTGGGTGAATATTGTATGAGACTGGGTGAGTTGAAATTGAAAAAGGATTGAATTGGGGAAAAACTGAACCCTACTACTGTTGGCACATTGATTAGCTACTGGTAGCACAATTTTAGTGGGCAGCTACTAGTAGATAGGTTCACAGCTATTGGTAGCTCGCTGGTAGTGGGCTTAGCTACTGGTAGCTTGCAGGTAGAGGGCTCAACTATGGATACCAATACATGAGCTACAGTAGCTTTTCCAAAATTTAAAAATAATTAAAAGAACTTTGCTAATCCTTCAGGTCTTGAGTGTAATGACATGGTGTCTAGTTATGCGGCATGCACGGCTACTTCCACAGGTTGATAGGTGAGCAACGGGTTGAGAAAGGACC
Organism: Ilex paraguariensis; assembly: GCA_963454935.2. Classification (NCBI taxonomy): domain Eukaryota; kingdom Viridiplantae; phylum Streptophyta; class Magnoliopsida; order Aquifoliales; family Aquifoliaceae; genus Ilex; species Ilex paraguariensis. Next base: position 4,139,701 of record CAUOFW020003946.1, read on the forward strand.
CTTGAATTTAGGGGCATCACACATTTCCCTTGGCCAAAAACATGAGAGAGAGAGAGAGAGAGAGAGAGAGGTTTGAAAATATTCTTCAACTTCTCTTTTTCTTCCTTGGATCATAACTTTCAATCCAACCATTAGAATTTGATCAAGCAAGAATTAAAGTTGTTGTACGAGTTGAGGGCTATCCATCAAACCCAAGATTGCCTCAATTCTGTCACATTTTTTCGTCTGGGATTTTGGCTTGGGTTTGTTGAAGGCTTGCTATAGCACTACAAAAGAGTCTTCACCACCATTTTGCCTTCAAACACCAGGTGGGGTTCCTTTCTATTTTGTACTAACTCCAATCTAGTGTATTTGTGTAATATGGGTCTATATTTACATGTATGTTAAATGGGTGATTAGCATAGCTAACATGGTTAATTGTGCTGATGTTTATTGAAGTAATGAACATGTTGATGTGTTAATATCTATGTCATTAAGTTAATGAATATGTTCCTATGTTGGTGATAACAAATATGCTAGGTATATAATTTTATACACAATATATATTTAATGAAGTTCTAGGATGATAAATATATGCATTTCTTTTGGCAATTGAGTTTGTGAGTCCATTTTATTGTATTTCGGCATACATGGCATATTTATGTGTTTTACAACACACCCGCGATGCACTGGCATGGTAGTGTTATGTGTACATAGGTTTGTCACTTACCACATAGGTGTATGTGTGGGGCTTGGGAATTGGGCTAAAGTTTGATTAAGTCTCACAGGAACAAGGGTAATAAAATAATGGGATATTAGCAAAAAAGAATAGATTCTCCCTCGGGTACAAGTCCCGGTTATGTCAGTCACATACTTAGCCAGTGTTGTAGTGCTTGATGGCGTTCACCCTAATCTGCAAACATGATTCCGGTAATTTGTATGTGGCTTATACGGTTAGGTGAGTGTCATTCTCCCTCGGATATCATGCAAGAAATGGGAAAAACGTGTGTGTGTGTGTGTGTGCAAAAGTGCTCTCCAAGTGAAGAGAGACTTTCAAGTGTCGTGTTTTACTTGGAATGGGTATTCCAAGGTCGTCTCCTTAGGGAAGGAAGGTTAAATCGTGTGAAGGTGATTTTATGAAAATAGAAAAGTGTAAAATGTTGAAAGTTTTGTGTTTTGGTGAGTGAAGTTTTTGCTCAAAATGCAATGGAAACAAGGTTTGCTAACCCAAGGAGGTCATTCCAATGGGAATGACAAATCAACTCAAAACATTCTTCCAATGGCGCATAGGTGTTCGATTGATTCGTAGGAAGTGAAGGACTAAAATGGAGGTGTAGGCTCCAACATACCCTGTGACAATTCTATGGTGTATCAAGAGCTCAATACCACATCCGTGCTCAACTTAGTCAAACCAAACACTTTACACTACGAGGGAGAATGGAGGAGAGTTGATTTAGCATACCCAAGAGAAAATCTCCCTTGGATTAGTTAACATAAAACTTTGCTACTCATATTAAATGCAACGACGTACACTGTAGGAAGAGACATGGTAATGAAATGGAGATTAAAACTTGTATTAATGTAAAGAAATGTGAAACTACAAAGATAAGTGCATTTAATACCCAACTAAAAAGCTTGAAGTGAAAAACTCATATGTAACAATGGTATATTCAAAGATATATGACTAAACATGCAATAAACTTGAAATAAATGACATTAAAGTGCAATAAATGAAGATTACAAGATTCTTGCAGTTGAATACAAGTGAAATGGGTAAGAAAAATGCAAAAATCAAACTTCTCTCTCTAAAACTATATCTTATTCCTTGAGTTTTTCTCTCAATAATTCAGAATAATTTGTCTACAATGGTGTAACTCCTTTCATTTTCATCCACGAGACCCTACATAAGGTCTATTCTCCTCCCTTTGACCCAGCACTACACCAACCACGTAATCACTTGCATCGCACATAAGCTCAGAAGGTAAATCCCACTTGGGTGGTCGTATAATCGGAGGTTTGACAAGCATGCTTTTGAGTTTTGTAAAAGATACCTCACAATCATCTGAACACTCAAATGGGACATCCTTAGACAATAAATTGGTTAAAGGTTGAGCCAATGCACTAAAATTCTTAATGAAATGATGGTGAAATCCAGCATAGCCCATAAACGACTTGATATCTTTGACGACTGTCGGTGTGGGGAGGTTGGAGATGGCCTCCACCTTTGATTTGTCAACTTTGATCCCTTTCACCCAGATAATGTGCCCGAGAACAATTCCTTGTGTCACCATGAAGTGACACTTCTCCTAATTCAAAACTAAGCTCTTCTCTTCACATCTTTCTAGAACTTTCTCCAAATTCTCCAAGCACCCACTGAAAGAATCCCTAAAGACCGAGAAGTCATCCATAAACACCTTAAAAATCTTTTCCACCATATCACTAAAGATTCCCATCTTGTAATGTTGAAAGGTTCCAGGGGCATTACATAGCTCAGAAGGCATGCAACGGTTAGCAAAGGTACTATAAGGACAAGTGAAGGTTGTCTTTTCCTGGTCTTCCAATGCAATCTCGATTTGATTGTAGCCTGAGTATCCATCAAAGAAGCTATAGAATAGGTGTTCTACTACTCGTTCCAACACTTAGTCGAGGAATGGCACTGGGAAGTGGTCTTTCCTTGTGCACAGGTTGAGGTTTTGGTAATCAATACAAACTCTCCAACCTGTGATCACCTTGTTGGAATAAGCTCATTCTCTTTATTCTCCACAACCATGACTCCCAACTTCTTGGGTACTACTTGCGTGGGGCTAACCCACTTACTATCAGCAATTGGAAAAATGTTGCCCATATCAAGTAGTTTTACCACCTCGTCCCTCACCACCTCCTTAATGATTTTGTGGTTGTCAAGACGGTTTGGAGTCCTCTGCAAAATAAATTTGGTGTGTGTAAATGAGGGTGATTATACCTTTAATGTCGACAATTGTCCAACCAATCGTCCCTTTATGCCTCCTCAACACTTTCAAGAGCTATTTTTCTTGCTTTCCATCCAACGTTGAGCTAATCACCACCGAAAATGTCTTATCTTCCCCAAGATATGCATACTTCAAGTGGGATGGTAGCGGTTTCAACTCCAAATTGGGCTTTTATACATCCGAAGGAAAGATCTTCTTGTCTTGGTGTGGGAGCTTCTCAAATTTTGGGATCCACTTTTCTACCTCTTTCGAATTCTCTGATTCTTCTTATTCCTCAACCTCCTCCATATCAACATTCTACTCTTCTTTCAACTTGAGCATGCCCAAAAGTTCCAAGTGCTCTTCCACCAAGGTGTTAGTCCTATTGACTTCGTGTACCTTCTCATCATCCCCTGGTTGCTTGGACAAGTTGAACACGTTGAAATCCATTGTCATGTTCCCAAATGCTAGCTTCATAAGACCATTCCTGCAATTAATCACAACATTAGATGTGGTAAGAAAATGTCTTCTAAGTATTACAAGGATTTGGGAGCTAAGATTTGCAACCGGTGAGTGTCAAGCACAATAAAATCAATAGGAAAGTAAAATTTATCAACTTGCACTAAAACATCCTTAACTACTCCCCTCAGTGTTCGAACACCACGGTCCACCAATTGAAGTGTGATTGGAGTAGGCTTTAATTCCTTGAGCTGAATTTGTTGGTACACGGAGTACGGAGGGAGGTTCACACTAGCCCCCAAATCAAGGAGCGCTTGCTCCACCCGACAATTTTTGATTGTTATTGCAATGGTAGGACAATGGAGGTCTTAAATGCTTTCTTGTGGACATTGAACTTCCTCTTTACCATGCATAAGTCATTCAAGATCATTGCACATGATGGAATTTACTCTATGGCATCAAGGAGTGAAATGTTAATCTTTACCTGCTTAAACATTTCAAGTATATCAGGATAATTAGCCACATTCACAGGTTGCTTCAAACGATTAGGAAAAGGAGCAAGCATGGGAGAAACAAGAACACTTTTGTCAACCATTTTTTTCTTCTTAACCACCTCACTTTCGTGAGTGTCACCCATGGTGTCTTTCTCTTTTGGCAATGTGGCCTTAGGTGAGAGCTTTGGCACAATGGTTTTATCAATTTGCTTGCCACTACGAAGAGTGGTAACCGCCTTGAGTTGCTCACAACTCTCTCTTAAGGGCTCTGATGACTCAACAACATGTTGACCTTGAGGGTTCTCTTGGGGTTCAGCGGGAAATTTTCCTTTCTCTTGTTGTGATGCCCCCATGGAGTTTATCAATTTTGTGAGTTGAGTCCTATTGTCATTAAAAGCTGCGACATTTTGATTATTGATGGCGGTCTGGTTTTGATTGAAGGTAGCCTGGCTTTGAATGAAAGCATGAACCATATCCTTCAAAATCCTCCTGGTGGGAGGCTGATATGTGGGAGGATCATATGGTCCTTGGAAAAATTTTTGTGGTGGTGGATTTTGGGAAAAATTTTGTGTGGGTGGGGTTGAAGAATACCCTTGTGGATTAGTCTGGGGGTATTGGGAGCTAGATCCTTGACCTTAAGGTTGAAATTGATTTTGCCTAGGAGGCGTAAGAGGTGTGTATGCATTTGAACCATGAGGAGTGGGGTTATCATTTCTCCAACTAAAGTTCGAGTGATTGTTCCAACCTGGATTGTAAGTATTTGAATGGGGAGAGAATGATTGTCTCATTTGGTCAAAGGTATTGACTTGCTCGTGTTACACTTTCTTAAGTGTCGGAATGTTAGAGCACTTCGATATGGAATGATCTACACTCTCACAAATTGAGTAGCCCTCCTCAATCTTTGAAATATTTGATACCTTGTGTCTCCTGTTTACCTCAAGACTCTCAACCTTTCAGGACAATTTGACAATTTTGGAAAGCAAGTCTTCCGGGTCTCTCAAGTCATAAATCCCTCCCCCATGAGTTTGGCTATTCCCTTGAGGAGAAGACCTTGGTACATCGGTGGGATCCATAATGTCCCATGATTGTGCATTTTGTGCCAATGTATCAAAGTAGTCTAAGGCCTTATCAGGGTCCTTACTTAAAAAATCCCTATTACACATCATATCTATGAACTGTCGATGACCCGGTGTGATTCCCTCACAGAAGAAACTCACCAACAGCCACGGTGTGGAATGGATTGTAGCAACTCCTTTTACCGATCCCAACATTGGTAGAATTGCTCATTGGGCTTCTCCAAAAAGTTTTGAATTTGTTTTTTTAAAGTGGTGGTTTTATGCACCGAATTTTTTTTTAAAAAAAAATTCGAAGAACATTTGATTCCAAGATATTATGGATCGAGGTCTTAAGGAATTAAGCCACGTTTTTGCCTTATCTCTTAGAGAAAATAGGATCAATTTTAACCTAGCTATATCTTCCATGTCATGAGTGGTGAGGAAGGTTGCAACTATTTCCTCGAAATCCTTTATATGCAAATATGGGTTTTCCTTTTCAATTTCATGGAAAGTGGGAAGTAGTTGCAACATCCTTGGCTTAACCAAGAAGAGATGAGCATGGACCAGAAGGAGGATGGATGAGGATGTGGTGCTTCGTGTGGGTTGAAGGAAATCCCTCATTGACCTTGCCAGAGACTCAATGTAGATGTTGTTTCCTTGTTTCACAGGAGTGGGAAATTACATTCATGGATTGGGCATTCTAGGTTGTTGTGCTCCACCACCCCTTTGCATGTTTGGATTGGCACCTACATTCTTAAAATTATCACCCGCATTCTCGGGTAGGTCTTCGTCAATGTTCATGTTGGGGCCCAAGGATTATCTAACTAGTCAGTTTTGTTCATCCTGACCCCACATATAACAGAACTATCTAAAAATAAAAATGTAAACAAATAAAAGTATATACAAGGATCAACGTACCTCAGCCCATGATGAACATCACGGGACTTACCTCTGTTGTCCGAAAATCACCTTATTGATTCAATGCTTGCCTTCCTCAGAAACGGTGCCAAAAATGCTTGTTTGTTTCCATTGTAGTATATCCTAAACTTTGAACATCATCCCTCAATGTGTATAGACTATGTGTGAAGGGGAGTGTCACTCTCCCTTGGAATGATGTCAAAAGAAAAGGCAATGGAATGGTGGGTGAATGAAATGTATAAAATGTATGTGTGACCAAAAATGCCCCCTAAGCTGAGAGAGACTTTACCTTGTCATTTTACTTGGAATCGTATTCCAAGGTCATCTCCTCAGGGAAGGAGGTGTATCATCATGAAGGTGATTTTTGTAGAAACAAAGTGTAAAATCTTTTGCTGGTTTTTTAAAGTAAATAGTGATAGAGACCAAAGTGACTAGAACCCTTGAGATTTAAAGTGATGATCTTTACGGATTTTTTCTAGGCCGAATATACAATTCTTTCCAAGAGGATTTTGTAGACAAAATATAAGATAATTTCAAATGTAAAAAGTCACCCTTTAGTTCAATGATCTAGACATGCAGTCAACCATCCGGTTTATTATGCTTGTGCTTGGGAATGCAATTAACCACCATGTCAACATGAAGTTAATCAGAAGATAAAGAAGGACTATGAGAATTAATAGCATGGTTCTGATGTCTTTGTAGAAGTTTACAAGAATTGTCTGTGCCGAGACTCAACCCGTCTACAAACAAGCAAGTGTTTCTACAAGGCATCCGACCATTGCATTAGTTTTTCATTCTTTAAATGAAACACAATAATGGTGAAGATTGAAGGTTAGTCATGAAGATCTAGTTGGGATACTTGCCTTGAACCAATGAGTCTTACTATGTAAAAGTCATCTGTGTCATAGAAAGTACTCACGGTTATACCAAGTACCTTAGTTTTGCTAGATGCATTCAATCATTCAATAAGCAAGCGAAATATAAAGTATTAAGCATAAAAGAAATGCACAAATATAACTTTCGAATGATTTATACATGTACATCACCTCTTACTAAAGAGTGAATTAGAAACTATGCACTCTTCATGGCTTTGGAAAAGCTAGAAAAGTGGGTGATGCTCATCACTTCAAGTAGAGGAGTTACAAGGTAAAACACTTTACACAAAGGGCCAATCTTCGATAAAGATTGAGTAAATCACATTCCATCCTTCACGTCTCTAATAAAGCTCTAGAAAAGTGGAAGAGTTTCACTCATTTAAGGAAAGAAGGAAGTTCAAACAATGGAAGTAAAAGAAAACAATAATACAATAAAAGAAACAAATATTTAAAGTAAAAGAAAACAATAATACAATAAAAAAAAGCAATAATTAAATTAAAAGAAAGCAACAAATTAAAAGAAAATAATAATACAATAAAAAAATCAATAATTACTTTTTGAGGGTTTTTCACTACCAAAATATGATTTTTTTACAAGTCCCAAGGGGTGGTATTTGTAGGCAAAAAGGGAGGGTTTGAACTATACTTTGATCACCCTTTGTTTTGATAGTTGGTACCTCTATAGTTTATAACTTTGACAGTTGGCACCTTAGTAGTTTGTAGCTTTAACAGTTGGCACCTCAATAGTTTATAGCTTTGATACAGTTGGCTCCCCAGGAGTTTGTAACTTTGACAGTTGGCACCTCAATAGTTTGTAGCTTTGACAGTTGGCACCCCTGTAGTTTGTAGTTTTAATACAGTTGACGCCCCTATAGTTTGTAGATTTGACACACAAAAACCCTGAAAAGAGCAACAATTAATGCATTATCCCTAATTCATACACTAACCCTAATTTAACTTACTTTGACTAGTTTAACTATGTTTAACTAACACAATTGACCTATTAACTTAATTAAATTATGCATTAATTATGGTTAATCAATGGCTAAACTAAGCACACACAAGCATTACTATAGCCTCAAATACTACTCTAAAGTATGCACCTACACATTCATTTTCAAACTCGTGTGCGTGTGAATTGGACAAGTAATTTAAGCATTTACGTAACAAAATTCACATTCGATTGGCTAGCCAAATTTAGCTTCAATGCAAAATTCACCAAATGTCTCTCTTAACAATGAATCACACTATAGTTATCCTCGCATGCACTCCATGTGTACATGTGAGGTTGAATCTTGTGCACAAAATGAAGTATGCTCACATATAATCCAAAAATTGAAGTTCATGTATGAAAATGAAGTGACCTTGGCATAATCTCATAAAGGGAATGCTAGGGCATTAGGTAGCAAAAATAACTCATCATTTTTCTTTAAAAGTATGCATCTCTCATGCTTCTCAACATCATTTAGGACTTCAAAGGTTTTAATGGGACCTTGGGGCGATATTAAGGCAAAAGAAACAAAGGATATAGGATAACAAAGAGGGTTGTTCTGAGTGAAAGACTTTTATTTCAAAAACACCTCCCTTTTCATGGGATTTTCATTCTTACACCATCACCACACTCTTTGTTTCTTTTCTCTCTTTTCCCTAACATTTTCCCTTTCTTTTGATCATTCTTTTCTTCTTTTCACCCCTTTTTCTTCCTTTTCTTGGATTTTCATTCTTTTTCCATTGAACTCCTCTAGTTTCAACATCAATTATACCTTTGTTTGAGTTTCCACACCATACATCCTTCTCTTTTATGATTACTCATATTTAGCTCTAGGAACAACCAAGGTGAGGTAGATTCTTTTATCATTTTGCACTAGCTTGGTCAAATGTGTGGTATAGAAATGAATTTCAATTAAAGCTCAATCATGGCACTAAGGATAATATTTTCACAATAAAAAAGGCAAAGGCTCAAAGTATTCAAAAATGGCCTAAGCTCACCTCTAGATAAGCATGGGGGAGAATTATGCATTCCAAGACAAGTTAATCAGCTACACGAATGCACCTAACCAAAACAAGGATGATGATATTATTGAACAATTTTGAAATTTGAAGAATTGTTCTTGAGTAAATGTAAGTTCCCTCCAAAAAGGATTGACACTAAAACTCTCATGGGTCCTTACCCATCTCCATTATTTATGTTAAGCCTAAAATATGAATTCAATCTGTAAATTGCTAAAATTACACATTGAAGGAGCACATACGATTGAGTTCAAAAGTAGATACATATGTGATACTCACGCATAGGATTAACTTCTACAATATGCTCATGTGCTCAGGGTTCAAAACAATGATCAACATATCATCCAACCCATGTACTCTTAATAAAGGAATACTGATCAACATTCAGATATTTTTCTCAAAACTTTTCAAATTTTTCACTTTCAAAGGAAGAATGAAAACAAAAATCTGTATGATATGTGAAAGGTGAATTTTCACCACAAAAATTTGTATTATCCACAAAGACTTCCACAAAACACTGGTGTAACATGCGAATGGTGCACCTCACCCCCCCAACTTGATTCATACATTATCCTCAATGCAACAAAAAAAATAAGATATAAAACTCAATGATGGATTGTAAAAAGATGAGTAGGGTTAGAGAACACCTCGCACTTGAGCTCTTGACAAAAACATCGACATTTGCGACTAGGAAAAGCAAAACTATATGACAACAAAAAGTAAGTACCATGAAATAAAAGTAAAGTAAGTAAATAAAAGGGACTGTACACAAAGAATCCTAAGAATAGTTATTCTTCCTCCAATTCTGGATATACCAGATCCGTCAAATCCTCCTCCACTCCTTGTCCTTCAAAACCCTCAAAGAATGGTTTGAGTCTTTGACCATTGACCTTGAATATCTTGCCATCCTCTGGGTTTGTGACATCCATGGCTCCATTGAGGTAGGCCACCTTGACAAGATAGGGGTCGTCCCAACGGGATCAGAGTTTCTCTTGAAAAATTGAGAGATGAGAGTTGTATAAGAGCACCTTTTGGCTGGGCTCAAATGACTTACCTCACATTGGAGTTGTCATGAAAGATCTTAGCCCATTCTTTCGAAATTTTTGAGCTCTCATACACATCTCAACTAGCAAATGGCAAGCTTTTCCAAAGACGAGCCGATAGGGAGACATGCTTAAGACAGTCTTGTAGGCAGTGCGGTAAGCCTATAGGACATCAATCAGTCTCAATGACCAATCTTTCCTATTTGGGTTCACCGTTTTCTCTAAAATATTCTTAATCTCCCTATTGGCCAACTCGTATTAGCCTTTGCTTTGTAGGTGGTATGCGATGGGTACTTTGTGTAACACCATATTTGTGCATTAACGATGCAAATGGTCTATTACATAAATGTAACCCACCATCGCTTATCATTACAGGAGGCATCCCAAACCTGGGAAAGATGTTCTCTTTCAAGAATTTGACCAAGACTCGTGATCATTGGTCTAGGTTGGAATAGCCTCCACCCATTTGGATACGTAGTCCACTGCTAGTGGAATATATAGATAGCCAAACGACATAGGGAAGGGACCTATGAAGTTGATTCCCTAACAATCAAATATTTCTATAACAAGTACAGGGGTGATGGACATCATGTTCCTTTGGGTCACACTACCCAAACGTTGACTTCTATCACATTCTTTACAAAATGAAATAAAGTCCTTTATCAGAGAAGGCCATAAAAACCTGACTGTAAGATTTTTGCTGAAGTTTTTTTCACAGAGAAATGGCCACTACATGCCTTTGAATGGCAGAATGCAAGGACTTCCCGTTGTTCATTTTCTGGTATGCATCTCCGCATGACTTGGTCAGGGCAGTATTTGAACAGGTACGGGTTATCGAAGTAGAAGTACTTCATATTCGCCATAAATCTTCTTCGATCCTATGACCTCCACTACGGTGGTATTTATCTTGTTGCAAGATAATTACATATGTCAACATACCAAGGACACACATACTGAATTGAAAGTAAATGTTCATCAGGGAAGAAATCAAGGATAGGAATGTGCTCATCGGCCTCTTGCACCATCAGTCGAGATAAATGATCCGCCACCAAGTTCTCTACTCCCTTTTTATCTTTGATTATCAGATTCAACTCTTAGAGTAGGAGGATCCACCTGATGAGTCTCGGTTTGGAATCCTTCTTAGACAATAAATACTTCAAAGCATAGTGATCAGTATAGACTACTATTGGTGAACCAATGATGTAGGATCTGAATTTATCTAATGCAAATATTACCGCCAGCAATTCCTTTTCAATGGTGGTATAGTTCATTTGAGCTTCATTAAAGGTTTTGCTAGCATAGTATATTACATACAGTCTCTTACCTTATCTTTGACCAAGCACTACACCAACCGCGTAATCACTCGTGTCGCACATAAGCTCAAAAGGTAAATCCCACTTGGGTGGTCGCATACTTTGAGGTGTAGTGGGCATGCTTTTGATTTTTGAAAAAGATGCCTAACAACTATCCAACCATTCGAATAGGACATCCTTAGACAGTAAATTGGTCAAAGGTCAGCCAATGCACTAAAGTCTTTGATGAAACGACGATAAAAGTCGGCATGGCCCATAAATGACCTGATATCCTTTATGACCTTTGATGTAGGGAGGTTAGAAATGGCTTCAACTTTTGATTTGTCAACTTCTATTCCCTTTGCCGATGCAATATGCCCAAGCACAAGTCCTTGTGTCACCATGAAGTGACCGTTCTCCCAATTCAAGACTAGGCTCTTCTCCTCATTTCTCTCAAGAACTTTCTCCAAGTTTTCCAAGCATCCACTAATGGAATCCCTAAACACAGAGAAGTCATGCATAAAAAACTCTACAATTTTCTCCACCATATCACTAAAGATTCCCATCATGCAACGTTGAAAGGTTCCAGGGGCATTGTACAACCCGAAAGGCATGCGACAATAGGCAAAGGTACCATAGGGACAAGTAAAGGTGGTCTTCTCCTGATCTTTCAATGCAATTTTAATTTGATTGTAGCCAGAGTATCCATCTAAGAAGCAATAAAATAGATGCCCTACTACTTGTTCCAACACTTGGTCAAAGAATGGCAATGAGAAGTGGTATTTCCTTGTGTGTAAATTGAGCTTGCGGTAATCCATGCACACTCTCCATCTGGTGATCACCCTTGTTGGAATAAGATTATTATCCTCATTTGCGACCATGGTGACTCCCGACTTACTATTAGCAATAGGAAAAATGATGCCCAAGTCAAGTAGTTTTAGCACCTCGTCCCTCACCACATTCTTCATGATTGGGTTCAACCTTCTATGTGGTTGTCGAGATGGTTTGGTGTCCTCTTCAAGATAGATAAGGTGTGTGCAAATGACGGGGATCTTCCATTTTATGTCAGCAATTGTCCAACCAATCTCCCCCTTAATTTGTCATCCTCAAGATATGCATACTTCAGATGGGATGGTAGTGGCTTCAATTCCAATTTGGGCTTTCGCTCATTTGATGGAAAAATCTTCATGCCTTGAAGTGGGAGCTTTCCAAATATAGGGGTCCACTTTTCTACCCCTTTTATACTCTCCAATTTCTCTTGCTCATCAGCGTCCTCTATATCAACATTTTTTTCTCCCCACTTTAGCAATCCCAACAGCTCCAAGTACACATTGAAGTCCATACTCATGCTCCCAAAAGTGAGCTTCATGAGACCATTCTTGTAATTAATAATAGCATTAGAGGTAGCAAGGAACGATTTTCCTAAAATAACAGGGATTTGGGAGCAAGGGTTAGCAACAGGGTGACTCTCAAGCACAATGAAATCAACAGGAAAATAAAAGTTATCCACTTGAACCAAAACATCCTCAACCACTCCCTTCGGTGTTCAAATGCTCTGATCTGCCAACTAAAGAGTGATTGAAGTTGGATTCAACTCTTCAAGTTAGAGTTGCTTATACACCGAGTAAGGTAAGAGGTTGACACTAGCCCCCAAATCAAGCAATGCTTGCTCCACCCGACAATTCCCAATTATGATGGCAATGGTAGGGCAGTCAGAGTCTTTAAAATTTGGTGAGGTGTTCGTCATCAAGATTGAGCTCACTTGCTCGGTAAGGAATGCCTTCTTGCCGACATTGAGTTTCCTTTTCACTGTGCACAAGTCTTTCAAGATCTTTGCACAAGATGAAATTTGCTTAATTGCATCAAGGAGTGGAATGTTGATCTTTACCTACTGAAACATCTCAAGTATATCAGCATAATTAGCCACCTTGATGGGTGACTTCAAACAATTAGAAAAAGGAACAGGCATGCGGGAAACAAACACTCTTTCATCAATCAATTTTTCTTTCTCACCTCACCCCCCCCCCCCCCCCCCCCCACCACACC
>CAUOFW020003946.1:4152896-4256694 GCA_963454935.2 Ilex paraguariensis
CCCCCCCCCCCCCCCCCCCCCCGATGTCACCCTTGGTCTCTTTTTCTTTTCGCATTTGTGGCCTTGAGTGAGATGTATATTATATGGATGAAGGGGAGTGTCACTCTCCTTGGGATGCTATCAAAAGAAAGGGCAACGAAATAGTGGATGAATAAAATGTCAAATGTGTGTGTGTGTGAACAAAAATGCTCCACAAGCGCATCGAGACTACCACAGATCGTGTTTTACTTGGTGGTATTCCAAGGTCGTTTCCACGGGGAAGGAAGTAAATCAAAGGGAAGGTGATTTTGGGAGAAAGAAAATGTAAAATCTTTGATTATTGGAAGTTGTTTTGATGCTAGTAAAATGAGAAACAAATGTTGGCAAATCCAAGAGGTCACTCCAATAGGAATACCGTCTCAACTCCAAACCCTCCTCCAATAGAGCATGAATGACCAATTGATTCGTGGGAAGCTGGGGATAAGATTGGTGAGTATCTAAGCATAAACCGTGATTAGGCCCACGGAATATCAAAGACTCACCAAGTTATCCACCCTCAACCCAGTCAAACCGAATCATTGAACTCTGTAAGAATGGAGGAGAATGAGTTCAAAATGGTATACCCAAGTGGAGGTTCCCCTTGGTTTTGCCAACTAAGAGATTTAAATATTCATGTTGAAAATAAAGACAACAATATGATGAGAAGACATTATGAAGAAATAAAGACTAGAGCTAAGAATAAACGAAATGCATAAATATAACTTCTGGATAATCACCTCTTACTAAAGATTGGATGAGAAACTACTCACTCTTCATGGCTTTGTTAAACCTAGAAAAGTGAGTGATGCTCATCCCTCAAAGCAGAGGAGTTACAAGGTAAAACACTTTACACAAGGAGCCGATCTTTGACAAAGAATGAGTGAATCACGTTCCACCCTTCACGGCTTTGATAAAGCTCTAGAAAAGTGGAAGAGTTTCACTCCTCTAAGGGAAGAAGGAAGCTCAAGCAATGGAAGTAAAAGAAAGCAATAACACAATAAAAGAAAGTAATAAATTAAAATGAAGCAATAATACAATTAAAGAAAGCAATAAGCAATAAGCCATAAAGAAAGTAATAATACTTTTGGAGGGTTTTCCACTACCAAAAGATGATTCCTTTACAAGTCCTAAGGGGTTGTATTTATAGGGAGCAAGGGAGGGTGAAAGTCTTGTTAGGTGGCTTTGAATTACATGAAAGTCTTGTTAGGTGGCCTTGAATTCCATGAAAGTCTTGTTTGGTGGCCTTGAATTCTTTGATAGTCTTGTTAGGTGGCCTTGAATTACATGAAAGTCTTGTTTGGTGGCCTTGCATTCTTTGATCCCCTTTTGTTTTCAGCTTTGATAATTGGCACCCCAGTAGTTTGTACCTTTAATACATTTGGTTCCCAAGTAGTTTGTAGTTTTGACGCACAAAACCCTGAAAAGAACAACAATTAATGCATTATCCTTTATTCACACACTAACCCTAATTTGATTTATTTTAACTAGTTTAACTTTATTCAACTAACACAATTTACCTATTAAATTATACCTTAATTAGGGTTAATCACACCCCCCAACCTAAAAATTACTAGTCCCTAGTAATAAATAACAACATAACAAAATAAAACCACTTTCGTAGATAACACGATTGCATTTAGCATATGCAACAAGCCGTTAAACCCCTAGGTGATCTCCAGTGGACGAGTTTTGTCTTGTGAAGGTTTCCAGTGAAGTTACCTACAAACTCCAATTAAAAATATATGTATATGTAATATTTCTTGTCAGAATGAGTTAGCAACAGGATCATTGAGACACACATCCCTTAATTTTGAATTATTTCTCAAACACTTCTCTGTCATTGGTACGTACTCTATACAAAAATAAACACTTGTTACATTGGTATTTGGAATTCCCTGTGTAGTAGGAATGATCATTCTAGTAACAAGAATTGTTATATAACAAACATTTCACTTTATCACCTTCCATGGTTAGCTTTGATTTCTCAAACCTCTCTTAGAATGCTCTCAGCAAAAAAAATTCACTCCGATTATAGTGACTTTTCTCTCAAAGGGCATGTGATCAGAAGATGGTCAATCAAAGAATCACATGCACAGTTAGAAAGGGAATGAAAGTCTTAAGAAAGTAGACTAATAATGTTCTTGGCATAATCTCATGGAAGAATATCAATGCAATTAAAAAAATACTATTTAACATACCCTAGTTTTCGGTCGACAACACACACATGCATCAGACTTGAGATAAATTAGGACTTTGTATAGGTTGTAATGTGGCCAGAGGTCAATGGCTAACGAAATGACGTCAATGGTATTCAAAAGCTATCCCCTTTTTAATGTAGTGTAACACACCTCCTTCTTGTTTTTTGATCTTTTGCCTAGCAATGATATTTCTTTCTTTCATTTTTCTCATTTTTCACTTTCTTGGCAATTCCCTGTTTTTTTTTCTTTCTTTCTTGGTTGTTTCCACTGATTCTTCATTGAACAGTAGCCACCATCTTCTTTTATGTTTTTCTTGTCTTTCTATATTATACCGATTTATAAGAGGGCGCAAAAAAATTGGATAGCAAGGTATGTTAAGTGTATTTTCTTGTGGCTCAGTTATCATATGGGTTTTTTCGAAAAAAAAAATCATTCATTGAAGGCTCAAATATGGCTAACTAGGGATATAATTTCATAAAAGCAATTGCTAAGGCTCAAAATCAACTCAAAGATGGCCTAAAATCCTTTCTCAAGTATGTGCCTATGTATGTGTCATATGCAAAGGTTCCATGTGGGATATGTCAATAGATTACTTTAGTTGCATTTAATCAAAGCAAGTTTTATAAGATTATTCAACAATTGAAAGTGAAAGAGCTTACTTGAGTAAATGTTGATTGTCTCTCAGAAAGCATCGCAAGGCTCAAAACTTACCATGGTATTCTTCGTTATCTCCATTGGTTATGTCAGGTTTCCAAAGAATGTCGGTTATATTATAATTCTATTTTTGAGTCTGGTCATTCTGTACCTTAAGATTAATAAATACCAATGTACATTTGACATTTAAGCAAAGAGAAAATACCATTTTTCAAGGAAATGCGACTTCTTCTTTTTTTTTTCTTTTTTTTTTTCACTCGAATAAAAATCAAAGTTATTTACATACACATTTATCTATGAAAATTGAAAAAAGACTAAATGCACACATTGAACTTAGAAAACTATGGCGTCTTAGGATAAGTCCCTACCCACGCTATAAGTTGGCATTTTAGGACAATCCTTACTCTGCCCACATCTTTATTTCAACAAAAAGACTTTGTACATAAACAAATATTTACACAAAAAAATAAAATTCGGACCATTAACCTTCATCCCCAAAACACATTTTTCCATAGCTTTGTCATTATTAGTCAAAATTTAATCCAAGTCATCGCTTGTGTCTATGTCATTATTAGTGACCCTTCCCACTTCTTGTCGCACATAACGTGTAAGTCCCGGACTGGTATAAGATGACGTGTGAGGAAAATCCTTACTCTGCCCATACACTATCCAGTTTAATCGATCGGTTGCACAACCTGAAATTGGTTCAGAACACTGATTGTATTTTTTCATGTCAAAACACCTGCCACATTGTTTACAAGCACCTAGCCATTTGGCACGACGACGTTTAACAAAAGTACTTCTGCCACACAATGGTTTTGCTTGTGCTTCTTGAATTTCAATTTTTCTGACTACTCTTGCTTTTCTCATGATCACAGTGCACACATCAGATGGAAATGTGAGCAAGACTCCAAAACTAAACCAAAATTTTTTAACATCCATGTTTTCTATGCTTTAAGAGTCATTATTTGGTTCTTTAACGTCTGTCAGTCACAAAGACGATTGAAACTGCATTTGATGTGGTCATGAAATATAAGCAAAAAATGCTCTAAAAATACGCAATCCATAATTTTTTTTTTAAATACGAAACTATAACAAACTGGAATCGTAGATTACACCCCCAACCTAAACCGAACATTGTCCCCAATGTTTCAAATTTACTAGTGTGTGGAGTTTGGAGATCAAGTTGTAGGGTAGAGATCTGTTCAACTGTCAAAACTTACAAAGAAAATACACAAATTAATCTTCTCTACACAGATTTGGGTTTTCGCTAGGATAAAAACCCTTGATTTTAAATGCAGACAAAAGAAGAAGAGTCATGTACAAATAGAGTAAACAAATGCCAATCATGAGACAAACGATTGGGTCTTCGGGGAATATGGTCATGGGATTGTTGGGAGTTGGGTCGTGTTATAGAGAATAGCACAACAGAAATAAGAAAAAGAAGAAGATGAAGAAAGAGGGAAAGGTGGTGGGTGTAGAGATCTGTTTAACTGCCGAAACCAACAAACAAAACACAACAATTAATCAACTCGAGAGAGATTTGGGTTAGGCTGGAAACCCCTCACCCTAAGTGCGAGCAGAAAAAGAGCACTCATGAACAAATACAAACATATAAGACAAATTATTAACAAAGGACTGGGTTGTCGACATATATGGTCATGGATTTGCAGGGGGTGGGTTGCTTTTACAGAGAACAGAGAGAACGACGAAGAAGAAGAAGAAGAAGAAAAGAAAAAGAAAAAGAGAAGAAAAAGGGAAGAAGAATGGGAGACCAATAACAGGTGGATGGGAGAAAAAAGAAAAAAGAAAAAAATTTGAAAGCCTTATAAAGGCATCCCATTTTTTATTTTTTATTTTTATTTATTTATTTATTTTTTTGAGTGTTGGCAGCTGCATATACGCGTGGAATATTCCCACCCATTTTTTTTTTTAGTGTCGGCAGGCGCATATTCGCGGGGAATATTATCACAAACATTGGTGTAAGATAAAAATAGTGCAACCTCACCCCCAACTTGATTCATGCATTGTCCTTAATGAAACAAAAAAAGTATGATATTCAATGACGGACAGTAAAAAGATTAGTAGGGTTAGAGAACACCTCGCACTTTGAGCTTTGACAAAAACACCGATATCTGCAACTAAGACGAACAAAACTATACAACAAAAGAACATAATTAACTTGGAATAAAAATAAAGTAAGTAAAAAAAAGCCTATACATTGAAAAGCAGAAAAAAAAACTAATTATTCCTCCACAACTTCCAGGTATACTGGATCCATTAAATTATCCTCCACCACTTGTTCTTCAAAGCCCCACAAAAATGGCTTAAGTCTTTGGCCAATGACCTTGAATGTCTGGCCATTTTCGGGGTTTTGGACATCCACAGCTCCGTTGGGATAGGCCATCTTGACAAGATAAGGGTCATTCCAACGGGATCGGAGTTTGCCTTAGAAAATGGAGAGGTGAGAATTGTATAAGAGTACTTTTTGCCCGGGCTCAAATGATTTACTCACGATGGAGTTATCATGAAAGATTTTGGCCCTTTCTTTTGAGATTTTGGAGCTCTCGCACGTATATCGTCGAATCTCTTCCAACTCATTCAGCTCTAACTTCCTACGATCATTAGCCATTCTCAAATTAAAATTAAAATTCTTAATGGCCCAATAGGCCTTGTGTTCCATTTCGACTGGCAGGTGCCAAGCCTTTCCATAGACAAGCTGGTAGGGAGACATGCCCAAAATAGTTTTAAAGGCAGTGCGGTATGCCTAAAGGGCATCAGTCAATCTATCGGACCAATCCTTCCTGTTTGGGTTAACCATTTTTTCTAGAATGTTCTTGATCTCCCTATTGGCTAGCTCGACTTGGTCATTTGTTTGTGGGTGATAAGCAGTGGATACTTTGTGAGTGACGCAATATTTGAACATTAGAGATGCAAATGGTCTATTACAGAAATATGATCCACCATCACTTATTATTGAATGAGGCATCCCAAACCTCGAAAAGATGTTCTCCTTGAGAAACTTGACTATGACCCGGTGGTCATTAGTCTTGGTCAGGATAGCCTCCACCCATTTGGACACATAGTCCACTGCCAGGAGGATGTACAAATAACCAAATGACATAGGGAGAGGACCCATGAAGTTGATGCCTCAACAGTTGAATATTTCTATGACAAGTATTGGTGAAAGGGGCATCATGTTTCTTTGGGTCACACTACCCAACCATTGGCATTTGTCGCATCCCTGACAAAACGAAACACAATCTTTGATAAGAGAGGGCCAATAAAAACCTGATTGAAGAATTTTGGCCGAAGTCTTTTTCGTTGACAAATGTCAACCGCAAGCTTGTGAATGAAAAAATCAAGGACGTCCCCCTGTTCATTTTCAGGTATGCATCTCCTTATGATTTGGTCAGGGCAGTACTTGTACAAATACGGGTTGTCGAAGTAGAAGTACTTCACATCCGCCATAAATCATCTTCGATCTTCTAGGCTCCATTGTGGTGGTATTTGTCCTTTTGCAAGATAGTTACATATATCAGCATAGTAAGGACATACAGAATGAATTGAAAGCAAATGCTCGTCAGGGAAAAAGTTAGAGATAGGAATGTGCTCATCGGCCCTCTTGCACCACAAGCTGGGATAAATGATCCGCCACCATGTTCTCAACTCCTTTCTTGTCCTTGATCGTCAAGTTGAATTCTTGTAGGAGGAGTATCCACCTAATGAGTCTCGATTTTGCATCTTACTTAGACAACAAATACTTTAAAGCAGAGTAATCAGTAAAGACAACAATAGGCGAACCAATGATGTAAGAACGGAATTTATCTAAGGCAAACACTACTACTAGCAATTCTTTCTTGGTGGTAGTGTAATTCATCTGAGCCTCATTAAGTGTTTTGCTAGTATAGTGTATCACATATGGTCTATTTTCCTCCCTCTGACCGAGCACTGTGTCGACCGTGTAATCCCTCGCGTCGCACATGAGCTCAAAAGGTAGATCCCAATTAGGTGGTCGCATGATCGGAGGTGTGACTAGCATGCTTTTAAGTTTTTTAAAGAATGCCTCACAATCATCCAACCACTCAAATGGGACCTTCTTAGATAGCAGGTTGGTCAAGGGTCGGGCCAATGCACTAAAATTCTTTATGAATCGACGATAAAACCCTGCATGGCCCAAAAATGACTGGATGCCTTTGATGGCTCTTGGCGTGGGGAGGTTGGAGATGGCCTCCACCTTGGATTTATCGACTTCAATACCCCTTGCCGAAACTATATGGCCAAGCACAATTCTTTCCGTCACCATAAAGTGACACTTTTCCCAATTCAAGACTAGATTCTTCTCCTCACATCTTATTAGAACTTTTTCCAAGTTTGCCAAACATCCCTCGAATGAATCCCCAAACACTGAAAAGTTGTCCATAAAGATCTCCACTATCTTTTCCCCCATGTCATTGAAAATTCTCATCATACAACGTTGAAAAGTCCCCAGAGCATTGCACAGTCCAAATGGCATGCGACAGTAGGCAAAGGTACCATAAGGGCACGTGAAAGTGGTCTTCTCTTGATCCTCCAAAGCAATCTCAATTTGATTGTAGCCGGTGTATCTATCTAAAAAATAGTAGAATAGATGCCCCGCTACTCGTTCTAGAACTTGATCGAGGAATGGCAATGTGAAGTGGTCTTTTCTTGTGCAAGCGTTCAGCTTTCAATAATCAAGGCACACCCTCCATCTGGTGATTACTCTTGTAGGTATAAGCTCATTCTCATCATTCTCAACCACCGTAACTCCGAATTTCTTAAGTACTACTTGCGTGGGGCTAACCCACTTACTATCTACAATTGGAAAAAAGATCCCCACATTAAGTTGTTTAAGAACCTCATCCCTCACCACCTTCTTCATGATGGGATTCAACCGTCTTTTGTGGTTGTCGGGAAGGTTTGGAATCCTCCTCAAGATATATGTGGTGGGTGCAAATGAGAGGGCTTATCCCCTTGATATCCGTAATGGTCCACCCAATTGCTCCTTTATGTTTTCTCAATACCTCCAAGAGTTCTTTTTCTTATTCCATGTTCAATGTAGAGCTAATGACCACTGAAAATGTTTCACCTTCCCCAAGATAGGCATACTTCAAATGGGAGGGCAAGGGCTTCAACTCCAAGTTTGGCTTTTGTTCATCCGACGAAAAAAGTTTCTTTTCTCAATGGGGTAACTCTTCGAATGTAGGGATCCACCTTTCCATCCATTTCAAATCTTCTACCTCCTCTTGCTCATCATAGTTCTCAAGATCCATAATTCTTTCTTTCTTAAATTTCAATATCCCCTCCAGCTCCAAGTGCTCCTCAACCAAAGTGTCAATTCTATAGACCTCACTTACTTCCTCATCATCACCCGGTTGCTTTTCTAAGTCGAATACATTGTGCTCCATTGTCATATTCCCAAATGCCAACTTCATTAGACCATTTCTGTAATTGATCACGACATGAGATGTAGCAATGAAGGGTCTTCCAAGTATTACGGGAATTTGGGAGCTAAGATTTGTAGTAGGGTGTGCCTCAAGTACAATGAAATCAACAGGGAAGTAAAATTTATCAATTTGAACTAAGACATCCTCAACTACTCCCCTTGGTGTACGGATAATACGATCCACCAATTGAAGCGTGATTGAGGTGGGCTTCAACTCCTCAAGCTGTAGCTGTTGGTACACTGAGTAGGGGAGAAGATTCACACTTGCCCCCAAATCGAGGAGTGCTTGCTCCACTCGACAATTTCCAATGGTGATGGCTATGGTTGGACAACTGGAGTCTTTGAATTTGGGAGGAGTGTTGGTCCTCAATATTGAGCTCACTTGCTCAGTGAGGAATGCTTTCTTGTGGACATTCAGTTTCCTCTTCACTGTGCATAAGTCCTTCAAAATCCTAGCATATGATGGAATTTGCTTGATGGGGTTGAGGAGTGGAATGTTAATCTTCACCTACTTAAACATTTTCAAAATATCAGCATAATTAGCCACCTTGACAAGTGGCTTCAAACGACTTGGGAAAGGGGCAGGCATGGGAGGAATAAACACACAATCATCAATTAATTTTTCTTTCTCTAAAACCTCTCTTTCTTTCTCTTCACTCACCTCACTCTTGTCGGCATCACCCAAGATATCTTTTTCTTTTAGCAATGTGGTCTTGGGTGAGACCGTTGGCAAAATTTTTTTGTCAATTTTTTTGCCACTACGGAGGGTGGTAACAGCTTTGAGTTGTTCACAACTCTCTCTCAAAAGTTTCGATGACTCAACAAGGTGTTGACCCCTAGGGTTCTCTTGTGGTTGAGCATGGAACTTCCCCTTTTCTTGTTGAGATGCCCCTATGGAGTTTGTCAACTTTGTGAGCTGGGCTCTTACATCATTGATGGCTATGGAATTTTGGTTATTGATGGCGGTTTGGCTTTGAATGAAGGAATGGACCATATCCTCCAAATTCCTTTTGTGAGGAGGTTGGTATGTGGATGGATTAGACGGTCCTTGAGAAAAATTTTGTGGAGGTGGATTTGGTGAAAAATTCTATGGTGGTGGGTTTGACCAATACCCTTGTGGATTGATTCGGGGGTATTGAGAGCTAGATACTTGCCCTTGGCCGTGGTATTGGTTTTGCTTGGGAGGCATGGGAAATGCATATGCACTTCAACTATGGGGAATGGGGTTTTCATTTTTTCAACTAAAATTTGGGTGATTACTCTAACCCGGATTGTAAGTATTCGAATTGGGAGAAAATGATTGCCTCGTTTGGTTGAAGGCATGGACTTGTTCATGGTACGCTTCTTTAAGGGTCAAAATGTTTTGGCAATCCGATAGGGAATGCTCCATACATTCGCAAAATTGAACAACCCTCCTCGGTTCGTGACACATTAGACACCTCATGTCTCTTATTGACTTCAAGACTCAACTTTCCTTGACAATTTAGCAATTTTTGAAAACAAGTCTTCCCAGTCTCTCAAATCATAAACCCCACCCCCTTAAGTTTGGCCACTCTTTTGAGGAGAAGACCTTGGTACATCGATGGGATCTGTAATGTCCCATGATTGTGCATTTTGTGCCAATGTGTCAATGTAATCTAAGGCCTCACCAGGGTCTTTGTTCAAAAACTCCCCATTACACATCATGTCAATGAACTGTCGATGGCCCGGTGTGATTCCTTCATACAAGAAACTCACCAATTGCCATGGTTCAAAGCCATGATGTGGAAGGGATTGTAGCAATTCCTTGTACCTCTCCCAACATTGATAGAATTGCTCATTGGGATTTTCCAAAAAGTTTTGAATTTGCTTTTTTAGGGTGGTGGTTTTATGCACCGGAAAGAATTTGTTCAAAAACTTAGAAATCATTTGACTCCACGATGTGATGGTTCGAGGCCTTAAGGAAATAAGCCACATTTTTGCCTTGTCTTTTAGGGAAAAGGGAAATAATTTTATTCTAGCTATCTCTTCCATCCCATGATTAGGGAGGAAGGTTACAACTATTTCCTCGAAATCCCTTATGTGTGAATAAGGGCTATGAGTTTCAAGTCCATTGAACGTGGAAATTAGTTGCAACATCCCTAGCTTAACTATGAAAAGATGAGCTTGGACCGGAAGGAGGATGCATGATGGTGTGGTGCTTCGTGTTGGTTGTAGGAAATCCCTCACTGACCTCACCAGGGGATCCATTTGAAAATTATTTCCCTCATTAACGAAAGGGGGAAAATTCATTCTCGGTTTGGGTATTTGGGGTTCTTGTGGTCCCCCACCCCTTTGGACATTTAGATTTGCACCTATATTGTAAAAATTGTTACCCGCATCCTCGGGTTGTTCTTGGTCAATATTCATGGTAGGGGCCAAGTTTTGTCTAACAAGTCAATTTTGGTCGTTCCACCTCCACATAAAACAAAATATATACAAACAAAATTATACATAAACAAGATTATTTACATGAAACAACGTACCTCAACCCATGATGAAGATCATGGGACTTACCTCCGTCGTCCGGAACTCACCTTCTTGGTTTGACACTTGCCTTCCTTGGCAACGACGCCAAAAATGCTTGAGAAAATTTCTTGTTGTTTCCTAACCTCCAAACATCACCTTTTAGCATGTATAGTATATGGATGAAGGGGAGTTTCACTCTCCTTGGGATTATGTCAAAAGAAAGGGCAACGAAATGGTGGATGAATGAAATGTCAAATGTGTGTGCGTGTGAACAAAAATGCTCCCCAAGCGCAAGGAGACTTTCATAGATCGTGTTTTACTTGGTGGTATTCCAAGGTCGTTTCCACGGGAAAGGAAGTAAACTGAGGGGAAGGTGATTTTGGGAGAAAGAAGATGTAAAATCTTTGATTNAGGTGATTTTGAGAGAAAGAAAGTGTAAAATCTTTGATTGTTGGAAGTTGTTTGGTGAAGTTGTTTTGATGCTAGTAAAATGAGAAACAAATGTTGGCAAATCCAAGAGGTCACTCCAATAGGAATACCGTCTCAAGTCCAAACCCTCCTCCAATAGAGCATGAATGTACGATTGATTTGTGGGAAGCTAGGGATAAGATTGGTGAGTATCTAAGCATAAACCGTGACTAGGCCCATGGAATATCAAAGACTCACCAAGTTATCCACCCTCAACCCAGTCNTGAGTATCTAAGCATAAATCGTGACTAGGCCTACGGAATATCAAAGACTCACCAAGTTATCCACCCTCAACCCAGTCAAACCGAACCATTGAACTCTGAAAGAATGGAGGAGAATGAGTTCAAAATGGTATACCCAAGTGGAGGTTCCCCTTGGTTTTTCNAACCCAGTCAAACCGAGCCATTGAACTCTGAAAGAGAGGAGAAGAATGAGTTGAAATGGTATACCCAAGTGGAGGTTCCTCTTGGTTTTGTCAACTAAGAGATTTAGCTATTCATGCTTAAAATAAAGACAACAATATGATGAGAATACATTATGAAGAAATAAAGACTAGAGCTAAGCATAAACGAAATGCATATATATAACTTCCGGATAATCACCTCTTACTAAAGATTGGATGAGAAACTACTCACTCTTCATGGCTTTGTTAAACCTAGAAAAGTGAGTGATGCTCATCCCTCCAAGTAGAGTAGTTACAAGGTAAAACACTTTACACAAGGAGCTGATCTTCGACAAAGAATGAGTGAATCACGTTCCACCCTTCACGGCTTTGGTAAAGCTCTAAAAAAGTGGAAGAGTTTCACTCCTCTAAGGGAAGAAGGAAGTAAAAGAAAGCAATAACACAATAAAAGAAAGCAATAAATTAAAAGGAAGCAATAATACAATAAAAGAAAGCAATACTTAAAGAAAGCAATAAGCAATAAAGAAAGTAATAATACTTTTGGAGGGTTTTCCACTACCAAAAGATGAATCCTTTACAAGTCCTAAGGGGTGGTATTTATAGGCAACAAAGGAGGGTGAAAGTCTTGTTAGGTGGCTTTGAATTACATGAAAGACTTGTTAGGTGGCCTTGAATTACATAAAAGTCTTATTTTGTGGCCTTGAATTCTTTGAAAGTCTTGTTAGGTGGCCTTGAATTACATGAAAGTATTGTTTGGTGGCATTGAATTCTTTGATCCCCCTTTGTTTTCAGCTTTGATAATTGGCACCCCAGTAGTTTGTAGCTTTAATACAATTCGCTCCCCAGTAGTTTGTAACTTTGACACACAAAACTCTGAAAAGAACAACAATTAATGCATTATCCTTTATTCACACACTAACCCTAATTTGATTTATTTTGACTAGTTTAACTTTATTCAACTAACACAATTTACCTTTTAAATTATGCCTTAATTAGTGTTAATCAGTGGTGACCTCCTCTCTTTGGTGGGCTTGAATGACTCAATCAAATATTGGCCCTTAGGGTTCTCTTGGGGTTGAGCAGGGAATTTCCCCGTCTCTTATTCTGATAGCCCTATATGATTGGTAATTTTTGTAAGTTGAGCCAAAATGTTATTGTTAAAGGCGGTTTGGCTTTGGATGAAATTGTAAACCACATCCTCCAAGTTCCTCTAATGGGGAGGTTGGTAGGTGGGAGGATTGGATGTCCCTTGTTGGGAAAAAATTTAGGGAGGTGGACTTCGGGAAAAATTTTGTAAGGGTGGATTTGATGAATACCCTTGTAGATTGGACCGGGTTATTGGGAGATACATGCTTGACCTTAGCCTTGGTAATGATTTTGCTTAGGACGCACAGGAGGTGAATATGCATTTGAACCAAGAGGAGTGGGGTTCTCATTTCTCTAAATAAAGTTCAGGTGATTACTCCAACCCAAATTGTAAGTGTTTGAGTGAGGGGAGAATGATTGCCTCATTTGGTTAAAGGCATGGACTTGCTAGTGATACACTTCCTTAAGTGCCGGAATGTTGGGGCACTCTAATATGAAATCCTCCACACTTTGACAAATCTAGCAGGACTCCTCTACAATCTTTGAAACATTAGACACCTCGTGTCTCCTATTGACTTCAAGACTCTCAACTTTCCATAATAACTTTGTAATTTTTGAAAGCAAGTCTTTCCAGACTCTCAAGTCATATATCCCTCCCCCTTGTGGTTGACTACTACCCGGAGACGTCCTAGGTAAATTTTTGGGATCAGTAATATCCCATGATTGTGCATTTAGGACCAACGTACTGAAGTAGTCTAAGGCCTCATCAAGGTCTTTGTTCAAGAACTCTCCATTACACATCATGTCAATGAATTGTCTATGGCTCGGTGTGATTCCTTCATAGAAGAAACTTACCAACTGTCATGATTCAAAACCATGATGTGGTATGGATTGGAGTAATTCCTTGTAGCAATCCCAACAGTGATAGAATTGCTCATTGGGCTTTCTTGAAAAGTTTTGAATTTTCTTTTTTAAAGTGGTGGTTCAATTCACTAGGAAACATTTATTCCAAAACTTAGAAAGCATTCGAGCCCAAGAGACGATGGATCAAGGCCGCAAGGAATTCAACCATGTTTTGGATTTGTCCTTAAGGGAAAAGGGAAACAATTTTAGACGGGTTATATCTTCCATAGCATAGTTAGTATTGCAAGTTGCAACTATATACTCGAATTCTTTGATGTGCAAATAAGGGTTCTCCTTTCCAATTTCATGGAATGTAGGAAGCAGTTGCAACATTCCTAACTTAATTGGGAAGAACTGAGCTTGGATAGGTAAAAGGATGCATGAGCGTGTAGTGATACATGTAGGTTGAAGGAAATCCATCATTGACCTTGTCGGAGGATCAATTTGGATGTTGTTCCCTTCACTCATAGGAGGGGGAATTGCATTCGTTGATTAGGCATTCTATGTTTTTGGGCTCCCCCACCCCTTTGCATGTTCAGATTGACACCTACATTCTCAAAATTATCATCCGCATCCTCGGGTGGGTCTTGGTCAATATTTATGTTAGGGCCTAAGGGTTGTCTCACCAATCGATTTTGTTTGTCCCGTCCCCACATACAACAACTATCTATAAATGAAAATATAAACAACAAAAGTATGTACAAGGAACAACGTACCTCAGCCCATGATGAAAATCAAAGGACTTACCTCCGTTGTCCAGAAATCACCTTCTCAATTCAATGCTTGCCTTCCCCGGCAATGGCGCTGACTTGATCCAAAATGTGTACACCCAAGTGCAAGCTGTCAAGTTATAGTAATAATCTAGTTAAGTCCAGAGTTGAATCCACAGGGAACTATGATTGGTGTTTTAAAGTGAGCAGCAGTAGGGACCAAGTAAGCAGAAACCTTGAGAGTTTGAAGTTATGGAATTTCTTTGAATAGAATAGAAAATTCTCTCCAAGAATTTTCTAGACAAAATATAAGATAAATTCAAATGTAAAATAGTCACTCTTTATCTTGAGGAACTGAACATGTAGTTAATCATCCGGTTTATTGTACTTGTATTTTATAACTCAATTGACTCCCGTGTCAACAGCAAGTTAATCGGAAGGTAAAGATGGACTGTAAGAATTAAGTACATGATTCCGATGCCTTTTTAGAAGTTGAAAAGAATTGCCTGTGCAGAGTGTTAACCCATCTACAAACAAGCAAGTGTTTCTACAAGGCATCCAACCATAGTATTAATGTTCCATTCTTTAGATAAATCTCAATAATGGAGAAGATTGAAATGTTGTCATGAATGTCTAGCCGGGGTACTTGCCTTGAACCAATGGGTCTTTCCATGCAAGAGTCATCCGTGACATAGAAATAACCCATGGTTATACAAAGTACCTTAGCTTTGCTAGATACATTCAATCATTCAATGAACAAGTGAAATATAAAGCATTAAGGCATAAAGGGATTGCACAAATATAACATCCGGATAATTTCTACATATTCATCACCTCTTACTAAAGAGTAAATGAAGAACTACTCACTCTTCATGGCTTGGGTAAAGCTAGAAAAGTGAGTGATGCTCATCCCTCCAAGTAGAGAACTTACAAAGTAAAGTACAATAAGTGAGGAGCCGTTCTTCGACGAAGAATGAGTGAATCACATTTCATACTTCACGGCTTTGGTAAAGCTCTAGAAAGGTGAAAGAGTTTCACTCTTCTAAGAAGGAAGGAAGCTCAAGCAATGGAAGTGAAATAAAAGAACATTGAAAGTAAAAGAAAGCTAATTACTCTTGGAGGGTGACTTCCTCAACAAAAAGATGGAGGGTTGCTTCCTCAACCAATAAGTGGAGGGTTGCTTCCTCAACCAACAAATGGAGGGTTGTTTCTTCAACCAAGAGATGTAACACAAGCAAATATAACATACATCTAAGATTAATCAAAATGAGTGTGAGTCTAAGCCTCCATACAAAATCCTTACTAGTTCTTGGTGTAGTCTAAGCCTACAAACCAAGCTCTAGCTCCCTACTTTTCAAGAGAAAGATTGCACCATGAAGCTCCCTTAATGGGAGTATTTATAGGCAAGGAAGGGGAGGGGGAGGTAAGAGAGGATGAGTGAATAGTGTATGCCACCCATGAAAACCAACTACTATGCAAGCAGTCTGTGGAGGACGTGAGTTGACATTCGAACGTTGTCTTCTGAATTGGATTTATGGACGTTCGAACATTTTCTGACATTCGAATGTGTCTTCTATTTTTGCTTTACGGGCGTTGGAACACCAGTTGGGATGTGACCACATCACTCAAGTGGTCTTAGTCTTCTATGGAAACCCACTTCCACATTCCATGCAGAACTTGGAGTTTTGTGCTCATTACTCTGGTCTTCAGTCAAATCATGTGGACGTTCGAATGGTGGTTGGCATTCGAACATGGTACTCAAGTACTTCAGGGCTTGCTTTCTTGCCTGCAACATGCCAGGTCTTAGTAGTCTGGTCTCCATATAATTCAAGTGGACGTTCGAACATGAGTTTTCGTTCGAATGTTCTTGCTTTGTTCAAACCTTCTCCAATTTTGTTCCCTAATGCACTGTTGTTACACTCAAGTGTGATATTTATTTTTTTTGAGCTTTTGTTCACTTTAGGTCCTGAAATGTCATCACTTAAACTCCATCAATGCATAATTAGTCCCAAAAAGGCATAGTAAAATGCTAACTTTAAGCACTAATCAGGCGCCAAAAATGCTTGATCAGTTCTGTTGTATTCCCTAATGCCCTAACATGAACCCTCAACATGTATATGGCTTATGTAAGTGGGTGAGTGTCACTCTCACTGGGATTTAGTGCAAGCAATGGGAAAACGGATGTGTGGTGGAATGAAATTGTGTGTGTGTGTGTGAACAAAAGTACTCCCCAAGCGTAGGGAGTTTTTTGAGTGTTGTATTTTACTTGGAAAAGTATTCAAAGGTCGCTTCCTTAGGGAAGGACGTGAATCATGTTGAAGGTGATTTTGAAAAAAAAAGAAAAATATAAAAAAAATTTGTTGTTTGAGTTTGGTTTGTGATTGTGTCTCAGTGGAATTTAAATGGGACAAGTGTTGGCTAATCTGAAGGGGTCACTCTAATGGGATTGCCAACTCAACTTGAGACCTTCCCTCATTGGTGTCTAGATGTTCGATTAATTTGTGGGAAGCGCGGGACTAAAATAGAGGTGAGGATTCAAGCATACCCTGTGACAATGCCTATGGTGTATCATGAACTCACAACCACGTCCACACTAAGCCCAATCAAACTGAACCAATGTACACTGTGAGGGAAAAAGAAAATGAGTTGAAATGGCATACCCAAGAGGAGGTCTCCTGGATTAGCCAAATTAAAAGTTTAGCTACTCATACTTAAAGAAAAGACAATAATGAAATGGAAAGACAGACATCGTGAATGAATGAAGATTTGAGTTGAGTTAATGCAACAAAACATAAACCATATAAAAGTGCATTTAATACCCATTTGGAATCTTGAAAATGGAGAACTTGAATGCATCAATGGTGAAATTCAAAATGAAAGACTAAGCTTGAAATAAACTTGCAGTAAATGATATTAAAGACATTAAACAAAGCTTAAAACAAGTCTTACAAGAAATTATAAGGCAATGTATTGAAGAAAATGCAAAAATATTAACTTCTCTCTCTAGCACTATTCATCGTCTTCCTTGGACTCTCTCTATCTATATTACAATGTATATCTCTCCCCCTTGAATAATGTTGGATGAGCTTGCCAAAAACATCCATGGAGTGTCCTTAAGCCTATGTGATGTGATCTCAATCAATAGGGGCTGCCCAGGGATGGTTTGGATAGGCTAGTGTAGGCATAGCCTGCATACCCAACATCTTCTCTTTCCTTTTTCCTGATTAATGTCCCAAGCTCCAAAAGTCAAAGAATGAGTGTATTATGGTAAGTCTGTGCGTAAGGTGTGTCAGGGATGACTAGGAGACCCAATGGTGGGCCCCCCAAAGTTGTAGAGCTTGAGATGCAGAACTTGTGCTGTTTCAGTGAAACCTACTGGTAGGTCGATGGAAACCTACTGGTAGGTTTCACTCTAGTGAGCAAAACCTATAGGTAGGTTTGCAGTAGGTGTAGGTCCAATACCTAAAACCTACCAGTAGGGCCTACTGGTAGGTTTTTCCTTGTTTTGCAAAATTCTTGGTTTCTCCACCTTTCAAGCAAATATCAAGCCTTCACCTCATCTCCAATCAATTGAAGCATCATGGTACGGCCTAATAAGCACCATTTGAACCCCTTTTCTGGTAAACATATCAAAACTCCATTAAAAGCTCGATCAGTGTAATTTTGTTCATTTTAATAGCAAAATTAACTGTAAAAGGGATGTAAATGCACATAAAATATGTAATATTTGTGCTAATTAGAATGACAATGAAAAATGGTCTTTTATCATGCACAAGTTGAGTTTTCGGTAATCAATACACATTCTCCATCTGGTAACCACCCTTGTTGGAATACGCTCATTCTCCTCATTTGCAACAACAGTGACTCCCGATTTCTTGGGTACTACTTGCATGGGGTTAACCTACTTACTATCGGCAATTGAAAAAATGATGCCCATGTAAAGTAGCTTACTTACCTCATCCCTCACCACATCTTTTATAATGGGAATGAGTCTCTGTTGTGGTTGTCGAGATGGTTTTGCATCTTCCTTAAGATAGTGTATGTGTGCAAATGAGGGGGCTTATCCCCTTAATGTTGATAATTGTCCAACCAATCACTCCCTTGTGCCTCCTCAACACTTTCAAGAGATGCTCTTCTTACTTCACCTATAAAGTTGACCTTATGATCACCAAGAAGGTTTTGTCATCCCCGAGGTATGCATACTTGAGATTGGATGGAAATGGCTTCAACTCTAAGATGGGTTTTTGCACATTTGATGGAAAGATCTTCTTGTCTAGATGTTGAAGTTTCTCAAATGTAGGGGTCCATTTTTTCAGCCCTTTCATGCTCTCCGGCTCCTCTTACTCATCAACTTCTTCCTCCCCCACTTCCAACATGCTCAGCAGCTCCAAGTGCTCCTCCACTAATGTGTCAATCCTATTGACTTCATGCAAGTCCTCATCATCTCCCAGTTGTTTGCACAAATTGAATACATTGAAGTCCATAGTCATGCTCCCGAAAGTAAGCTTCATCAGCCCGTTCTTGCAATTAATAATAGCATTAGAAGTGGCAAGGAACGGTCTACCTAATATGACAGGAATTTGTGAACCAAGGTTAGCAACTGTGTGAGTTTCAAGCATAATAAAATCGACAGTAAAATAAAAATTATCCACTTGCACCAAGACATCCTCGACTACTCCCATTGGTGTTCGAATACTTTAGTCCGCTAACTTAAGAGTGATTGGGGTTGGCTTCAATTCTTCAAGTTGGAGTTGTTGGTATATCGAGTAGGGTAAGAGGTTGACACTTGCCCCCAAATCAAGAAGAGCTTGCTCCACCTGGCACTTCCCTATTGTGATGGCAATTGTAGGGCATCCGGGGTCCTTGAACTTTGGTAGGGTTTTCTCCCTCAATATTGAGCCACTTGCTTGATGAGGAATGCCTTTTTGTGAACATTCAGTTTTCTTTTCACTGTGCACAAGTCCTTCAAGATCTTGGCATATGATGGAATCTGCTTTATGGTGTCGAGGGGTGGAATATTGATTTTAAACTGCTTGAACATCTCAATTATATCAGAATAGTTAGACACCTTCATGGGTAGCTTGAAATGATTGGGAAAAGCAACAGGAATGGGGGATGCATGCACACTTTCATCAACCAATTTTTTCTTCTTAGTCACCTCACCCCCTTGGTGTCACCCTTAGTCTCTTTCTCTATTTGCAACGTGGCCTTGGGTGAGACTTTTAACACAATGGTCTTATCAAATTGTTTGCCACTTCGAATAGAGGTGACCACCTTGAGTTGCTCACAACTCTCACTAGTGGGTTCGGATGACTCAATGACATGTTGGCCTCTAGGGTTTCCTTGGGGTTGAGCAGGGAATTTCCCCTTCTCTTGTTGTGATGTCCCCATGGAATTGGACAACTTTGTGAGTTGAGTCAGAATGTCAAAAATTTGGAAAGCATTTGAGCCTAAGAAGTCATGGATCGAGGCCACACCACGTTTTGACTTTGTCCTTAAGAGAAAAGGGAAACAATTTCAAGCGAACTATATCTTCCATAGCATAATTAGTTAGGAAAGTTGCAACTATATCCTCAAATTTTTTAATAAGCAAATAAGGATTCTCTTTTTCAATTCCATGGAATGTAGGAAGTAGTTGCAACATTCTCGGCTTAACTAGGAAGGCATGAGGATCAATTTGGATGTTATTCCCTTTATTCCTAGGAGGGAAGTGCATTTTAGGGTTTGAAATTCTAGGGTCTTGCCCTTTACCTCCCCTTGGGACATTCACATTGGCATCTAACTCCTCAAAGTTATCACCGGCATCCTCAGGTGGATCTTGGTCAATATTCATGTTGGGACCTAAGGGTTTTCCAACCAATCTATTATGGTCGTCCCATTCCCACATAAAAAACAATATCTACAAATGAAAAACAAGTACACAAAAGTATTTACAAGGAGCAACGTACCTTAGCCTATGATGAGAATTCACGGGACTTACCTCTATCATCCGAAAATCACCTTCTAAATTCAACGCTTTGCCTTCTCTAGCAATGGCACCAAAAAAGCTTGATTTATTCTGTCAACCCTAATCTCTGACCA
Organism: Ilex paraguariensis; assembly: GCA_963454935.2. NCBI lineage: Eukaryota > Viridiplantae > Streptophyta > Magnoliopsida > Aquifoliales > Aquifoliaceae > Ilex > Ilex paraguariensis. The sequence continues at coordinate 4,173,372 of CAUOFW020003946.1, forward strand.
TGATTCCGATTGTGTGTATGTGGTTATACGATTAGATGAGTGTCACTCTCCCTCGGATATCATGTAAGAAATGGGGCAAACGTGTGTATGGAATGAAATGTGTGTGTGTGTACAAAAGTGCTCTCCAAGCATAGAGAGACTTTCGAGGGTCGTGTTATACTTGAAATTTATATTCCAAGGTCGTCTGCTCAGGGAAGGAAGGGAATTATGTTGAATGCGATTTTGGTGAAAAAGGAAAAATGTAAAAATCTTTGAGTTTGAGTTTTGGTGAATTGTGTTCTTGATGAAAATGAAATGGAAACAAGTGTTGGCTAATCCAAAGAGGTCATTCCAATGGGAATGTCAACTCAACTCAAGACCTTCCTCCAATGGTGCCTAGATATTTGATTAACTCATATAGCGAGGGACTAAAATAGAGTTGAGGATTCAAGCATACTCCGTGACAAGTCTAAGGTGTATCAAGAACTCACAACCACATCCACACTCAACTTAGTCAAATCAAATCATTGTACACTACAAGGAGGAATGAAAACGGGTTGTTTTAGCATACCCAAGAGGAATTCTCCCTTGGATTAGCCAACTTGAAGCTTAGCTACTCATGTTTAATGCAAGAACATAAATAAAGGAAAGGGACATTGTAAAGAAATAAAGATTGGAGCTTGGATTGATACAAGAAATCTTAAACTATAAAGAAAAACATTCAATACCCATTTTAAAAGCTTGAAATGAAGAAAACTTAATACAACAATGGTGACATCCAAAATGTAGAACTAAACTTGTGATGTACTTATAATAAATGACATTAAAGACAACAAATGAGGCTTACACAAGTTTTATATGAAACTACAAGTGAAATGGATGGAAGAAATGCAAAAACATAAATTTCTCTCTCTAGAACTTTGTCTTCCTCCTTGAGCTTCTATCTCTACAATGCAATACAATCTGAATAATGGTGAATGGAGCTTGCAAAATCATCCATGGAGGTCCCCCTAGGTGTGTGACAACCCTCCCCCATCCATAGAAGGCTGAAGTGATGGCATTGGGCAGGCTAGGACAGCCTACCCAACAACTCCAAGGCTTTTCCTCTTCTCTTTCATCCTCATAAATGCCCAAGCCTCCAAAGTCCAAGCCTTGGTGAGGGAAGATATGTCTGTATGTAAGAGGTGTCAGGGAGCAAGTGGGAGAATTAATGGTGGGGCCCCCAAAGTGGCAGAGCTTGAGTTGCAGAATTTGGCATTTTCAGCAAAACCTACCGGTAGGTCGATGGCCAAACCTACTGGTAGGTTTTACTCCAGTAGCCAAAACCTTCCACTAGTTTTTCGTTAGAAACCACTCGAGTAGCCAAAACCTACTAGTAGTTTTATGACAAACCTGCCGATAGGTTTTAACTTGTTTTCCTCTATTCTTGGTTCTTTCACCTTCCAAGCTATCGTCAAGCCTCCCCCTCAACTCCGTTGACCTTAAGCACCATGATAAGGGCTTACATGCACCATTTAAGCTCTTTTACCTGCAAACACATCGAAACCTCATTAAAAGCTCGAAACATTGCAATTCCTCCCATTTTCACCACAAAAGAGAGTATAAAAGGGGTGTAAATGCACATATGATATGCAATATTTCGTGCTAATCAGGGGTTTATCCCCTTAATGTTGGCAATTGTCCAACCAATTGCTCCCTTGTGCCTCCTTAACACTTTCAATAGATCTTCTTCTTACTTTGCCTCCAAAGTTGAGCTTATCTCCACCCAGAAGGTCTAATGCTCCCCTAAGAATGTATATTTGAGGTTAGATGGTAATGGCTTCAACTCCAAGATGGGATTTTTTATAGTCGATGGGAAGATCTTTTTCTAATGCAAAGGAAGTCTCTCAAATGTTGGGGTCCATTTTTCTACCCCTTGTAAACTTTCCTGCTCTTCTTGATCAACAATCTTCTCCTCCCCAAACTCCAATGTGCTCAATAGCTCCAAGTGATCTTCCACCAGTGTATCAATCTTATTGACTTCATGAACTTCCTCATCATCCCCCGGTTGCTTGCAAAAATTGAACACGTTAAGATCCATTGTCATATTCCTGAAGGCAAGCTTCATTAGACCATTCCTGCAATTAATCACGACATTAGATGTAGCAAGAAAAGGTTTATCTAATATTACGGGAATTTGTGAACTAGGGTTAGCAACTAGATGGGTATTAAGTACAATAAAATCAACAGGGAAATAGAAATTATCAACTTGAACAAAGACATCCTCAACTACTCTTCTTGGGGACCGTTTGTTTTGAGTATTAGAGTGGTATAAGGAGGTGGTATTAGAAAAATAGTACGTGGGACCCATCTTATACATTGTTTATTTGGCATTTTATAGTTAGTACTATTTTCCGGGTCATAATACCGACCCGCTATGAATAGTAGCCATAATGCCTTGTAGAAGGTCTTAATGAATACCACCTAGGAGGTGGTATTATATTCTTGGTATAGGTATTATAAACTAAAAATACTGAAATGCCCTCCGGTACAATTCTCATATAAAAGTCTAACCATAATTGTTGACTTTTTAAAGGTTAAAATTGTCTTTTACATTGGTTAGCCGTAATTGTTGACTTTTTTAAGTAAGTATTACACAGATAATATTTGTCATAAACAAACAAGGAGAATGATGAGATTATAGTTTAACACCGGATATAATATACTATTGGATTGGAGTGGAATGGATATAAAACCTTATACCACCTAAATTTTATACTCGAAACAAACATGCCCTTGGTGTTCTAACGCTACGGTCCACCAATTGAAGAGTAATTGGGGTTGGCTTCAACACTTCAAGTTGGAGTTGATACACCGAATAGTGTAGGAGGTTGACACTTGCCCCAAAATCAAGAAGTGCTTGCTCCACCCGATAATTCCCTATTGTGATGGCAATGGTAGGGCATCTGGGGTCTTTGAACTTTGGCAATGCGTTTGTTCTCAAGATTGAGCTCACTTGCTCGGTGAGGAATGCCTTCTTGTGCACATTCAACTTTCTTTTCACGGTGCACAAATCCTTCAAAATCTTGGCACTTGAAGGGATTTGCTTTATGGCATCGAGGAGCAAGATGTTGATCTTAACCTGCTTGAACATCTCAATAATGTCAGAATAATTAGCCACCTTCGTGGGTGGCTTCAAACGATTGGGAAAAGGGGCCGAAATGGGACTTACATGCACATTTTTATCAACAATTTTTTCTTTCTCACTCACCTTATCCCCCTCAGAGTCACCCTTAGTCTCATTTTCTTTGGTCAATGTGGTCTTGGGTGAGACTTTTGGCACAATGGTCTTGCCAATTTGTTTGCTAATTCTTAGGGTGGTGACTACCTTGAGTTGCTTACAACTCTCCTTTGTGGGTTCGTATGACTCAATCACGTGTTGGCCTCTAGGGTTCACCTAGGGTTGAGCAGAGAATTTCCCTTCCTCCTATTGGGCTGACCCTATGGTATTGGTCAATTTTTTGATTTCAGTCCAAATATCATTGAAGGTAGCAGCAGTTTGGTTGTTGATGATGGTTTGGCTTTGTATGAATTGGTTCACCACATCCTCTATGTTCCTCTTATGAGGTGGTTGGTAGGTGGGAGGATTGGATAGTCCTTGTTGACCATAACTTTGTGGAGGTGGACTTTGGAAAAAACTTTGTGGAGGCGGGTTTTGTTAATACCCTTACGGATTGGACCGGGGGGTCTGAGAGCTAGACGATTGACCTTGGCTATGACATTGCTTTTGCTTAGGAGGTGTTAAGTGTAAAGGATTAACACAATATATTGAAGAGGAATAGTGAGGTGAAAAGCTTAACCTAGTTCTCATATATCATTGTATTTATAGTTAACTTACAATAATAATAAGAATTACACATACTACCTTACCACTATTAACAATTTACATAGACTACCCTAATACTTTTAATACTCCCCCTCAAGCTGGACTATATATATCATATAATCCAAGCTTGGAATAAATCGTCGTAAGATGTGTACAGCTCAATGCTTTGGTAAACAAATCTGCAAGCTGATCTTCAGATTTCACAAATGGAGTTGTAATCTCCCCAGCTACTATTTTGTCCCGAATAAAGTGACAATCAACCTCAATATGTTTAGTTCTCTGGTGAAACACTGGATTGGCAGCGATATGAATAGCTGTCTGGTTGCCATAGAACAACTATAAAGGATGTTGAATTGGAAACCCAATTTCCTGAAGGAAGTGTAGCAGTCAAGTCAACTCACTCGTCGTATGCGTCATTGCCCTATACTCAACCTCAACACTGGATCTTGCTACCACTGATTGTTTCTTACTTTTCCATGAGATAACATTACCTCCTAAAAAGGTACAATAACTAGTGGTTGATCTCCGATCAAAAGGAGAGTCAGCCCAATCAGCATCTAAGAAACTTTCCACTCTAAGATGTCCATTAGCTCGATATACCAGTCCAAGTCCAAGAGCTCGTTTGAGATATTGTAGAATACTAGTAACGGCCTCCCAATGTGGTACTCTAGGACACCCCATAAACTGACTTACTATACTGACTGCATAAGAGATATCCGGTCAAGTAATAGTTAGGTAATTGAGTTTCCCAACCAATCTGCGATACCGACCCAGATTTTCAAATAATGCACCATCATCCATCAATAGTTTCTGATTTGGAACCATAGGAACATCAATCGGTCTGCCACCCAGCAAACCTGTTTCTTCTAACATGTCAAGTACATATTTTCTATGTGATAAACAAATACCCTATTTAGATTGAGCCACTTCAATTCCCAAGAAATATCTGAATTTTTTCAAATCCTTAGTATGAAATCGATCTTGCAAGAAGATTTTTAACTTGGCAATCCCCTCAGAATCATTTCCAGTAATCACAATATCATCTACATAGACCACCAATAGGACATATCCAGCATCCGTCTATCTATGAAATACAAAATGGTCTGTCTGGCATCGAAGCAGACCAAACTCTAAAACTGCATCTGAAAACTTACCAAACCATACCCTCGGTGATTGCTTCAAACCATATAAAGATTTCTTTAACCGATATACACTCTTACCATACTCCCCCTGAGTAGTAAACCCAAGTGGTTGTTCCATGTATACCTCCTCAACCAAGTCACCATGTAGAAAGGCATTATTGACATCTAATTGAAACAAGGGCCAATCAAGATTAGCAGCCGAAGAAATCAAGATATGAACAGAAAAAAATTTTGCAACAGGGGAGAAAGTCTCCTCATAATCAATACCATAGGTCTGAGTAAAGCCCTTTGCAATAAGTCGGGCTTTGAGACGCTCTACAGAACCATCCAGGTGAAATTTAACAGTGTACACCCAACTGCAACCAACAGTTCGTTTACCAGGGGGTAAAGGAACTAAATCTCAAGTCCCATTATGATGTAAGGCATCCATCTCATCCTCCATAGCTTTCCTTCAACCCAGAAAAGATAAAGCAGCCTGTAAATGCTTAGGGATAGATATAGTAGATAATTGAGAGATAAAACAAGAGAAGACAGGAGATAAGGCATCATATGAAACAAAATGAGTAATAGAATGATTAGTAACACACGAACGAGTACCCTTTCGAAGAGCAATAGTTAAAGAGTCAAAATTACCTGATAAGCCAGGATTAGAAGATGGCAATGATGACGGTACGGACACCTCAGTCGATGGTCGAGAACGATGAGAGTATACACGAACAGGTAAAGTAGACGGTAACACAGCGGGCAGCGGAATACCTGAAGACCAGGGAAGAGATGGTGGTACAAGAGGTAACCCAAAGTCCAGATCTAGAGGCTGAGAAGGTGCTGGAAAATATGGAACATATTCCTCAAATGTGACATCGGCACTAGTAAAGTATCATCACAGACAAGAATTGTAGCAACGATACCCCTTTTATGTGCAGGAATAACAAAGAAATACACATTTGGTAGCTCGAGGATCAAGTTTATCAAACCCAGGACCCAAATTGTAAACATAACAAGCACATCCAAAAACATTAGGAGGTAGGAAAAATAAGGGCTTATCAGGAAAAATGACAGAATATGGACTTCGTCCATTTAACATAGAGGATGACATACGATTAATTAGGTAACAAGCAGTAAGAACAACATCACTCCAAAAATAACGGGAAATATTCATCTGGAATAGCAAGGCATGGATGACTTCCAACAAATGACGGTTCTTGGGTTCAACAACACCGTTCTGTGGAGATGTGTAAATACAGGAAGTCTGATGAATAATGCCAATTTTACTAAGATAAGTTGAAAAAGGATCAGATTCATATTTTTGAGCATTATCAGAATGTAAAATACGTATACGACAACCATACTGAGTTTTTATTTCCTTATGAAAGGTCTCAAATATAGAGAATAATTCAAACCGAGCTTTCATAAAAAACAACCAAATCACACGAGAATAGTCATCCACAAAAGACAAAATAAAGATATTTATTTGATGAAATATTCTTTATTGGACCCCATACATCAGAATGTACCAACTCAAATGGACTAGACACACGATTATTGACTCTAGACTGAAATGACACATGGTGATCCTTACTAAGTTGACAAGCTTCACAAAATAAAGACGACACACAACTAAGACTGGGAACTTGGCGCTTCAGATTCTAGAAATAGGGATGTCTAAGACGACAATGCCATTGAAAAAGAGACAACGAGGTCTGTCGAGCCCGAGTAGGAGAATGAAAATCAAAGTAATATAGGCCACCGGCTTTATGCCCTGTACCAATCTTCTTTTTCGTCTTGAGATCCTGAAAGACACAAGAAGAGGGATAAAATGTTATAGAACAATTGAGAGAACGGGTAATCTTACTAATGAAAAGTAAACTAAAAGGAAACTGAGGAACAAATAACACGGATGATAGGGACATATCAAGACTCAAGAGAGTAGTCCTTAGACCTGAAACTTTAGAACAAGTACCATTAGCAAGAGTAACACTACGTACAGAAGTAGCAGACTGATAAGTAGAAAAAAATATTAGATGCACTAGTCATGTGGTTAGAAACGCCAGAGTCTATGATCCAAGGACTGCGGGTGGAGGACAATAAACAAGTGGAAGTAGTACCTGACTGGGCAAAAGTAGCAGCGGAGGGAGATGGAACAGCATGTTGCTGGGACAAGAACTGGGCATACTCCTCCCGACCTAGTGTAATAGTAACTGATCCAGTGTCTGGTGGAACTGACCGAGGTATGGAAGCAACAATAGAGATATCATCTTGATAAGAAGCCTGATAGCAGCACCAGAATATTTACCATGTAAATCCCAACAGAAATTTAACGGAGGTCATGAGACCATTGATAATAGTTGGAGAGATAGAGGTGGGTGGTAAAGCTAGAGTAAGGGACCCGATATTCTGCTTGGGTTCCATAATAGTGTAGCCAATAGTAAACAGGGGGGGCTATAATGCTAGAACACAGAACTAGACAGAACTAGACCTGCTAAGCCTGCTAAAGAGATGAATCGGACCACCTAGAAAGCTGAATCGGACCCCAAAAGCCTACTGGAAGGCTAAACCGGACCCCAAAAGCCTGCTGGAAGGTTGAACCAGACCCCAAAAGCCTGTTGGAAGGCTGAATCGGTCAGAAAAGTTGATAGAATCGGTCTGAATCGATGCCAAATTCACTGAACCATTGCCAAACTAACTGAACCGGACTGGAATGGACCAAACCGAGACTAAACCGGCCTGAAACGAACCAAACCAAGACTAAACCGGCTGGAAATGGACCAAACCAGAACTGAACTGGCCTTGAACCGGTCTGGTCTGCATCTTGGGCTGGACCGATTTTGGTTTGGATCTTGGGTTGGACCGGGTCTTGGACTCAAATCAACCCGAAATCGGCCTGAATGGAATTTGTCTTCTTTGTTAGATTAGGGTTTCAAGAGAACCTTAATTTTCGACTGTGCAGCGCAGTCGATTCAATGGCACACCACTACAAGGTTACACAACACAACTACACCAGGCACACCACCACAAGCTACCACAATAGCTCCACCCAAACCACCGCGAAGCCACAATCGATGACCACCACAGTCGATTACCACCATAGTTGCAGACCACAGAGGACCGACAACACCTCACCACTACATTGAAACACCATACCGCCACCACAACAACGACAGTAGCACCACAACACCACCACTACAACGCCGGAACTCCAACAACAACACCTCAACAGTAACGTCACCCAGCCAAGGTAATTTCCATAAAACAAACATAGGCTAATATTTGTATTTAGAATCATAATGCTCTGATACCATGTTAAGTGTAAAGGATTAACACAATATATTTAAGAGGAACAGAGAGGTCAAAAGCTTGACCTAGTTCTCATATATCATTGTATTTATAGTTAACTTACAATAATAATAAGAATTACACATACTACCTTACCACTATTAACAATTTACACAAACTACCCTAATACTTTTAACAGGAGGCATGAGGCATGAGGGGTGAATATGAACTAGACCCGTAAGGGGTGGGATTCTCATTCTTCTAACTAAAGTTCAGGTGATTGTTCCAACCCAGATTGTAAGTGTTAGAGTGCAGGGAGAATGATTGCCTACTTTGATTGAAGGCATTGACTTTCTTATGGTAGACTTCCTTAAGCGCCGGAATGTTAGGGCACTCCGATATGGAATGCTCCACACTTTCACATATTGAGCAACCATCCTCAGTCTTGGAAATGTTAGACACTTCATGTCTCCTATTGACCTCTAGACTTTCCACTTTCTCAGACAATTTGGTGATTTTGGAAAGCAAGTCCTCCTAGTCTAGTAAATCTTACATCCCTCCCCCACTTGGTTGATTACTATCCATAGAAAACCTCAATACATCAGTGGGATCCGTGATATCCCAAGATTGTGCATTTTGTGCCAATGTACTAAAGTATTCTAAGGCCTCATCAGGATCTTTGTTTAAAAACTCCTCATTGCACATCATGTCTATGAACTGTCGATTGCTTGGTGTAATCCCTTCATAAAAGAAACTCACCAATTGCCATGGTTCAAAGTCATGGTGTGAAATGGATTGTAGCAATTCCTTGTAGTGATCCTAACATTGATAAAATTGCTCATTGGGCTTTTTCAAAAAGTTTTGAATTTGCTTTTTGAGAGCGATGGTTTTAGGCACCGGGAAAAATTTGTTCAAAAACTGGGAAAGCATTTGTGTCCAAGAGGTTATTGCTTAGGGTTTCAAGGAATTCAACCACGTTTTAGCCTTATCTTTTAGGGAAAAGGGGAATAATTTCATATGGGCTGTCTTCCATGCCATGATTAGTGAGGAAGGTTGCAACTATTACTTGGGCCATCCAGCAGCGAGGTACCAATACTTAATCACTTAGGTACCGGTACCTAGGCCCAGATTTTCCCCAACACTTTTCAATCTTCAACCTTCAACCATTCATTCTCTTACCATACACATTTATACATTCATATATACATAATTCTAGTCCATAATAGTTCATTACATGCCCTTTTGTACAATTTCACAAGTTCAATTAAAATTACACATTTGATTATAAAAAAATGTAATTTAAAAAGCCACATGCCAGCTTCTTCATCAACAAGGGCCCATGTGAGGCCCGTCCACCAATGGTTGTCCCGCACTTGGAATGTTGTTCCCACAAAGGGTGATTTACGCTCAATATGGTATCTCCTAAAGAGGCTACTCCCTAATCCAAATATGTATGACATGTTCACATACCATTCAACAATTAATCAAACATCCATTCAACAATATGCAATTCATAATAAATTTCACAATGACATGGCATGTCATAAGATGATACTCACACATGCAGTGTAATCCGAGCCCTTCACCGGCTCCCATGCCACTACAATGTAATGTGTATGCATCCGAGCATTCCAAACCCCAGTCATTGATGTCGAACATCCAATGACCAATTTACAAAATCCTGGGTTTTTCTTAGGGTGGGTATTTCTGGACTTCCACCGACGGGTACCCAAATGACATGGCATTTATGGACTTCCACCAACGGTTTTGCTTACGTCGACACACTTTATGGACTCAATACCAATGGGAATGCCTATTTGAAATCATCAGATCTTACACTCGAGGGAGAATCTAGCCCTTCTTGCTAACTCGACCCTTGCTTCCAATGCAACCTATGCAACTCAGTCAAACCTAGACCCTACTTTCCAAGTCCACTTATCAACCCACCAATGATAGTGTTTGCTCAAAATAATACACACACATCCACACTCATGTCAATTGCCCACGAATGCGATACTACCCATGCATATGCAAATTTAGTGTACAATTCCAATTACCATATCATGTTCTACATATCATGAGCATATTATGAACAATCTCAGTGTTTGTCAACATTTCACTTCTCAATTGTCAATTATATCCTAACCATATAATCGCAATCCACAACATCACCAGAGCATGTTATATAATTTTCATCCAATAACATACTAAATCATTTGAGGCATTTTCTCAAACACCTAGGGCACAAGTTATTTGGTTTTGAGTTGTTTATACTGAATTTTACATATTTACGAATGAAAGAACCTTGCTTTTTCTTTCATTATGGCCAAGTTCATTTACATATTTGCAATATGATTTGAATATCTTGTTGATCTTTGAATTGTTTAACATGAATGGAATTGTTGTATATGTAGTATAGTTTGGAAATATGGTTTACTAGGGACTCGTAAAACTCAAGTTGGGGGGTGTGATGAGTGTAGAATATTGCATCCAATTTAACTTGTTTTGTGGTGAAAATTTGGGGAAATGGTTTCAAATTGATAATTAATAAAGATTTGTTTGAATGTAGGTAATGGTTTTAAATTTCCTTCCACCACAAGAAAAGAATATATTTACATCAATAGTGCAACTACCCACTTAGAGTTGAATTTATTGCCATCCACATTAAAATATGCATTTTTGGGGGAGCACAAAACATCTCCAGTGGTGATAAGCTCTTCACTGGAGCCAAAGCAAGATCAGACATTGTTGCAAGAATTAGCCCTCTTCATTGGAGCCAAAGCAAGATGAGATATTTCCATCAAGGGAATTAGCCCTCCCATTTGCACTCACATAATCTATCTACCAAAGGACATCAAGCCATCCCAACAATCACAAAGAAGACTCAATCCCATCATGAAAGATGTGGCTAGAGATGAAGTGCTCAAGCTACTTGATGTGGGCATTATCTTTGTAATTCCCGATAATAAATGGGTTAGCCCCCGCGCAAGTGGTACCAAAGAAGTCAGGGGTGACAGTGGTGGCTAAAGAGGAGAATGATTTGATTTAGACAAGGGTGGTCACCGGTTGGAGAGTTTGCATTGATTATTGGAAGCTTAACTCATGCACTCAAATGGATCATTTCCCCCTACCATTCCATGATCAAGTGCTAGAAAGGATAGTTGGAAATCTTTTCTATTGTTTTTTGGATGGCTACTCTGGCTATAATCAAATAAAGATCACCCTGGAAGATCAAGAGAAAACCACATTCACATGCCCTTTCGAAACATATACCTATCGACAAATGTCATTTGGATTGTGCAATGCTCTGGTAACTTTTCAAAGATATATGATGGCGATATTTAGCGGCATGGTGGAAAAGATTGTGGAGGTTTTCATGGATGACCTTTTAGTGTTTGGGGACTCATTTGAAGAATCTAGAGAAAGTACTAGAGAGATGCAAAGAGAAAAATTTGGTGCTCAATTGAGAGAAATGCCACTTCATGGTAACACAAGGGATTATGCTTGGGCACATTGTGTCTACAAAGGGAATTGAAGTGGATAAGTCTAAAGTGGAAGCAATTTCAAACCTACCCACTCCAAGAGTAGTCAAGGACATTAGGTCATTTCTTAGCCACATAGGTTTTTATCACTATTTCAATAAGGATTGTAGTGCATTGGCAAGACCTTTGACATGTTTGTTTGCAAAGGATGTCCCATTTGAGTGGTCAAATGGATGTGAGGCATCTTTTAAAAAACTTAAATGTATGCTTACCTCACCTCCAATCATGCGACCACCCACGTGGGAACTCCCATTTTAGTTCATGTGCGACGTGAGTGATTACGTAGTCGGCGCATTACTAGGTCAAAGAGAAGATAAAAGCTTGTATGTGATATAATATGCAAAACTATAAATGAAGCACAAATGAATTACAACACTACTGAAAAAGATTTCCTAGCTATAGTTTTTGCATTGGATAAATTTAGATCATACATAATAGGTTCACCTATTGTAGTCTACACAGATCACTCTACTTTGAAGTATTTGTTGTCTAAGAAGGATGCTAAAGTGAGAATTATTAAGTGGATTCTCTTCCTTCAAGAATTCAACCTTATCATCAAGGATAAAAAAGGAGTCGAGAATGTGGTGGCGGACCATTTCTCACGGCTTGTTGTCCAAGACGCCAAAGATCACATCCCTATCCCGGATTCTTTCCCTAATGAACATCTATTTTCCGCCCATTCAGTTTGTCTGTGGTATGCTGACATTTGTAATTTTTTTGCCACATGACAAATACCCCCACATTGGACCCCAAAAGATAAGAGAAGATTCATAGCAGATGTGAAGTATTTCTCCTTTGATAACCCGTACTTGTTCAAATATTGCCCTGATCAAGTCATGAGGAGGTGTGTACCAGAAAATGAATAGCAGGATGTCCTTTTTTCATTCTAAAGCGTATGGTGTGCACTTCTCTTCTAAGAAAACTTCAGCTAAGATTTTACAAAGTGATTTTTATTGACCTACATTGATTAACGATTGTGTCTCATTCTGTAAAGCAATGTGATAGGTGACAAAGGTTGGGAAGTGTGACCTATAGAAACATGATGCACCTCTCCCCCGTGCTTGTCATTACAATTTTTAATTGTTGGGGTTTTGGCTTCATGGGTCCATTCCCTATATCTTTTGACTATCTTTATATCCTATTGGCAGTGGACTACGAGTCCAAGTGGGTAGAGGCAATCCTAACCAAGACCAATGACCAATGAGTCGTGGTCAAGTTTTTAAAAGAAAACATCTTTTCTAGGTTTGGGATAACTTGTGCAATGATAAGTGATGGTGGCTTACCATTTTGAAATATACCATTTGATTCTTTGATGCATAAATTGGTGTAACACACCCACAGACTAATAGCCAAGCCGAGGGGGCCAACAGGGAAGTAAAGAGCATACTTGAGAAAACTGTTAACTCGAATTGAAATGATTGGTCACTTAGGTTGAACGATGTCTTGTGGGCTTATCACACTACTTTTATTGGTATGTCTCCCTATCGGCTAGTCTATGACAAGGCTTGTCACTTCCCAATGGAGATGGAGCACCAGGCATATTGGGCCATAAAAAACTTGAATTTTGACTTGAGACTAGTTAGGGAACATAAGAAGTTGGAGTTAAATGAATTGGAAGAAATTCGTAGAGATACATACAAGAGCTCTAGAATTCACAAAGAAAAGGCCAAAATTTTCCATGAAAAATCCATTTTAAGAAAGACATTTGAGCCTGGCCAAAAAGTACTCTCGTACAATTCTTGCCTCTCCATCTTCCAAGGAAAACTCTGATCAAGATGGGATGGCCCCTATGTTGTCAAGGTAGCCCACCCAAATGGGGCCATGGACATAGAAAACCCCGAAGATGGTAAAACATTCAAGATCAATGACCAAAGACTTAAACCATTCTTCGAGAGTTTTGAAAGTTAAAGAGTGGAGGAGGAGTTGGTGGAGCCGATCTATTCAGATCTTGTTGAGGCATAACTGTTCAAGTAGCTATTAGTGTACAATTTTTTTCCTTTGTTCTTTACAACTTAAATTGTCTACTTACTTTCATCTGTACATAGTGTTCTTTCTTCATGTGCTTGGATAGTGGTGTTTTTGTTAATTCTCTTTGTGAGGTGTTCTCTTACCCTTCTTGTCTTTTAATTTCATTATCTCACTGCATACCATTTTTTTGCATCGAGGACAAAGCATAGTTCAAGTTGGGGGTGAGGTGCACCATTTGCATGATACACCAATTTTTGTTGGTAATACCATTTTGTGTTGAAATGCATCATTCGTATATTCTACCAATTTTTGTGTCATATATTCTACCAATTTTTGTATAGAATAGTTGAAAAATATGTGAAATTTTAAAATTTTGTGGAAAATATCTAAATGTTGAATCATATTCCCCTATTCAAATTGTTATGGGATCTGTGATAGCTTGATCTTCACTTTGAACTTTGAATACATGAGCACATCATAGAAGTTTATCTTATGCCTGAGTCGCACATATGTGTTTTCATTCGAACTCAACCATAGTGCACTTTGAAGGTGTTATTTCAACAATTTATTGATTGGATCCACATTTCAGAGCTTGACATACATAGTGGAGATGAACTAAGTACCCATGTAAGCTTTAATGCCAATTCTTGTTGTAGGGAACTTACATTTACTCTATAAACCCCACCCTTTTATCTTTGTATATGTAGGTAAGTTTATGTAGTAAGTTATTATTTCCTTCATAAATGTTAATATGGAAATTCGAGGAAATAGTAGTTAAAACTTAGTTTAGCTTGCAAATGTAAGAAATCGTTGTAATAGAGCTTGTACCAACTAGGGTTGATGTACAAAAGCATGTTGAATAAGCTTGGGTTGGATTTGGAAGGGTTTGGAATGGGTTTGAAATGAAAAATAAAGGAAATAGGCAAATTTGGACAGGACCTACCGGTAGTACATTATCTAGTGGATCCGAACTACCGGTAGCTCAACAGGTAGTAAGTTGTGAGTGGATCCGAACTACAGGTAGCTTGAAAGGTAGTAAATGTCCAGTAGTTCCAAATTACTGGTAACTCAATAGGTAGTAGATTGCCAGTGTATCTGAACTACCGGTATATAGTTAAAAAGTCAGGATTTTTATGTTTTAAAACCCCATTTTCACTACATTTACTCCTATTCTTTCACACCACTCTCACCCCCACACCTCTTAGAACCCTAATAGAGAGACTTAGAGAGGAAGAAAGAAGGGGAAAGCAAGAGTTCTAAAGAGGATTAAAGATTAAACCTAGCTTCTCCAAGAACATCAAGGTAGAGGGTTTTCTTCCATTCGTCTCCATTGATGCTAGGGCTAATATATATGTATGTTTTGAATCCTAATCTTATGTATTTGCTATGGGTTCTTTATTTCTTGGTCTTCTTGCAATTATTATCATGTTTTAAACAAAGTTAGGGTTGAATACCCATGAAATCTCTTTTTCTTGATTTAAAACCCTAGTTTTCAAGAGTGATGGATTTTCCTTTTGATTCTTCCTTGGTTCTTGATTTCAAAACCTTAGTGCTTGGTGTTGAGTAATAAAATGATATTGATGATGATCTCTTGCATTTTCTTCAATGTTCTATTGAAATGATACATGTGAAAATTTAGGGATTGTTGAAATTACTTGTACTCTTGGAAATTGTTTGTTATTGATGGAATTGTTGGTATTGTATCTCTTGTGTGGTTGTTTGGATAAACATGGGCTACGATTGACCGGGTATCATGGAGTGGGTAGACACCTTTTTACTCCGTGTGGGTTAGAACTTTTTCTACCACTCGTAAAGGGGTTAGTGCATTGCGAGGACTAAACCATTATCGCTTACGGGTTATCATGGAAAAAGGGGTTAGTATACTATTCTTTCGTTGGATACGTCACTGCCATGGTGTTGGCATACGCCCTTCCTAAAGGTTGGATATCCTTAAGAGAATTTGTGTGTATTATATGTGGGCCATGATATTTTCGATGGTATTCATGCGAGGTCTTATGTCATACCAGAGATATGAATACAGTGGTGGGTTATTGTTCATTGAACCAGAAATAGTTTGTACAGTAATTTTTGGGAAGTATGAGATTCCGCAAGAACTTGGGAGAAACGATTTATGGTGAAATGGATTATTAGTTGTATATTGGTTTCACTTATGCATTAAATTATTGCTATTGCTTAAACTTGAGATCTTTTTCAATGTCCCGATTTTCTTTCGAAATTCATATATGCTATTTGTGAAAGGTGACCGACCATTTTTATATGCTTTTCTAAACTTTGTTCGAGTTTGGGAGGAATGTTGCTACAGAGCTTAGTGTTCACCCCCTACAAACTATATTTTTCAGATTATCCTCTCAAGGAAGAGCTGGGAGTCGAGGAGCCTGAACACTTGGAGACTCTGATAGACGGGAGCATGAATCCCGAGGTGGATGCTTAGAGCAACACTTGCTTTTGTTATTCTGCTGCGCTATGATAGTTAATTTTTGGGATATAATTATCTTACTTTAGGGATCATATTCTTTCGGGGATATATTCGTCCTATTTTGGCGCATTCTTTTGGGAATGAGATTGTAAAGATTACCTTTGATGTATGAAATTTTTTATGGATGAATTATTTAGCACTCTCATAATGTGAATGGTTTTTAGTTTATAATGTCATCTAAGGTGGTCTTTGGGGCGTTACAAAGTTTTGGTATCAGAGCTTAGGCTTTAGGTCTTACATGAGAGCTGTAGGTTATGGATTACCACTAGAGAAATAGGATTAGGTTGAACGAAATTATTGATTTAAATTTTATACAAGTCTTATGCTAAGGTCAAGACATCCTAACTATGTCTTGTACATCAATGAAACTAAATTGTGAATTGATGTGCAGGATGGACGGTAGGCGTGGACGTGGACGAGGTCTTGGTGGCCAAGCAAACCCACCACCTCCTGATGCCATGAACTATAACTACCAATGCTTAAGGGAGCTCACCACTCTGGTACAAAACCAGAATGGAAACCACAACAACCACAATGAGGGAGCTTATCCACTAGCCCAAGTACCGAGCAACGGGGTGGAAAATCGGAGGATGGTCGTCCTTCGGGAGTTTCTAAGACAATAACCACCTACTTTCCAAGGGAGCTCTAACCCCTTGGATACAGATAGGTGGATCCGACGGATAAGGAAGATGTGTGACGACATAGGAGTTGCCAAGGACCTTCGGGTTGGCTTGGCTTGGCTACATATTTGCTCAAGGGGGAGGCCGACCATTGGTAGGATTCGATAAAGAGACGGAGGAACACAGATGCACTTACTTGGGAGGAGTTCGATCAAGTCTTCCAAGACAAGTATTTTCCAGAATCAGCTAGAGACAGAATGAAGGCAGATTTTCTTGCTCTACGACATGGCAGCATGACGGTGGCCGAGTACGAGAGGAGGTTTGACGAGCTATCCCGTTATGCTACGGAGTTTATATCTGTTAAGGCCAACAGGGACTAAGGCCTGTTATTTAGGAGAACTTGGTGGTCCTCAAGATCAGGGGTATGGGGATATGGTTGACCGAGCTGCACTTATGGAAAGAGATATAAAGGACAACCAGTGACGACAGAGCTTCATAAGTGGAGGTCTGATCCGAACGGGTGCTAGTAGTAGCAGATTATAGTGAGCGGCACCATACCGACAACCAGACCAGGCAAGTGGACAGAGACTTCTGACAGTCCGAGGAGATGGAGTTGCTTAGACTAGCACAGGCACGGACCCACGACACTACTTTGCATGTGGAAAGTTTGGGCACAACAAAAATTAATGCTCCCCATTTCCACTAAGGACCAATCAAGCAACAGGGCAGGCGAATGCAAACAAGCCACCGCTACAAAGGCCAACATAGCAAAGACCGTTACAAGCTCAAGCCCTCGGTGGCACAAATAAATGGAGAGTTTTTGCCTTGACTCAACCAGAGGAAGATGTTTCTAATGTCGTGGTGGAAGGTATTGTCCTTCTCTACAATTCTTGGGCTCGAATCTTATTTGATCTTGGTGCTACACATTCCTTCATACGCACTACATACGCTTTGAGTTTGGGATTGGACTTTGGAAAACTAGAACATGCCTTGAGTATTGACCTGCTTATGAGATAATGGTTGGATACTAGAAGGGTGTGTAGAGGTTGTGTGCTTCGAATTGGGGAGTATGAATTGATCATAGATTTGATTGCGTTAGATATGAAGGGGTACGACATTATATTTGAGATGAAGTTGTTGTCCACTTTTCGTGCGGTAATGGATTGTTTTTGCAAGCGAATTTCATTCCAATTACCGGGAGGGGTAGTTTTTACTTTCATGAATGATCAAAATTCTTCCCATCCATTTCCTATGACGAAAAATAGATTCTTGAAAGACAAGGCAGGGAGCAATTTGAGTTTCTTGGCCAACTTAATGGGAGATGATCGGGACAAATCCCAATCGGACGTAATATTGGTGGTGTTAGACTTTCTAGATGTTTTTCCCGATGAATTACCTGGGTTACCCCCATAACGAGAGATTAAGTTCAAGATTGATCTCTATCCGGGAACCGAACCCATATCCATTACTCTTTATCGGATGGCACCTTTGGAGTTGAAGGAACTAAGCAAGCAATTAGACCATTTGTTGGCTATTGGGTTTATCTGTCTAAGTATTTCACCTTGGGGAGCCCCAGTCCTCTTCATGAAGAAGCATGAAGAGATACTTCGGTTATGAACGAATTACCGAAGGTTAAATCAAGTAACAGTGAAGAACAAATATCCCTTGCCAAGGATTGATGATTTATTCAATCAGCTGAGGGGTTCTAAGTATTATTCCAAGATTAATCTTCACACTAGGTACCATCAACTACAGATCAAGGAAGAGGATATTCCTAAGACAGCTTTTCGTACTTGATATGGTCATTTGAATATACGGTGATGCCGTTCGGACTAACTAATGCACCAGCAGCCTTCATAGATTTGATGCACAGGGTATTCCGGCCATACCTCGATCAGTTTGTCATTGATTTTATTAATGACATATTGATCTATTCACAGACACGAGAGGAACATGCACACCATCTCTCGATTGTGTTACAAACATTGAGAGAGCATAAGTTGTATGCCAAGATGAGCAAATGCGAGTTTTGGATGAGGGAAGTGAAATTCCTAGGTCATGTGGTGTCCAAACAAGGGGTAGCTGTTGACCCTGCAAAGATTGAAGCCGTGATGAAATGGTAACCACCTAAGAATGTGACTGAAGTACGTAGCTTCTTGGGTTTAGCAGGCTACTATCGGAGGTTCGTGGAAGGGTTCTCCAAGCTGGCGATGTCGATGACTTGCCTTATGAAGAAGAGAGAAAAGTTCTTGTGGACTCAAGCATGTGAACTAGCCTTTTGCACCTTGAAGGAGAAATTGACAACCGCTCCTGTCCTCATTATTTCGAGTAGTGTGGAAGGATACGATGTGTACATCGATGCTTCATTACGAGACTTGGGGCAACTTAAGATTCATGAGTAGAACTATCCCACTCACGACTTAGAGCTTGCCGCGATGATTTTTGCTTTTAAGTTGTGAAGGTGTTACTTATACGGGGAAAAGTTTCAAGTATTTTCTGGTCATGAGAGCCTCAAGTATGTGTTCACACAGAAAGACTTGAATCTTCGACAAAGAAGGTGGGTTGAGTATCTAAAAGATTATGATTTCACACTTAACTACCATCCGGGGATGGCCAATGTAGTCGCCGATGCACTTAGCCGAAAGTCTTGGGGTGAAGTCAACGTTCTTGCAAGTAAATGGAAGATGAGGGATGCCCTTGGAGACTATGATCTGTGGGTTGGAAAAGATAGATCTCGGCCATGCCTATTTAACCTTGTGGCCCAACCTACCCTTCAACGTAGGGTTGTGGAATTGCAATGCATAGATCCTGACTTAGAGTCGATTCTGGCTAAATTGGAGAATGGAGAAACAATGGAGGGTTGGTCTTTGAGAAATAGAGAACTAAGATATGGGGTGAAGCTATGCGTCCTCGGTGATTCATCCCTAAATGAGGAGATACTTGGAGAGTGTCATTGCTCTAAGTTTGCTATCCACCCCGATAGCACAAAGATGTATAGGGACATGAAGTGTCAATATTAGTGGAAGGAAATGAAGAAGGATGTGGCAAGGTTCATAGCACGATGTGCAGTGTGACAGTA
Organism: Ilex paraguariensis; assembly: GCA_963454935.2. Lineage (NCBI taxonomy): Eukaryota > Viridiplantae > Streptophyta > Magnoliopsida > Aquifoliales > Aquifoliaceae > Ilex > Ilex paraguariensis. The sequence goes on from CAUOFW020003946.1 coordinate 4,193,337, forward strand.
GGTGAAGATCAAAAATCAAAAGCTAGGAGGATTACTACAGTCCTTGTCTATCCAAGAGTGGAAGTGGGATCACATCACCATGGATTTCGTGTCGGGTTTACCACGGACGTCGCGCAGGCATAATGTAGTATGGGTTATAGTTGATAGACTCACCAAGTCCGCACATTTCTTGAGTATGAAGACCACAAACACTCTAGAGACCTTGAGCAAGTTGTATATCCGTGAGATCGTGAGATTGCATGGAGTTCCACTCTCTATCGTATCGGATCGTGATTCCCGTTTTGTGGTGCAATTTTGGTAAAGTCTACAACGAGCTATGGGGACAGAGTTACGCTTTAGCACTGCCTTTCATCCCCAAATGGATGACTAACCCGAGAGGGAGATACAGATTTTGGAGGATATGCTCCGTGCTTGCGTATTGGACTTCAAGGGAAGTTGGAGTGACCATTTGTCATTGGTGGAATTGGCGTACAACAACAGTTGTCAGGTAAGTATTGGAATGGCTCGGTATGAAGCATTGTACGGAAGGCCGTGTCGATCACCGACTTGTTGACTAGAAGCTGGAGAGAGTAGTTTGTTTGGGCCAAAAATTTTTTGGGAGACTACAAAGAAGATTCAACTCATCCGGGAGAGAATACGCACGGCACAAAGTAGACAGAAAAGCTATGCGGACAGAAGACGAAGACCATTAGAGTTCCAAAACGGGGACTATGTTTTCCTCAAGGTGTCGCCTAATAAGGGAGTTTTGAGATTAGACAAGAAGGAAAAATTGGCTCCAAGGTACATCGGACCATTTGAACTGATTAAAGCAGTGGGCAACGCGGCCTATCAACTTCAGTTACTGGCTCAGTTTTCAGAGGTATATGATGTGTTTCATGTTTCAATGTTAAGAAAGTGTCAATCGAATACAACACATGTCGTGGATTTAGAGGATATTGAAGTTCAAGATGGAGCAACATATGAAGAACAACCGGTGAAGATTCTTGACACCAAGGAGAAGGTACTACGCAACAAAGTAATCCAACTAGTGAAGGTTTTGTGGCAACATCACAGAATGGAGGAAGCTACTTGGGAACCTGAGCTGTAGATGCGAGAGAAGTATCCTTATTTATTGCTACATGAGGTAAGTTTCGACGACGAAACTTACCTCATGTAGCGTGGATTGTAAACCCCACCCTTTTATCTTTATATATGTAGGTAGGTTTATGTAGCAAGTTATTATTTCCTATGGAAATGTTAATATGGAAGTTCAAGGAAATAGTAGTTAAAACTTAGTTTAGCTTGCAAATGTATGAAATCGTTATAATAGAACTTGTACCAACTAGGTTTGATGTACAAAAGCATGTTGAATAAGCTTGAGTTGGATTTGGAAGGGTTTGAAATGAAAAATAGAGGGAATAGGCAAATTTGGATATGACGTACCGGTAGTACGCTATCCAGTGGATTCGAACTACCGGTAGCTCAACAGATAGTAAGTTGCAAGTGGATCCGAACTACCGGTGGCTCAACAGGTAGTAAATGTCCAGTAGTTCTGAACTACTAGTAACTTAACAAGTAGCAGATTGCCAGTGTATCCAAACTACCAATAGCTCGATACGAACTACCGGTAGATAGTTAAAAGGTCGGGATTTTTATGTTTTAAAACCCCATTTTCACTACATTTACTTCCATTCTTTCACACCACTCTCACCCCACACCTTTTAGAACCCTAATAGAGAGGCTTAGAGAGGAAGAAAGAAGGGGAAAATAAGAGTTATAAAGGGGATTAAAGATCAAACCTAGCTTCTCCAAAACATCAAGGTAGGGGGTTTTCTTCCATTCTTGTCCATTGATGCTAGGGCTAATATATATGTATGTTTTGAATCCTAATCTTATGTATTTGCTATGGGTTATTTGTTTCTTGGTCTTCTTGCAATTATTACCATGTTCTAAACAAAGTTAGGGTTGAATACCCATGAAATCTCTTTTTCTTGATTTAAAACCCTAGTTTTCAAGAGTGATGGATTTTCCTTTCGATTCTTCCTTGGTTCTTGACTTCAAAACCTTAGTGCTTGGTGTTGAGTAATAAAATAATATTGATGATGATCTCTTGCATTTTCTTCATTGTTCTATTGAAATGATACATGTGAAAATTTGGGAATTGTTGAAATTACTTGTACTCTTGGAAATACCCATGGAATTTGGGATTTTGGAAATTGTTTGTTATTGTTGGAATTATTGGTATTGTATCTCTTGTGTGGTTGTTTGGATAAACATGGGATACGATTGACTGGGTATCATGGAGTGAGTAGACGCCTTCTTACTCCGTGTAAGTTAGAACTTTTCCTACCACTCGTAATGGGGTTAGTGCCATGCGAGAACTAAACCATTATCGCTTATGGGTTATCGTGGAAAAAGGGGTTAGTATACTACTCTTTGGTTGGATACGTCGCTGTCATGGTGTTGGCATACGCCTTTCTAAAGGTTGGATATCCTTGAGAGGATTTGTGTGGATTGTATGTGGGCCATGATATTTTCGATGGTATCTATGCGAGGTCTTACTTCATACCAGAGATATGAATACAGTGGTACGTTATTTTTCATTGTACCATAAATAGTTTCTACAAGAATTTTAGGAAGTATGGTATTCCGCAAGAACTTAGGAGAAGCGGTTTATGGTGGAATGGATTATTAGTTGTATGTTGGTTTCACTTATGCGTTAAATTATTACTGTTGCTTAAACTTGAGATCTATTTAAATGTCCCAGTTTTCTTTCAAAATTCATATATGATATTTGCGAAAGGTGACCGACCATTTTTATATGCTTTTCTAAACCTTGTTCAAGTTTGGGAGGAATGTTGCTACAGAGCTTAGTGCTCACTCCCTACAAACTATATTTTTTAGATTATCCTCTCGAGGAAGAGCTGGGAGTCGAGGAGCCCGAACACTGGGAGACTCTGATAGGCAAGAGCATGAATCCCGAGGTGGACGCTTAGAGCGACACTTTTTTTTGTTATTCTGCTGCGCTATGATAGTTAATTTTTGGGATGTAATCATCCTACTTTTGGGATCATATTCTTTTGGGGATATATTCGTCATATTTTGGCGTATTGTTTTGGGAATGAGATTGTAAAGATTACCTTTGATGTATGAAATTTCTTTATGGATGAATTATTTAGCGCTCTCATGGTATGAATGGTTTTTAGTTTGTAATGTTATCCAGGGTGGTCTTTGGGGCTTTACATACTCAAAGGAACATTTTTCAAATTTGAAATCTGTTCAATAATCTCATTATGCTTGCTTTGGTTAGAGTGCACATGGATGGTTGGTTGACTTTGTCTCAAATTTCCAATATGCCTCCCCATGCTTATCTAGAGTTGATCTTAGGCCATCTTTGAATTGTGTTGAACCTTAGCATTTTTTTGTGAGAAATTTATTCCTAGGGCCATGATTGAGCCTTAATTGAATAATTCATTTCCACGCCACGTGCTTTACCAAGCCAATGCAAAATAATTAACACACCTTGGTTTTTTCGAGATTGATTGTGATTAATTGTGATGAAAGGTAAATGTGGGGAGGAAAATAAAAAAGGGATGAATGGTGCTGAATTCAAATTTTGAATGAAAAAGAAGAGAAAATCCAAGAAACAAGAGAAAAAATGGGGTTTAAAAACCATAAAAATTAAAGAAAAATAAAAGAAAAATGCTGAGAAAAAAAAAGAGACATTAAGTGAAGTGAAGTTGTAAAGCTGAAAATTCCACAAAAAGGAGATTTTTGATAATCAAGGTCATGTCCTCGCAATAACCATTTTTGTCGCCCTCTACCCTTCATTTTACTCAACCCCAACATCACACCAAGGCCTCATTACAACCCATGAATGCCTTAAATGATCTAGAAGAAGCATGGTGAGAGCACACTTTAAATGAAAAGAAAAGTTGATTTTGTTACCTATTGCCCTAACATTCCATTCATGAGATTATGCCAAGGTCGTTTCAATTGTTAATTCATGCATGCCATTTTTGTGATTATAAGTGAGTATATTTTAGTTTGTGCACAAGATTGTATCTCACATATACACATGGAGAGCATTCTAGGATAATCATAGGGTTCATTTTTGAGAGAAACCCTTGGTGAGAATTGCATCAAAGCTGAATTTTAATAGCCTAGTGAATGTGGATTCCGTTGATTAAATGTCTAAATTGCATATTCATTTCACACACACACAAGTTTGAAAGGAAATTTGTAGGTGTATACTTTAGAATAGCATTTAAATCTATGATGAAACTCATGTGTGATTGGTTCAGGTGTTTGAAAAGTTGTGTCAAGCAACCCAGAGCTAGTATGATATGGAAATATTTCTCAAATTTTAGATATGAGAAAGGAGGAGGAATACCCTTTGTACTATAGCCCGTGCCTTATTGATTGGTTGTTCATTTTTTTGAATTTAGAATTCCATGTAATAGTTTTGAAAGCATCAAGGCTCAAATCGCATTGCAATTTCGTAAATAAATTTGGACATAGTTATACATCGTGGTTTATTAGCATAGATCATGTTCTAGGGTGGTTGAATTAGGAAATAGGTCATTAGAATGTTTTGGAGTCAAATAAACATGGAGTGGGAGTGAGGATGAGAACATAGGGAATTTTTGCAAAAAATGTTGAAACCTACTGGTAGAAGATTGCAAGACCTACCAGTAGAAGTTTTCCAATAGGGTTTTCTACCGGTAGAAGACTAATGATCTATCGGTAGGTTTTGCCCATAATCCCAAAAACGAGGGTTTTAAACCCAAATTTTTGGTGAAACCCTTCATCTCCCTCATACATATCACCCTAAAAAATACTCTCTCCTATCTCAAAACCTTTCAAATAGTCAAAAAAGCCCTAGGCATCCTCCAAATCCATCAAGTTTCTCTCTTAAGTTTGGGATTCGCTACGATTCTTCTTCATTTCCTTGACCTTTATTCCCCCAAAAACCATCTTTTCTCCATAAAGTATCACCAATCCATCAAAAACCATGATTTTCAATCAAAGCTTGGAATTCGGAACAATAGCTAGAATGGTAAGTCTTCACCACCATCTTTTGATGTTTTTGAGTTGCTTTGGGGTTGGTTGTTGCCAGTCTTCACCCTAGGGGTATTTTTGATTATGATAGCTCGCACTAAGAAAATAGGCCCTAGCTCACCACCTTCCACAAGAACTGGGTCCCACAAGAGGGCTGAGGAGGCAGGCCCCAGTGGTGGGGAACAAAGGAAGAAAGGGAAGAATGACCCTCACACAGATAGCATTAAGGCCAAGAATGTAACGTGCGAGCAACAAGTTGATAGTCCCACCCTCGGGCCACACAATGACGTACTCCGAGTGATCGATGGCCATGGTATTGACTTTTGGTTCCAGCCAGTAGAGGGGTATTAGCTTCCCATTCATTGAGACTTTTATCCTAGATTGAGGGTGGCAGATGAGGATTTGTGTCTGTTAAAGAAGAATGTGAGGGGAAAGGTGATGAAGGTAACCCCGAGAGTCATCGCCGAGGCATTGCATTACCAGAGGCCTGTTGTTAACATCCCTGTCTTTCCTTATAACACCCCAGGGAGGAAATCACCCCAGGAGTATGCGAGTCTGATGTATATGGACCCGACACAATTTAATGGAAAAATGCAAGTGGGTGTACTCAAGCATTCTTATAGGGTGATAAATAAATTTCTCCATTACAATCTTTTACCTTGGGATGCGAAGAAGACACCAGGTGAGGAGAAACAGGCTCTCCTCTATACTTTCATGGCCGGTACTCTGATCGACATTACTTTCATGATCAAGGAGGTGATAAAGGACTATGCCCAGGCTTCAAAGTTGAAGGTGGACCTTCCTTACACCCACCTTGTTAGAAAAATTTATCTCCACAACAAGGTTAAGGGCATCCCCACTAATGTGACACTTCCACTGGAGTTCGGGCATGTAGAGTAGCATGAAGATGATGGCCATGATAGGAAGGTTCATACAAAGAGAAGAAAGAGTTAGGCCTTCTAAGGTTGAGCCACCTATAGCTGAACCATCCACAGTCGATCCATCCACTGCTGCCCTACCTCTGACGGTCTCTTAGCGCCTTGATGCGATCGAGGGGAGGTTGGATGATTTTGGGGGGCCTCTTTAGCTACTAAAGTTGATGGTCACCAGGTATCTTTGAGAGGACATTCCCAGGAGAGCCTCTCCTTGGGGTGCCACCACCGTCTACTACACTAGAGTAAGTGTTGGCCTCCAAGCGACTACCCCCACTGTCTTGACAGTTGTAGAGGCGGGTGAGTTTGAGGAAGAGGATGATGTGTCTAAAAATGAGGGCGAAGATGCTGAATCCGAGGATGAGAAGGAGGATTAGAGAGAGTCCAATCTTTTTTTTGTTGCTTTTGCTGGTTGTATATATTGGAGGATAGTGGTTTAGGAGTAGTTAGCCTAATAGAAGAGTCCCTAGGGCACATGCTATTTTATTTTGAGTTATTTATAATGAATCTTACATAGTTATAAATGAAAGAACCTTGCTTTTTGTTTCATTATGGCCAAGTTCATTCACATAATTGCAATATGATTTCAGTATCTTGTTGATCTGCAAATTACTTTACATGGACGGAATTGTTGTATATGTAGTATAGTTTGGAAATAAGGTTTGCTAGGGACTAGAAAAACTCAAGTTAGGGGAGTGATGAGTGTAGAATATTGCATAATATGCATCCAATTTAACTTGTTTTGAGGTGAAAATTTGGAGAAATGGTTTCAAATTGATAATTAATAAAGATTTGTTGGGATGTAGGTAAGGGGTAGTAAGGGCATGCATAAAGCACCCCATCAAGTGCTCAAGGTCAATTGGGAAGAAGGGACCTCTTAACGGATGGCTTGAAAGCTCAAGGAACCAAGGAAATTTCAAGACAAAGCAATAACTACCGGTAGAAGCCATGCAAGACTTAATGGTACAATCCATGCAAGACCTACCAATGGATTACTCAAGCCTTATCAATAGAAAAGCCCACTGGAAAACTTCTACCTCTGCCCCTGCAAAACCAACTGGTAGGAAAGCCTACTAGAAAATACCTACCGGTAGCTTACCCACGACCTACTAGTAGAACATGCCCGAAAAGCCCAGACACTTCTCTATATGACTTTAACAACCACAAGGGCCACCTTTTGTCCTTTAAACCATGCCCTGACATTTTTAACACCCCATGATCATCTCCTAACCCCAACAAATCAGATTGGAAGTATGAAGGAGTGGGGAGGAAAGAGAGAGGGTGGTTATAAAAGCATAGGAGCACCATGCTTTTGACTCAATTTGCTTGTTTTGGTGGGCAACCTCTCTCCAATCATTCCAAGTCAGTCACTCATCCTAATGGAGAGAGGATGGACAAAAATAGGGGGATCCTTGACACAATTTTAGATTACAAGACTTTTAGAGAGAGAAGCTTCAAGGTAGGTGCTTGACTTATTTTGTTTGCCCGAATCTTCGCACATCACTCTGAAAATGTATATATGGCTTATGAGTGTAGGGGAGTATCACTCTCCCTCAGAATGATGTAGGAAAAGGGACAAACATGTGTGTGGAATGAACAAAATGTGTGTATGTGCAAAATCGCTCCCCAAGCGTAGAGAGAATCTTGCAATGCCATGTTTTACTTGGAGTGGGTATTCCAAGGTCATCTCCTCAGGGAAGGAAGGTCGAATTATGGTGAAGGTGATTTTGGTGAAAAAAGGAAAAGTGCAAAAATCTTTAATGTTTGAGTTTTGTGATTTGTGTTCTTGATGAAAATAAAATGGAAACAAGTGTTGCTAATCTAAAGAGGTCATTCCAATGGGGATGCCAAATCAACTCAAGACTTTCCTCCAATGGTGTCAAGATGTTTGATTGATTCATAGGAAATGCAGGACTAAAATGGAGGTGAGGATTCAAACAAACACCGTGACAAGTCTACGGTGTATCAAGAACTTACAACCATGTCCAAACTCAACCTAGTCAAACCAAATCAATGTACACTCCGAGGAGGAAAGAAAATGAGTTGCAGTAGCATACCTAATAGGAGTTCTCCCTTGGATTAGCAAACTTAAAGCTTAGCTACTCATACTAAAGGGAAAGACTTGCATAATGTAAAGTGACATAAAGAAGAAATGAAGATTGGAACTTAACTTAATGGAAGAAAACTTAAACTATGAAGAACAACATTCAATACCTATTTTAAAAACTTGACATGAAGAAAACTTAATACAACAATGGTGAAATCCAAAATGCAGAACTAAAATTTCAATGCACTTGTAATAAAGGACATTAAAGGTAATGAATGAAGCTTACAAGAGTATTCAAGAAGATTATAAGCAAAGATGGTAAAGGAAAATACAGAAATCTCACTTCTCTCACTAAAAACTACTCCTAAGCTTAGGTAGCCTCTCTCTCCCAAGAACTTGTGTTAATGCTAAATATATGGTGTGTGAGAGACTTCAAATTTCATCCATGAGGCTCCCCATAGCCTGTGTGTAAGCCTCCCATCAATGGGAGGAGAGTTGATTGGCTTTGTAGGGTAGGACAAGCCTACCCAGCAACTCCCTGGCTCCCCTCTTCTCTTTCATCCTCATAAATGCATTGGCCTCCAAAGTCCACCCCTAGGTGTGAGATGACATGTATGTGTGTAAGGGATGTCAAGGGACAAATGGGAGAATCAATGGTGGGACTCCTAAGCAAGTGGAAGTTGAGTTGCAGGCTTTCTGGGCAAAACCTTCCGGAAGGTTCATTCTAGTAGGCTAAACCTTCCGAAAGCTCTTCCGAAAGGTTCAAGAGACAAGTGGGAGAATCAATGGTGGGACTCCTATAAAAGTGGGACTTGAGTTACAGGCTTTTTGGAAGGTCGATGCAAACCTTCCGGAATGATCATTCCAATAGGCTAAACCTTCCGGAAGGTGCCAACTCAGGACCAATTTTCGTAAAATTGTCATAACTTTTGATGCAATCATTCGATTGAGCTGAAATTTTGATACAATATAGAGGACATCTAGATCTACAACCTTCACATTCGAAGTGGATCATGGTAAAAAATGGGGAAAACAGAGGTATTGAAATCAGTGGGCTAAACCTTCCGAAAGGTCTATTCAAACCTTTTGGAAGGTTTTCTTCCAAATGCATTTTTTCTTGATTTTTTCACCTTCCAAGCCTCCCAATCCCCGTGTAATGTGTCCATCTCTTCACCACTCATCCACTCTTAGTTGCACAGTTCCGACATCCATCATTTACGCTATACTTACCTACAACATCAAAATTTTCACATTATTCAGAAATTCGAGTAACTCTAAGTAATTAAATGCAAAATTTGAGTCAAAATGCATGGAATGAGGCCGTTAAATATGCAATATTACACGCTCAGCACCCCGCCCAACTTAAGCTTTTCTAGTCCCTAGCAAACTAAATGTAAAAATTAGGCAAACAAACATAAACCTATTCTAATTCCACTATTGCATTTAGCATATGCAACAAGCCTTTAAACCCTTAGGTGATCTCTAGTGGACGAGTTTTGTCTTGTGAAGATTTTCAATGTAGGTACGTACAAATTTATTTTCCTCAAATCCAACAATTGAAACGTATGCCCTTATCCTAACTAGCACTTGGATTTTAACAATAGCTTTGTCAATTATACCCGAACTAATCACACATAAATCACATCATAGCCCTAAATGCTATTCTAGAGTATCTACCTACACATTTCCTTTGAAAACTTGTGTGTGTGTGAAATGAATATGTAATTTAAGCATTTACTCAATAGAATCCACATTCACATAGCTATCCAAATTCAGCTTTGATGCAAAATTCACCAAGGGCTTCTCTCAAAAATGAATAACACTATGATTATCCTGCCATGCACACCATGTGTATATGTGAGATAGAATCTTATGCACAAACCGAAGTATGCTCACATATAATCCAAAAATGATGTGCATGCATAAGAATGAAACAACCTTGGCATAATCTCATGAAAGGGTTGTTAGGGAATTAGTTAGCAAAATCAACTTCTCTTTTTCTTTAAAAAGTGCGCCTTCTCCTTGCTTTCACTAGATCAATTAAGACTTCAACGGGTTGTAATGAGGCCTTGGGGTGATATTGAGGTAAGTGAAATGAAGGATATAGGATAACAAAGAGGGTTGTTCTGAGTTAATGACCTTTATTTAAAAAAAGTCTCCCTTTTCATGGGATTTTCAGTCTAACACCATCACCATGCCCTTTGTTTCTTTCTCTCTCTTTTCCTTAGCATTTTCCTTCTTGTTCTGTCATTCTTTTCTTCTTTTCACCCATTTTTCTACTTTTCTTGAATTTTCATTCTTTTCCTTTCAACTCTTTCAATTCAACATCATTCATCCCTTTTGTTGAGTTTCCACCATACTTCCTTCTCTTTTATGATCACTCATATTCAACTCTAGGAACAACCAAGGTGAGGTAGATTTTTATCATTTTGCACTGGCTTGGTCAAATGTGTGGTATGAAAACGAATTTACAATTAAGGCTCAATCACGACACTAGCGATAAACTTTTCACAAGAAAAAGGGTAAGGCTCAAAGGAAATTAAAGATGGCTTCAGATCATTTCTAGATAGGCATGGGAGAGCACATTGCATTTCAAGATAGTCAATCAACTACCCAAATGCATCTAGCCAAAAAAGCATAATGAGATTATTGAACAAATTTGAAATTTAAAAAATTGATCCTTGAGTAAATGTAAGTTCCCTCCAACAAGGATTGACACTAAAGCTCTCATGGATACTTATTCATCTCCACTATTCATGTCAAGCTCTAAAATGTGAACGCAATATGTAAATTGTAGAAATTGCACATTCAAGGTGCACTATGGTTGAGTTTGAAAGAAAACACATATGTGATACTCTAACATAGGATAAACTTCTATAATGTGCTCATGTATTCAAAGTTCAAAATGAAGATCAAACTATCACTAAACCCATACACTTTGAATAGGGGAATATGGTTCAATATTAGATATTTTCCAAAAAAAGTGTCAAAAATTTTAAAAATTTGCACATTTCCAGCTATTCTATACAAAAAGTAGTGGAACATGTAAATACACAACTTGAACTACGCATTTTCCTCAATACACAAGAAATCATGCAATGAGAAAAATGAAAGCAACATGGGAAATAAGATACCCCCCCTTTTTTTCTTTTTCTTTTTTTTTTTTGTATTTTGAAATAAACATTAAAGGGAAAATGAAACACAAAAGTGCTTGTTTACACCCCCCCAACTTAGACTCAAAAATGATACTGAATAAGATTTGTTATGATGATGCTCAAAATGATTTGAGTCCATATTAGAGAGAGGTAAACAAACTTCATGTTAAAATCTACACTACAACATCATGAAAAATAAAAATATAATAATAAAAGAAGTCTAACTACTATGTACATAAAAACATAACAAAAAGGGGCACATGTCAATCCAGCTTCAATTCGGATATGAGCTTGCACCCATTGATTATTTTGATTTTAAAATTTTTTTTGTTGAATAAATGTCCTTCCTAACCAATCTATCCAACAATACAAAGGATAATGATTCAAAAATCTCAACCAAACAAAGGTGCAAACAAGTTTATGCAATTCCAACAATGGAGTATACAATTTCTCTTTATAAATTTTTACACTTAACCCCATTTCAATGCCCTACCCAAGTTAAGGAATGTGAATCTCAACACCACTCTTAGATGGAAAAATGACCTTGGGCTCATTAGCCTCATATGAGATAATATCTTCATTAAATTTTTCACATCTAGAGTGGTGAGAGATTCAACATCAATTTGCATTCCATTGAGGTGATTATCCTCAATACATTGACTATGCTAAAAATGTTGTTCTTCATGCATAGTAATTATAGCATTAGTCAATGTAATAAGGTATTGGGTAATTTTACCATTGAATTCCATTTGGTATAGCATAAACTCGTGAAAAGTATTTTCAAATTCTTGTTCGATTGAGTCCTTATATATTGGATAGTGAAAAAATTCATTGGGTGGTGCAAGATTGGATGAAAAATTATAAAGTTCATTCTCCCAACCATAACTCAGATAACTCGGTGTAGCATAATGTGTAAAACCTGGGTAAATTTGAACTTTTTCTGAAAAATGGCAAAATGTTAATTTGTCACTATAATGCATATTTAAAATACTCATGTTATAGATCTTGGATGAGGAAACGGAGTTCTCCATTGGATTCTTATCGCAAAATCTAGTCACCCTGTCAAATTTGGTTAAATTCTGAGATAGTCAAATTTTTACACGTCGTTCGAGGCAACTACATGGCGAATGACATTTTAAAGGTCCCCAAAAATGAGTTTTATAAAATTTCTATAGAATTGGATAAAATTTCAAATAAATTAATTTGAACTTAATTCGGGACTTAATGAATTGTTTCGGGATAAAAAATAGACCCGAAAGTCAAAAATATGCGATGAAATGTGAACCGCACATTCGGGACTATAAATATAGACTTAAAATCAGATTTTTTCAGAAAATATCTCATTCATTCAGCCCACTTTGGCGGCCATAGAGAGAGGAGAGAGGAGAGAGGAGAGAGGAGAGAGGAGAGAGAGAAAAATAGTTCTTCAAAGCTTATTTCCCAAATCTGCATAGTTCCGTCGCTCGAATTAACTTGGAGCAAGAGTTAAAGTCGATCACTGCAACGAGGGCTACGTCGATGTACCAAGAAAAGTGGATTTCACCGAAGATCCAAAGAAAAGATTTTGAAGATATCAAGTTCATGGGCTATTGTTGGTATTCTTGGAAGTTCTACGACTTCCTCTACGCTACAAGAGATAGGGTTCCCTCCTACCTTGGTTTATTCTTACCTTAAGTGGGCTTTTAGTGGCTGAAATTGGTTTATATGTGGGCTGTCCAAGGGCTGTCTAAATGGACTGTTAAGGAGCTGAATTTGGGCTGTTTAAGGGGCTGAATTATGGACTATTTTTCGCCCATTGTACGGACTGTTTTTAGGCCATCTTGCAGACTATTTTTAGGCCATTTTGTGGGCTATATACGGGCTGTTATATGGTGGTTTATATGGGCTGTTTTGGTGGCTTATATAGGGGCTGTTTTGTGGCTTAGATAAGAGCCGTTACATGGGCTATTACATGGGCTGTTATGTGTTATATTATGCCTTAATGATTAAGTGTGTTATTAGCATAGATTATGTAATAACATGCTTGTGAATTGTGTTGGATACGAATGTTAATACATACTAGTTGATGTTTTGACATTGTGGGGAATTATGGCAAGCATATGCATTAGATATCAAGTACCACGACATATTTTGAGATATGTGGTTGAAATGGGTCCATATGGCATTCATAGCATGTTGGACATAATTGTTGTGTGCAATGGTTCATTACATTGTATATGCATGGAGACATCGCATATATTGGGTGTGAGTGCTTTGTGATATTAAACACAATTCTTGGTGATTGATATGTAGAATCGGTACGGTCGGATCGAAGATCCCATTGGGCCGCATGTTGCATGGAAAACTTGTGTTGGGTATAGCAAGAAGGGGTAGATCCCCCTGTCAGGTGCAAGGCCCGGCGACATGGTTATACACTCCCGTGTGGTGAAATTCCAGAAAAATGTAGTATGGTATACGGAACCGGCGGTATAAAATCCAAAATCCGTTGCCCAACAAGACACAAGATTTTGATTTATAAGAAAATACTCATTTAATGAGTACCATCCAATAATGATCTGATTTATAAAACGCATGATTTTTTATTCAAAGCGATCATTGGATGTATTTCTGTCGAAGATGGGTCATTACACATTGGCTTTGCATTGTGTTGTGAAAGTCGGTGAGGACTTGGGTTTAAGTGCATGAGTGAGTATCATCTCATTTCATGGCATGACATGGTTGCATTCTAACATTGAATGCATATTCTTGTATGAATGGTTGTTAAATGTGTTTGTTGCTTATCCACATTGCATATGCATCTAAGGTGGGGAGTAGCCCTTGTAGGATATACTCTACTGGGTGTTGGCTCACCCTATATGAGAAATATTTCAGGTGCAGGTTATGCGCCAGCTGACGGCTCACAATCGGGGTCCCATGGTCGAAGAAAAGCCGACTTATGGCTTTTAATATTTTGTTTGTAAAATTAGACTTGTAATTTAATTTCGGCATGTAATGTATGTAAAGAATTGTAATTGAAATTTTATGGACTAATTTTAATATAGCCTTGCATGTTTTGTATGAGTATCGATAAATGGACCCGGTGTGGTCATTGTTGAATATTGGGCCTCAGATGGGTCTTGTTATTATATGATTGCACAAGTTATGTTTTGGGTAGAGCTTCCCGTACAAAGGAGACTCTGCCCAAATTTTTTAAAATTATGGTTCCCGATAAATAGGGCATAATGGCATGATATCGAATTAATCGGTATGTACGGGTATTCTGCGGGTTGATGGGTAATCAACGGACCCTCAGATTTTGGGGTGTCACATAATGGTCGAGGTAAAAACTTTTGGAGGTCAATATTGAATTTGAACCTTTGCATGCAAAGTCTTGAACTGTATAATTTAATACGCACTGACTAGTGATGTGCCCATACTCATCACAAATCTCACACACATTTTCAAAATTTGGGGCATTTGACACATTATCATAAAAATTAGGAAACTTAACACAAAACACAAACTATAACAAACTATTTACAATCAAGACGACATACCATGGCCCATGATGAAAATCACAAGACTTACCTATGTCATCCAAAATCACCTTCGAACTCGACGCTTAACCTTCCCCGGCAATGGCGCCAAAAATGCATGACTTATTTCATTAGCCCTAATCTATGCACATCACTCTCAAATGTATATATGGCTTATCAATGTAGGGGAGTGTCACTCTCCCTTAGAATGATGTGGGAAATGGGACAAACGTGTGTGTGGAATGAAAAAAATGTGTGTGTATGTGCAAAATCGCTCCCCAAGCGTAGAGAGAATCTTGCAATGCCGTGTTTTATTTGTAATGGGTAGTCCAAGGTCATCACCTCAGGGAAGGAAGGTCGAACTGTGGTGAAGGTGATTTTGGTTAAAAAAGGAAATGTGCAAAAATCTTGGATGTTTGAGTTTGGTGATTTGTGTTCTTGATGAAAATAAAATGGAAACAAGTGTTGGATAATCCAAAGAGGTCATTCCAATGGGGATGCCAAATCAACTCAAGACCTTCCTCCAATGGTGTCTAGATGTTTGATTGATTTATAGGAAGCGCGGGACTAAAATGGAGGTGAGAATTCAAGCATACACCGTGACAAGTCTACAGTGTATTTAGAACTTACAACCATGTCCACACTCAACCTAGTCAAACCAAATTAATGTACACTACGAGGAGGAAAGAAAATGTGTTGAAGTAGCATACCGAAGAGGAGTTCTCCCTTGGATTAGTCAACTTAAAGCTTAGCAACTCATACTAAAGGGAAAGACATGCATAATGTAAATACACATAATGAAGAAATGAATATTGGAATTTAACTTAATGTAAGAAAACATAAACTATGAAGAAAAACATTCAATACCCATTTTAAAAACTTGAAATGAAGAAAACTTAATAGAACAATAGTGAAATCCAAAATGTAGAACTAAACTTGCAATGCACTTGTAATAAATGACATTAAAGGTAATAAATGAAGCTTATGAGAGTATTCAAGAAGATTAAAAGTGAAAATGGTAAAGAAAAATGCAGAAATCTCACTTGTCTCACTAAAAACTACTCCTAATCTTAGGTAGCCTCTTTATACCAAGAGCTTGTGTGAGTGCTGAATATATGGTGTGTGAGAGACTTAAAATTTCATCCATAAGGCTCCCCCATAGCTTGTGTGCAGGCCTCCCATCAAATGGGAGGTGAGATGATTGGCTTTGTAGGCTAGGACAAGCCTACCTAGCAACCCCTTGGCTCCTCCCTTCTCTCCCATCCTCATAAATGCAATGGCCTCTAATGTCCACCCCTAGGTGTGAGGAGGCATGTACGTGTGTAAGGAATGTCAGGGGACAAGTGGGAGAATTAATGGTGGGACCCCTAAGCAAGTGGAGCTTGAGTTGTAGGCTTTCTGGGTATTCTAGGAAAAACCTTCTAGAAGGTCAATACAAACCTTCTAGAAGGTGCCAACTCAGAACTA
Organism: Ilex paraguariensis; assembly: GCA_963454935.2. Classification (NCBI taxonomy): domain Eukaryota; kingdom Viridiplantae; phylum Streptophyta; class Magnoliopsida; order Aquifoliales; family Aquifoliaceae; genus Ilex; species Ilex paraguariensis. The sequence continues at coordinate 4,209,493 of CAUOFW020003946.1, forward strand.
GTTTTTGTAAAATTGTCATAACTTTTGATCTAATAGTCAGATTCAACTGAAATTTTGATACAATACAGAGCACATCCAGGTCTATAACTTTTATGTTTTGCACATTTTTAGATTCAAAGTGAATCATGGTCAAAAATGGGGAAAATAGAGGTATTGAAACCAGTGGGCTAAACCTTCTAGAAGGTCTATTCGAACCATCCGGAAGGTTTTCTTCCAAATGCATATTTTATTGATTTCTTCAACTGCCAAGCCTCCCAATCCGCACATAATGTGTTCATCTCTTCACCACTCCTCCACACTTAGTTACAGGGTTCCGAAATCCATCATTTACCCTATAATTACCTGCAACATCAAAATTTTTACATTATTCATACATTCGATTAACTCTAAGTAATTAAATGTAAAGTTTGAGATAAAATGTATGTAATGAGGCCGTTAAATATGCAATATTACATGCTCATCTATAGAAAATGAAGTTTTAGAGAGAGAAGTTGGATTTTTATATTTTCCTTCACCATTTTCATTGTAGTAAGCTCTATTTAACTTTTAATCTTTCCCTTTTGCACTCGAATCTCTTTTATTCAAGTTGTAATCAAGCTTAGCTAAGGTCCTTGTAGTTTATTTTCACATTTCCATCATATTTCCTTTAAGCTCTACCTTTTGGGTATGAATGGCTTTTCTCTTGTAGTTCAAACTCCTTATTTACATTAATAGAAGTTAATGCTTGATTTCACTACCATGTTTCTCTACTTCATGTGTTGTTCTTTCTTTGACAATGCATAGCTCAAATTTTAGTTAGCTAATGCAAGAGGAATTTCCTCTCGGGTATGTGAAATCGACACTCTTACATTCTCCCTCGTAGTGAAAAGTGTTTGGTTTGACTAGGTTGAGTGCAGACGTAGTTGTGGGCTTTTGATACACCGTAGACTTGTCATGGGGTATGCTTGTGCCTAACACAACTACAGTAGTCCCTCACTTCCTACAAATCAATCAAACATCGAGACAACATTGGTTGAATGAAATGAGCCAATTTGGCATTCCCATTGGAATGACCTCTATGAATTAGCCAACCTTGTTTTCTTTCATATTTCTTAACTCACAACTCACCAAACTTCAAATCACAAGATTTTCCAATTTTAACTTTTTACAAATCACCCTTCAAAAACACTCATTCCTTGTAAAACACAACATCGCAGGACTCTCTCTGCGCTTGGGGAGAAATTTTACACACATAGACATTTTTGTTCATGCACACATAATTTCCCCACTTTTTGCATTGAAATCAAGGAAGAGTGACATTCACCAATATCTATAAGCCATATACACATAATTCAGGTTCGTGTTTGGAAGTCGGGGAAAACCATCAAGCACTCATTCATCACATATCTCAAGAAATTATAAACAAGCAATTTCAACAAAATCCAATCATGTAAAATTAGTTCTATAAATTCTTACACCATTTTCCATACAATTAAACAAGATATTTCAACTCTAATCATGCTACCCATTCCATATACAACCATAAGTTGAAAAAAAAACCTAGTTCAGAAATGAACCCTACCTCTTGAAGCGTAATGTTGTGTAAGAGAAGTCCCAAATTATCCAAATCAAGCTTCAAAACCTTGATCCCAAAGATCCCATCCTTGAGATTTTTGGCAAAACCTGCATTCCTTGTACGTGCTCGTAGCTCTCATTTTGTAGGATAACTTTTGTTCTTGGCCCAAGGGAATCCAACGAACAGATTGCCCTAGATTGGAGAAGAAAAGTAGGAGATCCCTTGATTTTCTCTCTCTCTCTCTCCATCTATCCGAAAATGGCTGTGTAAATGGGAAGAAAAATTAGATTTTTCTCCCCTATTGATAACCCCCTTTACTTAGCTCTAATTAGGCCACAAGTCTCGTCTTTTCTCCAATTTTATCCTAAATCAATTAATTCTCGTCCCGTTTTAGCTTCCATACATTTTTTTATTGAATTAAATTTGAATTATTTTTTTCCTTTAGTAATATAATTTCAATCTCGTTTATTTTAGTCACGCGACGTCCGATTGCATCGTAAAATGTAAAAAATTATATTGTCTCATAATTCGATAAAAATTAACTGGGTAACTAAATTTCACTAGAAAAATCCAACAGCGAGGTTCGTTTCGTCATCTGAGTTCTAAAAAAATTTGAGTTTTCAACCCGTACCATAACAACTAATTACTATTTTACCCCTCACGACAAAATTTTAAATTTTTCTGAGTTTTAATTCTTCCCCCATTAAAAGAAATTTCATCCTTGAAATTTACAAACACATGCACATATAACCACATGCATATGCAACAAGTCATATAATGCTTTATGACTACAAGAACGTACCTCCATCCCCGAACAAGAATGGATAGCTGTCACGTATAGTGTCCTCATGCTCCCATTTCATCTCCTCCACGCCACGATGTTACCACAAAACCTTCACCGGCCTCATAGTCTTACCTCAAAAAAACTACTCTCGGCTAGCCACGATATGCATCAGTCCCTCCTCGAAGGTCCCATCTACATCAAGAACTACCTCACCGCAATCCACCACATGCGTAAGATCTAGAGTGTACTTATAAAGCATCAAGATATGGAACACCGCGTGAATACCAGATAGATTTGATGGTAACGCGAACTAGTAAGCAACTATACCAACTCTCTTGAGTACCTCGAAGGGCCCGATATATCTTAGCGACAACTTTCTTTGCTTTCTGAACCTGATCACTCCCCTCTTAGGCATCACCTTTAAGAAGACGTGACCTTCAACCTCCAACTCAAGAGGTCTCCGCTAACTGTCGGCAAAACCCTTTGCTACAACTTTAGAATTGATTACCCAAGTGCAGGTTGTGCGAAGTAATAAATTTCTTCGGAGTCCGAGGTCAAACCACAGGAAATTAGAAAAACAAGAGACACAAAACAAATAAAAAGCAAACTTGTAAGAACAATTTATTTAAGAGATTGTTGAGTTGAGAAAATATTGATTGGAGTAATTAAAACAATATAATAAAAATACTAGAGTATCAGGTACTCACTCTCATTTTCATACAATAATGATTAAAGACTTAAATCTCAACTTGAGACAAGAATCAGATGTCAGTTGATTCAAATAACAAATCAAGTAAGAAAATCAAAAGTTATAATCAAAAGATTATTTAGGAACCTAAATAATCATCCAATTATATTATTTTATGAAATAATGATAATTACCTCAAACAAGGAATAACCAGTTATTTATTCGCAGAGAAATTCAAGCAATTAATGTACATGGCACAACAACTCAAGGATTTTTATAGAGCAAAAATTTTGCTATAAGATCAAAAGTTAAATTAACAAAATATCATATATCATTAAACTCAGAATCAATAACATTACCGAACTTCATTGAGAGGTTCTCCCTTAGCCCTAGCTTAGCCTTCTAGCTAGACATGACAAACTAAAACTAGAAAGAAAAGATGGGAAAAAGAATTATCCCCTAAATCCTAGATGAGAACCCTTATATATACTAAAAATAAATCCTAAGTATAAGTAGAAGATATGAGGTTGTCTTGGAAGGAATTCCTTTCCAAAAAAAAATCTTGTAAGGTTAAATTCCGTGAATAAAATCTTTGGGGCGCGGGTACAAAATCTGTCCAGATTTTGAGCTTAGATTTCGCATATTTAGAGGTTGAATCACGACAATTTCGTGAGATACACTTTTGTAGCCCTTGGAGTCTTCTTTTCAATCCCCAAAAATCATGTAAATCAGATATCATAGTCAAAAGTTATGACCAGAATACTGAAAATATGTCAAATCCTTATTCTTCTAGGATATTTTCCTAATTCAACTTTAAATGAGTTTTTTTCCATCTTGGACTCCTATAAGGTTTAAATTGCTATCATATCTTCAAGTCTTCCTATTCAATCTTGACTCGTCAATCCTTATCAATTGCGATTCTTCCTCTAGTGATTGATTCACTTGCATTATTCNTCTTTTTTTTTCCAATCTGCTTTTTCACAGCTAGACATATTGTCTTTCTTTTTCTTTTCAACTTTTTTTTTCTTTTTTTATTTTAGCAAGACAACTGAATATATATGCTTCTTGTTTTAGCAAGACATCTAATGCAAGTATTCACAAATATGCAAAACTTTTTTTTTTATCATCTTTTCTCAACCAGCATCTCCTAAATTACATAAACAATAGAAAGCTCAATCTCGGNAATCATTAAATATAATAAAATAGTAATTTTGATGGTTAATCACACCCCCAACCTGAATATTACTAGTCCCTAGTAATACATAGATCCTAAAATCTAAAAACTAAAACTGAAAAACTAAATAATCTAATAAAATAAAACATAAATCCACTTTCGTAGGCCTCACGATTGCATTTAGCATATGCAACAAGCCTTTAAACCCCTAGGTTCCCCCTAGTGGACGAGTATAGTCTCGTGAGGGTTTCTAGAGATGATACCCACAAATATCACCCTATGATCAAATATCTGAATAATAATTTTATAACACAAATTGCTACCACAATATAAAAATTCTGAATTACAAACCTTTTTATAAGCACATGCAAAGCAAAATATAGAATTCTACGTTATATAAATGTATGCACTTATCATGTCCACATATAAATTCATGTGTAGTGTGAATTAATTATACCAAGTTAGCAATTTGTCTGATAATCACCTGTACAACCATCAACTATTCGTCTCAATAATCTTNTTTTTATAAGAACATGATATGAGATACAAAAATATAGAATAAATTTCTATGTGATGCTTAAACAGCTGCAAATTTAAAGGTACGCAAATTATTTTTATATTGTGGTGTCAATTTATGCATAAAAATGTTTTCTAAATATTTAATAACCATTATTTTTTTAATTTTTTTTTAGCAAAGTAAATAAACTANCATGTCCAAAAAAAAAACGTAATCCAAAAGAAAAGGATTTGACATAGTCTCATTAAAGGAAATCAAGACATAATATATTAATAATCACCATTCTGTTCCTTATTCACACAAGTCATGTATCCATCAATACACTCTTGAGATCAGATAGGACTTTATTTAAGGTTGTAATAAGGTCTTGGGATTAGGGTTTTGAAACGAAGGATATTCAGGAATTCAAATGACTATTCNTTAACAAAAATAAGCAAAATGTTAAATAAAAGAAAATGTTATACAACAATTATGTTGATTGTTAGATATGACTAATTCATATCGAGGATCCACCAATCCAATGGATTCCACTTCAACTATACCGTCCTCCAAAAATGGCTTCAATCATTGTCCATTAAAGGTGTTCCCATTATTGGGAATTTCAATCTCCACTATTCCATATGGAAAAACTTCTTTAACAATATACGGGCCACTCCATCTAGTTCAAAGTTTTCCTTTGAAGATATGTAGTCTAGAATTATATAAAAGAACTTTTTGTGAAGGTATAAAAGTCTTACGCAAAATATTTTTATCATGGAACACCTTCATTTGTTCTTTGTTAATCCTAGAGTTCTCATAACCTTCATTCTGAATCTCCTCAAGCTCATTTAACTATAATTTTCGTAATGTGCCAGCTTTGTCAAAACTAAAATTAAACATCTTAATGGCCCAATATGCCTTATGTTCTAATTCCACATGTAAGTGACAAGCTTTTCCATACATCAATCTATACAGAGACATGCCAATCGGGGTTTTGTAAGTAGTATGGTATGCCCATAACGCATCGATTAGTCGTAATGACCAATCTTTATGATCAGGGTTAACCGTNCTTTCACTCTTCACCCTTTTGAAGCACAATTTACAACACTTGCTCATATTTTTTTTCCTTCACATGCTTCCTATTTTTCTCTTTTTTTTTCCAATCTGCTTTTTCACAGCTAGACATATTGTCTTTCTTTTTCTTTTCAACTTTTTTTTTCTTTTTTTATTTTAGCAAGACAACTGAATATATATGCTTCTTGTTTTAGCAAGACATCTAATGCAAGTATTCACAAATATGCAAAACTTTTTTTTTTATCATCTTTTCTCAACCAGCATCTCCTAAATTACATAAACAATAGAAAGCTCAATCTCGGGATAACCAAGGGTAAAAGATATTATTTTTTTTATTGGCTTGGTTATTATATGTTGGGTAATAAAAAATAAAATAAAATTTTATTTCAAAGCTCAATCATGACTTCTAGGGATGATAATATTCAAAAAATAAGGCTTAGGCTCAAATAATATCAAAGATGGCCTAAAATCATATCTCAAGAGCTTTTGATAATACACTCCCCATGCAAATAATTTAAAGTCAAGCAATCATTCATAATATTGGTGTGGACCAAAATAAAAATAATGAGACTATTGAAGGAGATTAGCTGAATAAAAATATTTTTTATTGAGTAAATGTAAATAACCCTCCAAAAAAGATTGTATCAAAACTCACCAGGGTTTTTATGCATCTCCACTATATGTTTCAAGTTCTCAAGGTAAAATACCTAACAAATTTTTAACTTGGTAAAGTCCAAAGTGTACAAATTGTGAGTTTTTATAAGAACATGATATGAGATACAAAAATATAGAATAAATTTCTATGTGATGCTTAAACAGCTGCAAATTTAAAGGTACGCAAATTATTTTTATATTGTGGTGTCAATTTATGCATAAAAATGTTTTCTAAATATTTAATAACCATTATTTTTTTAATTTTTTTTTAGCAAAGTAAATAAACTAAAAAAAAACTTAAACTAGGAATTTTCACAACACAAAACATACCTATACCCCCCAACCTAAATCCAACATTGTCCTCAATGTAAAAATAAATACCTTAATGCTTAATAAAAATAATGAATAAAAATCAAAGGGATAGGAATACCTGGTGCCGCAACAACTCTAAAACCTAAAAATAAAAGACTTAACAAAAATAAGCAAAATGTTAAATAAAAGAAAATGTTATACAACAATTATGTTGATTGTTAGATATGACTAATTCATATCGAGGATCCACCAATCCAATGGATTCCACTTCAACTATACCGTCCTCCAAAAATGGCTTCAATCATTGTCCATTAAAGGTGTTCCCATTATTGGGAATTTCAATCTCCACTATTCCATATGGAAAAACTTCTTTAACAATATACGGGCCACTCCATCTAGTTCAAAGTTTTCCTTTGAAGATATGTAGTCTAGAATTATATAAAAGAACTTTTTGTGAAGGTATAAAAGTCTTACGCAAAATATTTTTATCATGGAACACCTTCATTTGTTCTTTGTTAATCCTAGAGTTCTCATAACCTTCATTCTGAATCTCCTCAAGCTCATTTAACTATAATTTTCGTAATGTGCCAGCTTTGTCAAAACTAAAATTAAACATCTTAATGGCCCAATATGCCTTATGTTCTAATTCCACATGTAAGTGACAAGCTTTTCCATACATCAATCTATACAGAGACATGCCAATCGGGGTTTTGTAAGTAGTATGGTATGCCCATAACGCATCGATTAGTCGTAATGACCAATCTTTATGATCAGGGTTAACCGTTTTTTCCAAAATATAAGAAATTTTCCGATTAGCTAGCTCTGCTTGACCACTTGTCTGTGGGTGATAAGGGGTTGCAACTTTATGTGTCACTCCATATTTTTTCATTAAATTTTCAAAAGGTTTATTACAAAAGTGAAATCCTCCATTATTGATAATGGCTCAAGGTATACCAAATCTGGAAAAAATATTCTCCTTTAGAAATTTCAAAACAACTTTATGATCATTTGTTCGACATGGTATAGCTTCGACCCACTTAGAGACATAATCTACGCCCACTAAAATGTACATATATCCAAAATATGGGGGGAAAGGTCCCATGAAATCTATGCCCCAACAATAAAAAATTTCTATTATCAAAATTGGATTTAGAGACATCATATTTCTATGAGTTAATCTCCCTAGTCTTTGACATCGTTCACACATCTTACAAAAATTATAGGCATCTTTAAAAATTGTTGGCCAATAAAATTCACACCATAAAATCTTTGCAGCTGTTTTTTTCATAGAAAAGTGGCCTCCACATGCTCCCAAATGACAAAATGATAAAATGCTACTTACCTCATCATTGGGCGTGCATATCCGGATAATCTAATCTGAATAGTATTTGAAAAGATATGGGTCATCCCAAAAAAAATTCCTTACTTAACTAGAAATTTCCTTTTATCCAAAGCAGTCCAAGCTGGTGGCATATTACCTGTAACAAGAAAATTCATAATGTCAGCAAACCATGGTGTTGAAGAAACTGCCAACAACTGGTCATCAGGGAAAATGTCCTTAATCGGCACTGTCTCAATTGACACATCACTCACAAGTCTAGATAAGTGGTCTGCAACTACTTTTTCTACTCCTTTTTTTATCTTTGATTGTTATGTCAAATTCTTGGAGTAAGAGGATCCACCTAAGCATTCTTGGTTTAGCATCTTTTTTAGTTAATAAATATTTAAGAGCTGCATGATGTGTGAAAATAACAATAGGGGATTCTATTAAATATGACCTAAACTTGTCTAAGGCAAATATTACTGCAAGTAATTCTTTTTCTATAGTAGAATAGTTTATCTGTGCATTGTTTAAAGTTCTACTAGCATAGTAAATAACATGTGGCTTTTTCTCATTTCTCTGCCCTAAAACTGCCCCTACAGCATAATCACTAGCATCACATATAATTTCAAAGGGAAGGCTCCAATTTGGAGGTTGCATAATTGGAGCAGTGATGAGCATGTCATTTAACTTATCAAAAGCCTCTTGACATGACTTATCCCACTCAAAAGGTGTCTCTTTCCTTAGGAGATAACAAAGTGGTCTAGATATAGAACTAAAATCTTTTATAAATCTCCTATAGAAACCAGCATGACCCAAGAAAGATCTAACATCCCTAAGGGTTTTAGGGGTAGGTAAATTAGCAATTAATTCAATTTTACCTCTATCTACCTAAATTCCATCAGAAGAGACAATGTGACCGAGAATAATTCCCTTTCTAACCATGAAATGACATTTTTTCCAATTAAGCACAAGGTTCTTTTCTTCACACCGTATAAGCACTTTCTCAAGATTTGACAAATAGTCATTATAGGAATTACCAAAAATAGTAAAATCATCCATAAAAAATTCAAGAAAACATTCAACCATGTCACTAAAAATACTTAGCATGCACGTTTGAAAGGTCGCAGGTGCATTGCAAAGTCCAAAGGGCATCCTTCGATATACAAAAGTACCAAAAGGACAAGTAAATGTGGTTTTCTCTTGGTCTTCTACGGCAATTTTAATTTGGTTATATCCCGAATAACCACTAAAACAAANAAAATACCAAAAAGACAAGTAAATGTGGTCTTCTCTTGGTCTTCTAAGGCAATTTCAATTTGGTTATATCCTGAATAACCATCTAAAAAATAATAGTACATATGTGATGCTACCCTTTCTAAAATTTGATCCATAAAAGGTAAAGGGAAGTGATCTTTCCTAGTCACAGAATTTAATTTTCTGTAGTCAATGCACATCCTCCAACCAATTACTATCCTAGTTGATNCTTTCTAAAATTTGATCCATAAAAGGTAAAGGGAAGGAAATGATCTTTCCTAGTCACAGAATTTAATTTTCTGTAGTCAATGCACATCCTTCAACTAGTTACTGTCCTAGTTGGTACAAGTTCATTATTTTCATTAGCAACTACAGTGACTCCAGATTTCTTGGGGACTACCTGTGTAGGACTTACCCACTTACTGTCTGCAATAGGGTAAATAATTCCTACATCTAACAATTTCAGCACCTCATTCCTTACAACCTCTTTCATATGTGGATTTAGTCTTCGTTGCATCTCCCTAGATGTTTTAGCATTATCCTCCAAATAAATCTTATGAGTGCAAACCAATGGACTAATTCCTTTTATATTGGCTAAAGTCCAACCAATTGCATTTTTATGTTCTCTAAGAAGTTGTAGTAACATACCTTCCTGTGTTGAATTTAATTGAGAAGAAATTATTACCAAATATGTTTCATCATTTCCCAAGAATGCATACTTTAATTCTACCGGTAATTGCTTCAAATCCAACTTGGGAGCTTTATCACAAGATGGGATTGGTGGATTGATTCTTGGTGGAAGCTCCTCAAATTTCTGTTTCAACTCTCTCATTTCAAGCACCTGTGAGGAATTCAACAACTTAGTCAAAACAGAAATTTCAGAATTATTCTCATTTATCTCTAACAAAGAAGAATGTTCCAGCAAGCATGCCTCAAGTGGATCAAATAGAGAAGAATCATATACTCTACTTGGAATAAGAGACTCAATCATATTAACCTCATGTACATCCTCATCAACATTCTCTGGTTGTTTGCACACATTAAAAATATTGAGCTCTAATGTCATATTCCCAAAAGTTAACTTCATCACACCATTCCTACAATTAATTAATGCATTTGAAGTTGCTAGGAATGGTCTGCCTAAAATAACAGGAATTTGCACAATAGCATTTAATACAGGTTGAGTATCCAAAATTATAAAATCTATGGGAAAATAAAACTTATCAACCTGTACTAAAACGTCCTCCACCATACCCCTTGATATTTTTACTGATCGGTCAGCTAATTGAAGTGTAACCGAAGTGGGTTTTAACTCTTCTAACCCTAATTGTTCATATACTGAATAAGGGAGCAAGTTCACACTAGCTCCTAAATCCAATAAAGCCTGTTCAATTTTGTGGTTACCTATAACACAAGAAATAGTGAGGCAACCTGGGTCTTTATATTTTGGTGGAGTCCTATGTTGTATGATGGAAGATACCTGCTTAGTCAAAAATGCCTTCTTTTGCACATTTAATTTCCTTTTAATAGTACATAATTCTTTCAAAAATTTTACATAAAAAGGTATTTGTTTAATAGCATCCAACAAGGGAATATTGATTTTCACTTGCTTAAAAATCTCTAACATATCATTATGCATATAAGGCTTGGTAGAAGTAAGCAATCTCTGTGGGAATGGTGCAGGTATGACATACTTCTCAGGCTTATTGATTTCAGAGCGATTAATTTTATCACCACTCTCCGTAGGTTTTGAAATCTTTTCAGATTGTTGAATTTTAGAAGGAATAGTTTTATCAATTTCTTTCCCACTATGGAGTGTGGTAATAGACTTTACCTGCTCATGTACCGTATCAGAAGTGCCAATTTCATTCACAAAAAATTGACCTGTGGATTTGGTTGTGGTTGTGCTGGGAACTTACCTTTTCCCTGATGACAAGGGTCAATAGTCAACTTAGTGATTGCACTCCTAATATCTTCAATAGCCTGAGTAGTTTGTCTATTAAAATTTTTCTATTTTCTGTTGTAATTTTCTTGCTTATTGTGTGTACTCTTGATATCATTTATAGTCTGTGTGATTTGATTGATAAAATTTTCCTGACTCTGCATCATTTGTGACAATGCCTCTTCAAAATTTCTCTTAGGGGGTGGAACATAGGGTGCAACATTTGAGGAATTTTGTTGAGGTGGTTGTGATACATGATTTTCATTCCTCTAACTAAAATTTGGATGATTCTTCTACCCCGGGTTGTATGTGTTTGAGTAAGGATTATTGTAAGATTTTAAAAAAGTATTTGCAGCATTTGCTTGATCAGCCAAGACTTCTTTTAAAACAGGTAATGTTGGGCATTTCTTCATAGGATGTCCAGGGATCTCACAAATACTACACACCTCCTCAACAGGCACTGTGTCAACTTGATTAACCCTTTTGTACTCCATATCTTCTACCCTCCAAGCTAAGGTGACAATTCTAGCTCTTAGGTCATCTTCTTCCCTCAGCTGGTATTTACCCCCACTAGATGATGAAGATTGTGCAGTTTTACCTTTAGGAGGTTCTTGGGATGTGGTATCCCAAGATTGTACATTTTCAACTAACTTATCTAAGTAGTCAAAGGCCTCGTCTGGTTCCTTATTCATGAAATCACCATTACACATCATCTTAACAAATTGACGAAACTGTGGGCTCAAACCCTCATAAAAGAAACTTATCATGCGACAGCTCTCATAACCGTGATGTGGACAAGATGCAAGAAGGTCTTTAAATCTTTTACAACTTTGATAGAAATTTTTAGTCTCTTTTTGAGAAAAATTCATTATTTGCCTTTTTAAAGAGTTTGTGCGATGTGTGGGAAAAAACTTTTTCAGAAATTATTTTTGCATCTCAAGCCATGTACCAATGATTCTAGATCTAAATGAATTTAACCAAGTCTTAGCTTTTTCCTTTAATGAAAAAGAAAACAACTTTAATTTGATTGTATTCACTGAGACATTCTGATCATGGAACATAGCACATACATCCTCAAATTCTCTAATGTGTAGATATGGATTTTCTGAATCTAGGCGAAGAAATTTTGGGAGTAATGTAATCATGCCAGGTTTGAAAATCAAATTTGTGGCATTTAATGGAAAGATAATGCATGAGGGTGCAGTTTGGCGTGCAGGCTGTAAATATTCACGCAAAGTCCTTCCTTGATTAGCATTTAAATTATCCACATCGTTCTCATCATGATTACTTACTCTATCAATATGATCCTCATGTTCAAGTAAATTATTTTGTCTATTATCATTAGGATCAACAGTCATTGTATGAGAAGTATGATTTGAATCAGATGAATCAAATAAATTTCCAAACAGAGTGTCTAAATCTTCTCTTATCAAATGACCACTCAAATCACGATGCCAAGAACTCATACAACAAATAAAAGAAATAAATAAATAAAACAGAAAAATAACATAAATAACAAAAAGAAAATAAATTTCGGTAAAATAAATAAATAATTAAAAAATAGAACGAAGTTACCGAATCTCCGACGAATCGCAAATACTGAAAACCTCACTAGATGTGATGGTGGCTCCTTGTCTTTCAACTCCCCAGCAACGGCGTCAAAAACTTGCTACAACTTTAGAATTGATCACCCAAGTGCAGTTTGTGCGAAGTAATAAATTTCTCGGGAGTCCGAGGTTGAACCACAGGAAATTGGAAAAACAAGAGACACAAAACAAATAAAAAGCAAACTCGTAAGAACAATTTATTTAAGAGATTGTCGAGTTGAGAAAATATTGATTAGATTAATTAAAAATATATAATAAAAATACTAGAGCATCAGGTACTCCCTCTCAATTCTATACAATAATGATTAAAGACTTAAATCTTAACTTGAGACAAGAATCATATGTCGATTGATTCAAATAACAAATCAAGTAAGACAATCAAAAGTTATAATCAAAAGATTATTTAGAAACCTGAATAATCATCCAATTATATTATTTTATGAAATAATGATAATTACCTCAAGCATGGAATAACCAGTTATTTACTCGCAAGAAAATTCAAGCAATCGCTGTACATGGCACAACAACTCAAGGATTTTTACAGAGTTAAAATTTTGCTATAAGATCAGAAGTTAAATTAATAAAATATCATAAATCATTAAACTCAGAATCAATAACATTACCGAACTTCATTGAGAGGTTCTCCCTTAGCCCTAGCTTAGCCTTCTAGCCAGACATGACAAACTAAAACTAGAAAGAAAAGATGGGAAAAAAAATTATCCCCTAAATCCTAGATGAGAGCCCTTATATATGCTAAAAATAAATCCTAATTATAAGTAGAAGATATAAGGTTGTCTTGGAAGGAATTCCTTTCCAAAAAGAAATCTTGTAAGGTTAAATTCCGTGAATAAAATCTTTGGGGCGCGGGTACAAAATCTGTCCAGATTTCGAGCTTGAATTTCGCATATTTAGAGGTTGAATCAAGAAAATTTCGTGAAATACACTTTTGTACCCCTTGGAGTTTTCTTTTCAATCCCCAAAAATCAAGTAAATCGGATATCATAGTCAGAATACTAAAAACATGTCAAATCCTTATTCTTCTAGGATACTTTCCTAATTCAACTTTAAATGAGTTTTCTTCCATCTTGGACTCTTATAAAGATTAAATTGCTATCATATCTTCAATTTTTCCTATTCAATCTTGACTCTTCAATCCTTATCAATTGTGATTCTTCCTCTAGTGATTGATTCACTTGCATTATCCATTATTACTTTAAATCAACCAATTTACCTGCAAAATAAACCAAACAACTAGAAAAAGTATCAAATTAAAAAATCAAGGAATTCAACACATTTAATCACAAATAATATGTAATTAACCAATCATTAAATATAATAAAATAGTAATTTTGATGGTTAATCACCCTTCTATCGACTTTGTGCTATAAGAAGACACTTGTGTAACAAGTCCACTTTCTTCGAGGTGTCTCTGATCAAATTTAAATCCATAAAGGGTTTTTCTCCAACCTCCGTCCAACAAACTAAAGAACGACACGACCTCCTATAAAGTGCCTCATAGGATGCCATCTGTATACTCTTCTAGTAACTATTATTATAGGTGAACTCCACTAAGGGTAAGTGTTCCTCCCAGCTAACCTTGAGATCAAAGACACATGCCCAAAGCATGTTCTCTTAAATTTGGATGGTCCTCTTCTACTGTCCGTCTGTCTAGTGATGAAAAATTGTGCTCATCATCAACTATGTCCCTATAGCCCTTTTGAAGATCTCTCAAAAATGGGCTGTGAATCTGGGGTCCCGATCTGATACTATAGATATAGGTACCTTATCTAGCCAGATTATATCCCGTATATACAATCTGTAGAATTCCTTCAATGTGAAGGTCATCCGCACTGCCAAAAAGTATACCAACTTCATAAGCCGGTCCTCAATCACCCATACCGCGTCATGCCCATGTGAAGTCCATGGTAAGTGGGTCACAAAATCTATAGTGACGTGCTTCCCACTTCCATTCAGTCACCTCCAAAGGCTGGAGCGACCCTGCTTGTCTCTAGTGCTCAGCTTTGACCTACTGACACGTGAAATATCTACTAACAAAGTCTCCAACTTGTCTCTTCATTCTGCTCCACTAATAATCACCTGGATACACAGCAAAGTGGGAGTAATGAAAATCTCAGAGGATCTCTTCTCTCAGATCTATAGACTAGGGAACCACAACCCTTCCCTTATGTTGAAGACTACCATCTACGTGGATGGCCCAGCCCTCATCACCTATACCCAATCGTACCCTGTCCTTGATGGATAATATCTCCATGTCCTACCCTTAGGACTCGATCACTGTAAGACCCTGTACTAAAAAATTAAATAAGAATACTAATATCTTAAGAGTTTTCCAAATATGAATAAAATGAGGATAAACACTTAGAATCATTGTTGAAATATTAATCATGAAGTTTGAGTTTCGAACGGATTGACTTTTGGGTCAAACTTAATTTTTTTTTTTATGTGTTTAAGATTGATAAGGGTAACTAAATAAATATATTAATTTTTTTTATCAAAATAACATTACCATTGAATTCGGGAGGTCGGAAAACATTGGGAGAGGTAATATGGGATGTATTAGAAGTTATGAAGTATTTTAGAAGTAAAACCAAATTGGAGTGAAATTGGGTAAAAAGGGGTGATGGACACTGCTTAGTATTTTGATCATAACTTTATATTTTGATGTCCAATGGATCTGAAATTTGGACAGGCAATAGTAGACATCTAGGGATACAAAAGTGTATTTCATGACAAATTTCCAATTCGACCTCTAAATGGGTCAAAACTGACCTGGAAGTCGCACCAAAAATCTGTGAACAGTACAAAGGAAACCCGATTTTTCTGAACAGAAAATATCGGGTTTTGCTCGATTTTCTTGCCCTATAAAAACCTAATGTCGTCCCTTTAGCATTCATTTCACCCCTCCAAACCCTAGGAACCATTTTAGAGGAAGAGAGGAAGATAGAAATACCAATCAAGAGGGATTTATACCTTGTAGAAATCAAAACTTCAAATTCTTCAAGAATACATTCTCCTCCCATTTTCTTCCATTCTTGCTACCCTCTCACCCAAATCTTTTGAAACCCTAGGAGGAGAAGATTAAGAGGAAAAGAAAGGAGAGCAAGAAGGTCTTGAAGCTTGGGTCTTAGCTTGGAATCTTGATTTAAGGTAGGGGATTTTCTCTCAATCTCTCACATTGAGGCTAGATATATATCTATAGATATATATATGTATATAGATATATGTTTCTTCACTCTCCTTCTCATATATATAATATGAAATACATGATTCTTGTTCTATTTGTAATAAATGCCATGTTTTGAACAATATGAAGGGTGGGTAACCACCAAAGCTCTATTGATTTTTTTTTTTTATCTTCAAAGCCCTAGTTTTCAAGAAAAGGGGATTTTCTCCTAATTTCTTCTTTGTCTTTGATTTTAAAACTTTAGTGTTGAATATTGTATAACACAATGATATAGATTACGATCTCTTGCATATTTTCTTGGATTATTCGATTATATGACAAATGTGAAAACAAAATTGGGGATTTTACTATATTTGGGAAATTGTTGTGAATTGTGAATATTCTTGATTTCCTCATTGTATGGTTGTTGTGATGGACTTGGATTACCTTCGAGAGATGCCGTAGAGTGTTAGAGGTTAGTCTATCCCAATGGGGGGTGAGATGGTTGCCTAATGCTCGTAGTGGATCGTTGTTGTGCTCGCGATCACTATTGTTCACATATACACCGAGGAAAAGGGTTAGTATACTAGACACCTTGGGAGGATTTCGTCAATGCCGTAGGAGACGGTACACGCCCTTCCTAAAGAGATTTGTGATTGTTGGTTGGAATTGGTGGACTAGGCATGATCGTTAGGTAGATTCACGAGAAGCAATCAACATACATGGTACGGGGATGAACCAAAAATACATGGAATCGGGAGTTGGGTCGTTCTTGCCGATGCATTGGTATGGGACAATGCTTAGGGAGAAGCCCTTCTTAAATAGCTTAAATTAGAATTTTGTTTATCGATGCTAAACTCACTTTATTCTTTTAACTGATTATTGCTATTGTTTAAACTTGAGATCTCTTTTAAAATGTCACTGTTTTCATTCCAAACCTATATATATGTTAGTTGTGAAATGAGACCGACCGTTTGCTATGTTTTTCAAACCTTGTTTGAGTTGAGAGGATTTTGCTACAGAGCTTCGTGCTCACCCCCTACAAATAAAATTTTTTCAGATTTCACACTTGAGGAGGAGTTAGGAGCCGAGGAGCCCACCCATTGGAAGACTCCGCTTGACGGGGATGTGGATCCCGAGGTGGACGCTTAGAGCGACACTTTTATTTTGTTCTAGACTAGATTATGCTTAGAATATCCTTTTGAACTCTAGTTCATTTCTGTTATTTCCGCTGCGTTATATTATTACATTTTGGAGATGTAAAGGCCAAGATTAGACCTATTAATTTGGGATGATAGTGTGGATATGACATATGATGAATGCAAGTTTATTTTATGATGGAAAAATGGACCCGGTGTGGTCAATAGTTATGCATATGTGGACCCGGTGTGGTCAATTGTAATATAATTGTACAGGTTGTGTTTTGGGTAGAGCTCCCCGTACAAAGGAGACTCTGCCCAAATTTTGTTAAAATATGAATGGTTGATGAATGAAACTTTCGTCGTGATGAATTTTACTTAATGCTCTCATACGGTAAATGGTTTTTAGAATGTAATGTCACCCACGGGGGTTTTTGGGGCGTTACAATCACTCTGCTCAATATGGGAGGCATAGCCACTAGACTCCCCAAACTACCCTAAGCTTGATAGTTATAGTGTAGCCCAAACTATTCTACAATCTCAAGCATCTACCACTCTCGGGAAGCTATACTAGCCAAGACTCCTGGTGACTTCAAGCTGAGAGCATTAGTCATCATATTTACCTTGTCGGGATACTAATGCAAAGTAAAGTCATAGTCGTCCAAGTACTCCATCCACCTATGCTACCTCATGTTTGAGGTCCTATAGCATGAAGATGTACTTTAGACTTTTATGGTCCAAAAATTCCACGAATTGTTTCCCATACAGATAGTGATGCCTTGCCTTCAAGGCATGTACAATAGCTACCAACTCGTTGTTGTGCATTGGGTAGTTCTGCTCGTGGTTATTTAACTGTCGAGAACCATAAGTCACCACCCTCCTCAACTAATTCAATACATCCAAGTCCGTCCTTTGAGGCATCATAGTATACTATGTACTTTTGTCTCCATCCCAAACTATCAAAATATGAGTTGAAGTAAGTCTCCTCTTTAACTCCTGGAATGGCCTCTCACATGAGTCATCCCACTAAAACTTGACCTTCTAGGTCAATCTAGTCATAGGTGCAACTATTCGGGAGAAGTCGTCAATGAATCTCTGGTAATATGTTGTCAATCCTAAGCAAGATGGGAGTTAAAGTCAACAGTGCAACCACCCACTTTAGAGTTGAAGTAATTGCAATCCACATTAAAATATACATTCTTGGGGGAGCACAAAACATTTCTAGTGGGGATAAGCTCTTCATTGGAGCCAAAGCAAGATGAGACATTGTTACAAAAATTAGCCATCTTCATTGGAGCCAAAGCAAGATGAGATATTTCCATCAAGGGAACTAGCCCTCTCATTTGCATTCACATAATCTATCTAAAAAAGAACATCAAGTCATCCCGACAATCACAAAGAAGGCTCAATCCCATCACGAAAGATGTGGCTAGAGATGAAGTGCTCAAGTTACTTGACATGGGCATTATCTTTGTAATTGTCGATAATAAATGGGTTAGCCCCCTACGCAAGTGGTACCAAAAAAGTCAAGGGTGATAGTGGTGGCTATTGAGGAGAATGAGTTGATTCCGATAAGGGTGGTTATCGATTGGAGAGTTTGCATTGATTACTGGAAGCTTAACTCATGCACTCGAAAGGATCATTTTCCCCTACCATTCCATGATCAAGTGCTAGAAAGGGTAGCTGGAAATCTTTTCTATTATTTTTTGGACGGCTACTCTAGCGACAATCAAACAGAGATCACCCTGGAAGATCAAGAGAAAACAACATTCACATGCCCTTTCAAAACATATACCTATCGACAAATGTCATTTGGATTCTGCAATGCTCCGATAACTTTTCAAAGATGTATGATGGGGATATTCAGCGGCATGGTGGAAAAGATTGTGGAGGTTTTCATGGATGACCTTTCAGTGTTTTGGGACTCATTTGAAGGATGTTTGAAGAATCTAGAGAAACTATTAGAGAGATGCAAAGAGAAGAATTTGGTGCTCAATTGAGAGAAATGCCACTTCATGGTAACACAAGGGATTGTGCTTGGACACATTGTGTCTGCAAAGGGAATTGAAGTGGATAAGTCTAAAGTGGAAGCAATTTCAAACCTACCCACTCCAAGAGTAGTTAAGGACATTAGGTCATTTCTTAGCCACGCAGGTTTTTATCACTGTTTCAATAAGGATTGTAGTGCATTGGCAAGACCTTTGACACGTTTGTTTGCAAAGGATGTCCCATTTGAGTGGTCAAATGGATGTAAGACATCTTTCAAAAAATGTAAAGGTATGCTTACCTCACCTCCAATCATGCGACCACGCATGTGGGAACTCCCATTTTAGTTCATGTGCGACGTGAGTGATTACGCAGTCGGCGTAGTGCTAGTTCAAAGAGAAGATAAAAGGTTGTATGTGATATAATATTCAAAACTATAAATGAAGCACAAATGAATTACACCACTACTGAAAAAGAGTTGCTAGCTGTAGTTTTTGCATTGGATAAAGTTAGATCATACATCATGGGTTCACCTATTGTAGTCTACACAGTTCACTCTGCTTTGAAGTATTTGTTGTCTAAGAAGGATGCTAAACCGAGATGTATTAAGTGGATTCTCTTCCTTCAAGAATTCAACCTAATCATTAAGGATAAAAAAGGAGTCGAGAATGTGATGGCTGACCATTTCTCACGGCTTGTTGTCCAAGACGCCAAAGATCACATCCTTATCCCCGATTTTTTCCCTGATGAACATCTACTTTCTACCCATTCAGTTTGTCCATGGTATGCTGACATTTGCAATTTTCTTGCCACATGACAAATACCCTCACATTGGACCCCAGAATATATGAGAAGATTCATAGCAGATATGAAGTATTTCTGATTTGATAACCTGTACTGGTTCAAATATTGCCATGATCAAGTCATGAGGAGGTGTGTACCAGAAAATGAATAGCGGGATGTCCTTTTTTCTCATTCTAAAGCGTATGATGTGCACTTCTCTTCCAAGAAAACTTCAGCTAAATTTTATTTTTTTTACCCACATTGGATAAGGATTGTGTCTCATTCTGTAAGCAATGTGATAGGTGACAAAGGTTGGGAAGTGTGACCTATAGAAACATGATGCACCTCTCCCCCGTGCTTGTCATTGAAAATTTTGATTGTGGGGGTATTGGCTTTATGGGTCCATTCCCTATATCTTTTGGCTACCTTTATATCCTGTTAGCAGTGGACTACGTGTCCAAGTGGGTAGAGGCAATCCCGACCAAGACCAATGACCAACGAGTCGTGGTCAAGTTTTTAAAAGAAAACATATTTTCTACGTTTGGGATAACTCGTGCAATGATAAGTGATGGTGGCTCACACTTTTGAAATAGACCATTTGCTTCTGTGATGCATAACTTGGTGTAACACCCACAGACTAATAGCCAAGCCGAGTGGGCCAACGGGGAGATAAAGAGCATACTTGAGAAAACTGTTAACTCGAATTGAAATGATTGGTCACTTAGGTTGAACGATGTCTTATGGGCTTATCACACTGCTTTTAAGACCATTATTGGTATGTCTCCCTATCGGCTAGTCTATGACGAGGATTGTCACTTCCCGGTGGAGATGGAGCACCATGCATATTGGGCTATAAAAAAATTGAATTTTGACTTGAGTCTAGCTAGGGAACATAAGAAGTTGGAGTTAAATGAATTGGAAAAAATTTGTAGAGATGCATACAAGAGCTTTAGAATTCACAAAGAAAAGGCCAAAAATTTCCATGACAAATCCATTTTAAGAAAGACATTTGAGCCTGGCTAAAAAGTACTCTTGTATAATTCTTGCCTCTCATCTTCCAAGGTAAACTCTGATCACGATGGGATGGCCCCTACGTTGTCAAGGTAGCCCACCCAAATGGGGCCATAGACATAGAAAACCCCGAAGATGGTAAAACATTCAAGTTCAATGGCCAAAGACTTAAACCATTCTTCGAGAGTTTTGAAAATCAAAGAGTGAATGAGGAGTTGGTGGAGCCGATCTATCAGATCTTGTTGAGGCATAACTGTTCAAGTAGCTATAAGTGTACATTTGTTTTCCTTTGTTCTTTACAACTTAAATTGTCTACTTACTTTCATCTGTACATAGTGTTCTTTCTTCATGTGTTTAGATAGTGGTGTTTTTGTTAATTCTCATTGCGAGGTGTTCTCTTGCCCTTCTTGTCTTTTAAATTTCATTATCTCATTGCATACCATTTTTTTGCATTGAGGACAAAGCATAGTTCAAGTTGGGGGTGAGGTGCACCATTTCCATGATACACCAATTTTTGTTGGTAATACCATTTTGTGGTGAAATGCATCATTCGTATATTCTACCATTTTTTGTGTTATATATTCTACCAAATTTTATATAGAATAGTTGAAAAATATGTGAAATTTTAAAATTTTGTGGAAAATATCTAAATGTTGACTCATATTCCTCTATTCAAATTGTTATGGGATCTATGATAGCTTGATCTTCACTTTGAATTTTTAATACATGAGCACATCATAGAAGTTTATCTTATACCTGAGTAGCACATATGTGTTTTCATTCGAACTCAACCATAGTGCACTTTGAATGTGTTATTTCAACAATTTATTGATTGGATCCACATTTTAGAGCTTGACATACATAGTGGAGATGAACTAAGTACCAATGTGAGCTTTAATGTCAATCCTTGTTGTAGGGAGTTTACATTTACTCAAAAGAATATTTTTCAAATTTGAAATCCGTTCAATAATCTCATTATGCTTGCTTTGGTTAGAGTGCACATGGATGGTTGGTTGACTTTGTCTCAAATTGTCAATATGCCTCCCCATGCATATTTAGAGATTATCTTAGGCCATCTTTGAATTATGTTGAGCCTTAGCATTTTTTTGTGAGAAATTCATCCCTAGTGCCATGATTGACCCTTAATTGCCACGTGTTTTACCAAGCCAGTGCAAAATAATTAACACACCTTGGTTTTTTTGAGATTGATTGTGATTAATTATGATGAAAGGGAAATGTGTGGAGGAAAATAAAAAAGGGATGAATGGTGCTAAATTCAAATTTTGAATGAAAAAGAAGAGAAAATCCAAGAAACAGGAGAAAAATGGGGTTGGAAAAAAATAAAAATTAAAGAAAAAGAGAAGAAAAATGCTGAGAAAAAAAAAAGAGACATTAAAGTGAAGTGAAGTTGTAAAGGTGAAAATTCCACAAAAAGGAGATTGTTGATAATCAAGGTCATGTGCTCGCAATAACCATTTTTGTCTCTCTCTACCCTCCATTTTACTCAACCCCAACCTCACACCAAGGCCTCATTACAACCCATGAATGCCCTAAATGATCTAGAAGAAGCATGGTGAGAGCACACTTTAAATAAAAAGAAAAGTTGGTTTTGCTACCTATTGCCCTAACATTCCATTCATGAGATTATACCAGAGTCGTTTCAATTGTTAATGCATGCATGCCATTTTTTGTGATTATAAGTGAGTATATTTTAGTTTGTGCACAAGATTCTATCTCACATATACACATGGAGAGGATTCTAGGATAATCATAGGGTTCATTTTTGAGAGAAACCCTTGGTGAGAATTGCATGAAAGCTGAATTTAAATAGCCAAGTGCATGTGGATTCCGTTGAGTAAATGTCTAAATTGCATATTCATTCCACACACACACAAGTTTGAAAGGAAATTTGTAGGTGTATACTTTAGGATAGCATTTAAAGCTATGATGAAACTCATGTGTGATTGGTTCAGGTGTTTGAAAATTTGTGTCAAGCAACCCAGAGCTACTAGGATAAGGGAATATTTTTCAAATTTTAGATATGAGAAAGGAGTAGGAATACCCTTTGTACTATAGCTTGTGCCTTATGTATTGGTTGTTCATTTTTTTGAATTTAGAATTCCATGTACTGGTTTTGAAAACATCAAGGCTCAATTCGCATTGCAATTTTGTAAATGAATTTGGACGTAGTCATACATCGTGGTTCATTAGAATGGACCATGTTCTTGGGTGGTTGAATTAGGAAATAGGTCACTAGAATGTTTTGGAGTCAAATAAACATGGAATGGGAGTGAGGATGAGTGCATAGGGAATTTTTGCATGCACTCCAAAAATTCTAGCATGATTATCCTAGCATGCACTCCGAAAATGGTGTGCATGCATAACAATGAAACAACCTTGGCATAATCTCATGAAAGGAATGTTAGGGCATTAGTTAGCAAAATCAACTTCTCTTTTTCTTTAAAAAGTGTGCCTTCTCCTTGCTTTTTCTAGATCAATTAGGACTTCAAGGGTTGTAATGAGGCCTTGTGGTGATATTGAGGTAAGTGAAATGAAGGATATAGGATAACAAAGAGGGTTGTTCCGAGTTAATGACCTTTATTTAAAAAAATTCTCCCTTTTCATGGGATTTTCAGTTGAACACCATCACCACGCCCTTTGTTTCTTTCTCTCTCTTTTCCTTAACATTTTTCTTCTTGTTTTGTCATTCCTTTCTTTTTTTCACCCCTTTTTCTACTTTTCTTGAATTTTCATTCTTTTCCTTTCAACTCTTTCAATTCAACTTCATTCATCCCTTTTGTTGAGTTTCTGTCATACTTCCTTCTCTTTTATGATCACTCATATTCAGCTCTAGGAACAACCAAGGTGAGGTAGATTTTTATCATTTTGCACTGGCTTGGTCAAATGTGTGGTATGAAAACAAATTTACAATTAAGGCTCAATCATGGCACTAGCAATAAAATTTTCAAAAGAAAAAGGCTAAGGCTCAAAGCAAATTAAAGATAGCTTAAGATCATTTCGAGATAGGCATGGGATAGCACATTGCATTTCAAGACAGTCAATCAATTACCCAAATGCATCTGGCCAAAATAAGCATAATGAGATTATTGAACAAATTTAGAATTTAAAAAATTGATCCTTGAGTAAATGTAAGTTTCCTCCGACAAGGATTGGCACTAAAGCTCTCATGGGTACTTATTCATCACCACTATTCATGTCAAGCTCTAAAATGTGAACTCCATATGTAAATTGTAGAAATTGCACATTCAAGGTGCACTATGGTTGAGTTTTAAAGAAAACACATATGTGATATTCTAACATAGGATAAACTTCTATAATGTGCTAATGTATTCAAATTTCAAACTGAAGATCAAACTATCACTAAACCCATACACTTTGAATAGGGGAATATGGTTCAATATTAGATATTTTCCAAAAAAAGTGTCCAAAATTTTAAAAATTTGCACATTTCCAACTATTCTATACAAAAAGTGGTGGAACATGTAAATGATGCACCTCATCCCCCAACTTGAACCATGGATTTTCCTCAATGCACAAGAAATCATGTAATGAGAAAAATGAAAGCAACATGGGGAATAAGGTACCCTTTTTTTTTTCTTTTTCCTTTTTTTTTTTGGATTTTGAAATAAACATTAAAGGGAAAATGAAACACAAAAGTGCTTTCTTACACCCCCCCAACTTAGACTCAAACATGATATTGAATAAGATTTGTTATGATGATGCTCAAAATGATTTGAGTCCAAATTAGAGAGAGGTAAACAAACTTCATGTTAAAATCTACACTACAACATCATGAAAAATAAAAATATAATAATAAAAGAAGTCTAACTATTATGTACATAAAAACAAAACAAAAAGGGGCTCATGTCAATCCAGCTTCAATTCAGATATGAGCTTGCACCCATTGATTATTTTGATTTTACAACTTTTTTGTTGTATAAATGTCCTTCCTAACCAATCTATCCAACAATACAAAGGATAATGATTCAAAAATCTCAACCAAGCAGAGGTGCAGGCAAGTTTATGCAATGCCAACAATGGAGTATACAATTTCTCTTTATAAATTTTTACACTTAACCCCATTTCAATGCCCTCCCCAAGTTAAGGAATGTGAATCTCAACACCACTCTTAGATGGAAAAATAACCTTGGGCTCATTAGCCTTATGTGAGATAATATCTTCCTTAAATTTTTCATAATCTAGAGTGGTGGGAGATTCAACATCAATTTGCATTCCATTGAGGTGATTATACTCAATACATTGACTACGCTCAAGATGTTGTTCTTCATGCATAGTAATTATAGCATTAGTCAATGTAATAAGGTATTGGGTAATTTTACCACTGAATTCCATTTGGTATAGCATATACTCGCGAAAAGTATTTTCAAATTCTTGTTCGGTTGAGTCCTGATATATTGGACAGTGAAAAAATTCATTGGGTGGTGCGAGATTGGATGAAAAATTATAAGGTTCATTCTCCCAACCATAAGTCAGATAACTCGGTGTAGCATAATGGTCGAGGTAAAAAACTTTCGAAGGCCAATATTGAATTTGAACCTTCGCATGAAAAGTCTTGAACTGTATAATTTAATGCGCACTCACTAGTGATGTGTAACACCCCAAAACCCACCCTGGACGACATTACAAACTAAAAACCATTCACATCATGAGATCAACTAAATAATTCATCCATAAAGAAATTTCACACATCAAATGTAATCTTTACAATCTCATTCCCAAAAGAATACGCCAAAACATGACGAATATATCCCCAAAAGAATATGATCCCAAAAGTAAGATAATTGCATCCCAAAAGAATTAAACATAAACTCGCAGCGGAATTACAAAAGAGTCTAGACTTCACAATATTTCCAAAGTAAATTTCCTAGTCTAGAATAAAATGTAATGTTGTTCTAAGAGTCCACCTCGGGATCAACATGCCCGTCTATGGGAATCTCCCAGTGTACCGGTTCCTTAATTCCCAAATCCTCGTCCATCACATAATCTGAAAAATGTAGTTTGTAGGGGGGTGAGTACTAAGCTCTATAGCAACATTCCTCCCAAACTCGAACAAAGTTTAGAAAAGCATATAAAAATGGTCGGTCACGTTTCACAAATAGCATATATGAATTTTGCAATAAAACATGGACATTTAAACAGATCTCAAGTTTAAGCAACATCAATAATTTAATGCATAAGTGAAACCAATATACAACTAATAATCCATTCCACCATAAACCGTTTCCCCCAAGTTCTTACAGAATCCCATACTTCCCAAAATTCTTGTAGAAACTATTTCTGGTACAATGAACAATAACCCACCACTGTATTCGTATCCTGGTATGAAGTAAGACCTTGCATGGATACCATCAAAAATATCATGGCCCACATACAATCCACACAAATCCTCGCAAGGATATCCAACCTTTAGGAAGGGCAGATGCCAACACCATGGTAGTGACGTATCCAACCAAAGAGTAGTATATTAACCCCTTTTTCCACGATAACCCGTAAGCGATAATAGTTTAGTCCTCGCAAGGCACTAACCCCGTTACGAGTGGTAGGAAAAATTCTAACCCACACGGGGTAAGAAGGCGTCTACACACTTCAAGATACCCGGTCAATAGTAGCCCATGTTTATCCAACAACCACACAAGAGATATAATACCAACAATTTCCTCAAATAACAACAATTCCATAAATCTCCAATTTCACATGTAGTGTTTCAATAGAACAATTGAATAAAATGCAAGAGATCATCATCAATATCATTTTAGTACTCAACTCAAAGCACTATAGTTTCGAAATCAATAACAAAGAAAGAATTTAAGAAGAAAATCTATCACTCTCCAAAAACTAAGGTTTTAAAGCAAGAACAAGAGATTTCATGGGTATTCAACCCTAACTTGTGTGAAACATGATAATAATTACAAGAAGGCCAAGAAAAGATGATTCCATAGAAAATATATAAGATTTGGAGTCAAAGAATACATATATATTAGCCCTAACATCAATGGACAAGAATGGAAGAAAACCCCCTACCTTTCTCGTTGGCTTTGGTGTGAGGGACAAGAAGATTTGATCTTGAATCACCCTAAAAACTCTTGTTTTCCCTTTGTCTCTTCCTCTCTAAGTCTTTCTACTAGGGTTCTTAAAGGTGTGGGGTGAGAGTGGTGTGAAAGAATGAGAGTAAATGGAGTGAAAATGGGGTTTTAAAACACAAAAATCCTGACTTTTTAACGGTCTACCGGTAGTTCATATCGAGCTACTGGTAGTTCGGATCTACGGGACAGCGTACTACCTGTTGAGCTACCGGTAGTTTGGATCTACCGGACCTTTACTGCCAGTTGACTATCGGTAGTTCGAATCCACTAGCCACTTACTACCTGTTGACTATCGGTAGTTTGGATCTATTGGACATTTACTACATGTTGACTATTGGTAGTTCGGATCCACTGGATAGCGTACTATCAGTAGGTCCTATCCAAATTTGCCTATATCCTCTATTTTTCATTTCAAACCCATTCCAAACCCTTCCAAATCCAACCCAAGCTTCTTCAACATGCTTTTGTACATCAAACCTAGTTGATACAAGTTCTATTGCAACAATTTCATATATTTGCAAGCTAAACTAAGTTTTAACTACTATTTCCTCGAATTTCCATATTAACATTTCTAAAAGAAATAATAACTTGCTACATAAACCTACATACATATATAAAGATAAAAGGGTGCGGTTTACAATCCACCCCCCTTAAAGAAAGTTTCGTCCTCGAAACTTACCTCAAGTAGCGAATAAATAAGGATACTTCTCCTGTATCTCCAGCTCGGGTTGCCAGGTAGCTTCCTCCATTTCGTGATGTTGCCACAAAACCTTCACTAGTCGGATGACTTTGTTGCGGAGCACCATCTCTTTGGTATCAAAAATCTTCACCGGTTATTCTTCATACATTGCTCTGTCTTGAACTTCGATATCTTCCAAATTTATCACATGTGTGGTCTCCGACTAGCACTTCTTCAACATTGACACATGAAACATGTCATGCACCCTTGACAACTGAGTCGGTAACTGAAGCTGATACGCCGCTTTGCCCACTGCTTTGATCACTTCAAATGGTCCGATGTACCTTGGAGCCAATTTTTCCTTCTTGCCGAATCTCAAAACTCCCTTTTTAGGCGACACTTTGAGGAAAACATAGTCCCCTTCTTGGAACTCCAATAGGCTTCGTCTTCTGTCCGCATAGCTTTTCTGTCTACTTTGTGCCGTGCGTAGTCTCTCCCGGATGAGTTAAATCTTCTCTTTCTCAAATAATTTTTGGCCCACACAACTTCTCTCGCCCGTTTCTAACAAACACATCGGTGATCGACATGGCCTTTCGTACAATGCTTCATACGGAGCCATTCCAATACTTGTCTGATAGCTGTTGTTGTATGCAAATTCCACCAACAGAAAATGGTCACTCCAACTTCCCTTGAAGTCCAATACGCAAGCACGAAGCATATCCTCCAAAATCTGTATCACCCTCTCGGATTGACCATCCGTTTGGGGATGAAAAACAATGCTAAAATGCAATTCTATCCCCATAACTCGTTGTAGACTTTGCCAAAATTATGCCACAAAACGGGAATCATGATCCGATACGATAGAGAATGGAACTCCATACAATCTCACAATCTCGCAGATATAAAGCTTGCTCAAGGTCTCTAGAGCGTCTGTGGTCTTCAGACTCAAGAAATGTACAAACTTGGTGAGTCTATCAACTATAACCCATACTACATTATGCCTGCGCGACGTCCGTGGTAAACTCGACACGAAATCCATGGTGATGTGATCCCACTTCTACTCGGGGATAGGCAAAGACTGTAGTAATCCTCTTGGCTTTTGATGTTCGATCTTCACCTACTGGCACACCGCACATCGTGCTATGAACCTTGCCACATCCTTCTTCATTCCCTTCCACCAATATTGGCTCTTCATGTCCCTATACATTTTTGTGCTACCGGGGTGGATAACAAACTTAGAGCGATGACACTCTCCAAGTATCTCCTTTTTTAGGGACGAATCATCGGGGACGCATAGCTTTTCCCCATATCTTAGTTCTTCATTTCTCAAAGACCAACCCTCCATTGTTTCTCCATTCTCCAATTTAGCTCGAATCGAAGCTAAGTCAGGATCTAAGCATTGCAATTCCACAACCCTACGTTGAAGGGTAGGTTGGGCCACAAGGTTGAATAGGCATAGCCGAGATCTATCTTCTCCAACCCATAGATCATAGTCTCCAAGGGCATCCCTCATCTTTCATTTACTTGCAAGAACATTGAGTTCACCCCAAGAATTTTGGCTAAGTGCATCGGCGACTACATTGGCCTTCCTCGGATGGTAGTTGAGTGTGAAATTATAATCTTCTAAATACTCAACCCACCTTTTTTGCCGAAGATTCAAGTCTTTCTGTTTGAACACATACTTGAGGCTCTTATGATCAGAAAACACTTGAAATTTTTCCCCATATAAGTAACATCTCCACAACTTAAGAGCAAAAACCACAACGGCAAGCTCTAAGTCATGGGTGGGATAATTCTGCTCATGAACCTTGAGTTGCCTAGAGCCATAGGCAACAACCTTCCCTCCTTGTATTAGCACACACCCCAAGCCTCGTAGCAAAGCATCGATGTACACATCGTATCCTTCCCCACTGCGCGGAATAATGAGGACAGGAGCGGTTGTCAAATTCTCCTTCAAGGAGCGAAAGGCTAGTTCACATGCTTGACTCCACAAGAACTTTTCTCCCTTCTTTGTAAGGCGAGTCATCGATACCGCTAGCTCGGAGAAACCTTCCACAAACCTCTGGTAGTAGCCTGCTAAACCCAAGAAGCTATGTACTTCGATCACATTCTTAGGTGGTTCCCATTTCATCACGGCTTCAATCTTTGCAGGATCAACAGCTACCCCTTGTTCTGGCACAACATGGCCAAGGAATTTCACTTCCTTCATCCAAAACTCACACTTACTCATCTTCGCAAATAACTTATGTTCTCTCAATGTCTGTAGCACAATAGAGACATGGCGTCCGTGTTCCTCGTGAGTCCGAGAATATATTAGTTTGTCATCAATAAATACGATGACAAACTAATCTAGATACGGTCGAAATATCCTATGCATTAAATCCATGAAGACTGCTGGAGCATTAGTCAATCCGAACGGTATCATCGTATACTTGAAATGGCCATACCGGGTACGAAAAGCAGTCTTAGGAATATCTTTCTCCTTGATCCGCAATTGATGATACCCTGTGCGAAGATCAATCTTGTAGTAATACTTAGAAACCCTCAGCTAATTGAATAAATCATCAATTCTTGGCAATGGATCTTTATTCTTTATGGTAACCCAATTCAACCTTTGGTAATTCGTGCATAACCAAAGTATTTTGTCATGCTTCTTCACGAAAAGGACCAGGGTTCCCCAAGGTGAAGTACTTAGACAGATAAACCCAGTCGTCAATAAATGGTCTAACTGCTGCCTTAGTTCCTTTAACTCCAAAGGTGCCATCTGATAAGGACCAATGGATATAGGTTCGGTTCTCGGATAGAGATCAATTCTGAACTCAATCTCTTATTGTAGGGGTATCCCAGGCAATTCATCGGAAAAACCATCCAGAAAGTCTGACACCACCAATATTACATCCGATTGGGATTTGTCCCGATCATCTCCCATTAAGCTGGCCAAGAAACTCAAATTGCTCCCTGCCTTAGCTTTTAACCAAACAAAGGTGCATGCAAGTTTATGCAATTCCAACAATGGAGTATACAATTTCTCTTTATAAATTTTTACACTTAACCCCATTTCAATGCCTTCCCCAAGTTAAGGAATGTGAATCTCAACACCACTCTTAGATGGAAAAATGACCTTGGGCTCACTAGCCTCATGTGAGATAATATCTTCATTAAATTTCTCACAATCTAGAGTGGTGGGAGATTCAACATCAATTTGCATTTCATTGAGGTGATTATCCTCAATACATTGACTGTGCTCAAGATGTTGTTCTTCATGCATAGTAAGTATAGCATTAGTCAATATAATAAGGTATTGGGTAATTTTAAGTATTTTCAAATTCTTTTTCGGTTGAGTCCTTATATATTGGATAGTGAAAAAATTCATTGGGTGGTGTAAGATTGGAAGAAAAATTATAAGGTTCATTCTCCCAACCATAACTCAGATAACTCGGTGTAGCATAATGGTCGAGGTAAAAAACTTTCGGAGGCTAATATTGAATTTGAACCTTCGCATGCAAAGTCATGAACTATATAATTTAATGTGCACTCACTAGTGATGTGCCCATACTCATCACAAATCTCACACACATTTTCAAAATTTGGGGCATTTGACACATTATCATAAAAATTAGGAAACGTAACACAAAACACAAACTACAACAAACTATTTACAATTAAGATGACATACCTTGGCCTATGATGAAAATCACAAGACTTACCTATGTCATCCAAAATCACCTTCGAACTCGACGCTTAACCTTCCCCGGTAATGGCGCCAAAAATGCTTGACTTATTTTGTTGGCCCTAATCAATGCACATCATTCTCAAATGTATATATGGCTTATCAGTGTAGGGGAGTGTCACTCTCCCTCAGAATGATGTGGGAAATGGGATAAACATGTGTGTGGAATGAACAAAATGTGTGTGTATGCGCAAAATCGCTCCCCAAGCGTAAAGAGAATCTTGCAATGTCGTGTTTTATTTGGAACGGGTATTCCAAGATCATCACCTCAGGGAAGGAAGGTCGAATTGTGGTGAAAGTGATTTTAGTGAAAAAAGGAAAAGTGCCAAAATGTTTGGTGTTTGAGTTTGGTGATTTGTGTTCTTGATGAAAATAAAACGGAAACAAGTGTTGGATAATCCAAAGAGGTCATTCCAATGGGGATGCCAAATCAACTCAAGACCTTCCTCCAATGGTGTCTAGATGTTTGATTGATTTATAGGAAGCGCGGGACTAAAATGGAGGTGAGAATTCAAGCATACACCGTGACAAGTCTACGATTTATCTAGAACTTACAACCATGTCCACACTCAACCTAGTCAAACCAAATCAATGTACACTGCGAGGAGGAAAGAAAATGTGTTGAAGTAGCATACCGAAGAGGAGTTGTCCCTTGGATTAGCAAACTTAAAGCTTAGCAACTCATAATAAAGGGAAACACATGCATAATGTAAATAGACATAATGAAGAAATGAAGATTGGAATTTAACTTAATGCAGGAAAACATAAACTATGAAGAAAAACATTCAACACCCATTTTAAAAACCTGAAATGAAGAAAACTTAATAGAACAATGGTGAAATCTAAAATGTAGAACTAAACTTGCAATGCACTTGTAATAAATGACATTAAAAGTAATAAATGAAGCTTATGAGAGTATTCAAGAAGATTACAAGTGAAAATGGAAAAGAAAAATGCAGAAATCTCACTTGTCTCACTAAAAACTACTCCTAATCTTAGGTAGCCTCTCTCTCCCAAGAGCTTCTGTGAATGATGAATATATGGTGTGTGAAAGTCTTCAAATTTTTTCCATAAGGCTCCCCAAAGCTTGTGTCCAGGCCTCCCATCAATGGGAGGTGAGATGATTGGCTTTGCCGACTAGGACAAGCCTACCTAACAACCCACTGGCTCCCCCCGTCTCTCCAATCCTCATAAATGCAATGGCCTCTAAAGTCCACCCCTAGGTGTGAGGAGGCATGTACGTGTGTAAGGGATATCAGGGAATAAGTGGGAGAATTAATGGTGGGAGCCCTAAGCAAGTGGAGCTTGAGTTGCAGGCTTTCTGGGTATTCTAGGAAAAACCTTCTAGAAGGTCAAGACAAACCTTCTGGAAGGTTCATTCCAGTAGGCTAAACCTTCCGGAAGGTCTTCTGGAAGGTGCCAACTTAGAACTAGTTTTTGTAAAATTGTCATACCTTTTGATCTAATAGTTAGATTAAGCTGAAGTTTGACACAATACAGTGGAAATCCAGGTCTATAACTTTTATGTTTTGCACTTTTTTAGATTCGAAGTGAATCATGGTCAAAAATGGGGAAAATAGAGGTACTGAAACCAGTGGACTAAACCTTCTAGAAGGTCTATTCAAACCTTCCGTAAGGTTTTCTTCCAAATGCATTTTTTATTAATTTCTTCATCTTCCAAGCCTCTCAATCCTCATTTAATGTGTCCATCTCTTCACCACTCCTCCACACTTAGTTGCAGGGTTCCAAAATTCATCGTTTACGCTATAATCACCTGCAACATCAAAATTTTCACATTATTCATAAATTCGACTAACTCTAAGTAATTAAATGCAAAGTTTGAGTTAAAGTGCATGTAATGAGCCGTTAAATATGCAATATTACATGTTCATCAGTAGAAAATGAAGTTTTAGAGAGAGAAGTTGGGTTTTTATATTTTCCTTCACAATTTTCATTGTAGTAAGCTCTATTTAACTTGTAATCTTTCCCTTTTGCACTCGAATCTCTTTTATTCAAGTTGTAATCAAGCTTAGCTAAGGTCCTTGTAGTTTATTTTCACATTTGCATCATATTTCCTTTAAGCTCTACCTTTTGGGTATGAATGGCTTTTCCCTTGTAGTTCAAACTCCTTATTTACATTAATAGAAGTCAAAGCTTGATTTCACTACCATGTTTCTCTACTTCATGTGTTGTTGTTTCTTTTACAATGCATAGCTAAAATTTTAGTTGGCTAATCCAAGAGGAATTTCCTCTCGAGTATGTGAAATCGACACTCTTTCATTCTCCCTCATAGTGAAAAGTGCTTTGTTTGACTAGGTTGAGTCTGGACGTAGTTGTGGGCTTTTGATACACTGTAGAACTTGTCATGGGGTATGCTTGTGCCTAACACAACTACAGTAGTCCCTCACTTCCTACGAATCAATCAAACATCGAGACATCATTGGTTGAATGAAATGAGTCGATTTGGCATTCCCATTGGAATGACCTCTATGGATTGGCCAACCTTGCTTTCTTTCATATTTCTTAACTCACAACTCACTAAACTTCAAGTCACAAGATTTTCCAATTTTAACTTTTTACAAATCACCCTTCAAAAACATTCAACCTCGCCTTCTCTGAGGGGAAGACCTTCAAATTCTCATTCCTAGTAAAACACAACATCGCAGGACTCTCTCTGCGCTTGGGGAGAAATTTTACACACACAAACATTTTTGTTCATCCACACATAATTTCCCCACTTCTTGCATTGAACCCGAGGAAGAGTGACATTCATCAATATCTATAAGCCATATACACATAATTCAGGTTCGTGTTTGGAGGTCGAGGAAAACCATCATGCACTCAATCATCACATATCTCAATAAATTACAAACAAGCAATTTCAACAAAACCCAATCATGTAAAATTGGTTCTATAAATTCTTACACCATTTTCCATACAATTAAATAAGATATTTCAACTCTAATCATGCTACCCATTTCATAAACAACCTAAGTTGAAAATAAACCTAGTTCGGAAATGAACCCTACCTCTTGAAGCATAATGTTGTGTAAGAGAAGTCCCAAATCAAGCTTCAAAACCTTGATCCCGTCCTTGAGATTTTTGGCAAAACCTACATTCCTTGTATGTGCTCGTAGCTCTTGTTGTGTAGGATAACTTTTGTTCTTGGCCCGAGGGAATCCAACGAACGGATTGCCCTAGATTAGAGAAGAAAAGCAGGAGATCCCTTCATTCTCTCTCTCTCTCTCTCTCTCTCTCTCTCTGTGTATATATATATATATTCAAAAATGGCTGTGTAAATGGGAAGAAAAATCAGATTTTTCTCCCCTATTTATAACCCCCTTTGCTTAGCTCTAATTAAGCCACACGTCTCGTCTTTTCCGATTCAATTTTATCCTGAATCAATATATTCTCGTCCCATTTTAGGTTCCATACATTTTTTTATTGAATTAAATTTGAATTAGTTTTTTCCTTTTGTAATATAATTTCGATCTCGTTTATTTTAATCACGCGACGTCCGATTGCATGTAAAATGCAAAAAATTAGACTATCTCATAATTTGATAAAAATTGACTGGATAACTAAATTTAACTAGAAAAATCGAACAGTGAGGTCCGTTTCGTCATCTGAGTTCTAAAAAAATTTGAGTTTTCAACCTGTACCGTAACAACTAATTACTATTTTACCCTTCACGACAAAATTTTAAAATTTTTCGAGTTTTAATTCGTCCCCCATTAAAAGATATTTCATCCTCAAAATTTACAAACACATGCACATATAACCACATGCATATGCAACAAGTCATATAATGCTTTATGATTATAAGAACGTACCTCCATCCCTAAACAAGAATGGATAGCTGTCACGTACAGTGTCCTCATGCTCCCATATCATCTCCTCCATGCCACGATGCTACCACAAAACCTTCACCGGCCTCATAGTCTAACCTCACAAAACCTACTCTCAGCTATCCACGATACGCATCAGTCCCTCCTCGAAGATCCCATCTACATCAACAACTACCTCACCCCAATCCACTACATGCGTAAGATCTAGAGTGTACTTCTAAAGCATCGAGACATGGAACACCACGTAAATACCAGATAGATTTGATGGTAACGCCAACTGGTAAGCAACTATACCAACTCTCTTGAGTACCTCAAAGGGCCCGATATATCTCAATGAAAGCTTTCTTTGCTTTTCGAACCTGTCCACTCCCCTCTTAGGCATCACCTTCAAAAAGACGTGACCTTTAACCTCAAACTCAAGAGATCTCTGCCACCTGTCAGCATAACCCTTATATCGACTTTGTGCTATAAGAAGACACTTCTGTAACAAGTCAATTTTCTTCAAGGTGTCTCTGATCAAATTCAAACCCATAGAGGGTCTTTCTCCAACCTCTTTCCAACAAACTAGAGAACGACATGACCTCCTATAAAGTGTCTCATAGGATGTCATTTGTATGCTCGTCTAGTAACTATTATTATAGGTGAACTCCACTAAGGTTAAGTGTTCCTCCCAGCTATCCTTGAGATCAAAGACACATGCGCGAAGCATATCTTCTAAAATTTAGATGGTCCTCTTCGACTGACCGTCCATTTAGTGATGAAAAGTTGTGCTCATCATCAACTATGTCCCTATAGCCCTCTTGAAGATCTTCCAAAAATGGGTAGTGAATCTGGGGTCCTGATCTGATACTACAAATATAGGTACCCTATGCAATCAGATTGTATCCCATATATAAAATCTGTCGAATTTCTTCAGTGTGAAGTGCTTGGTGGTTTCCGTTGTAGTATCCTAATCTCCTCACATCACTCTGAAATGTGTCTATAGCTTATGTGTGAAAGGGAGTGTCACTCTCCATCGAAATGATGTAGGAAATGAGGCAACGGAACAGTGGAAATGAAATGGAATGAAATGAACAAAATATGTGTGTGGAAGAAAATGCGTATGTCAACAAAAGTGCTTCCCAAGCG
Organism: Ilex paraguariensis; assembly: GCA_963454935.2. NCBI lineage: Eukaryota > Viridiplantae > Streptophyta > Magnoliopsida > Aquifoliales > Aquifoliaceae > Ilex > Ilex paraguariensis. The sequence goes on from CAUOFW020003946.1 coordinate 4,245,970, forward strand.
CAAGAAGTCTTTCGTATGTCGTGTTTTACTTGAAAAAGTATTCCAAGGTCGTCTCCTCAGGGAAGAAAAGTTCAAGTGTGTGAAGGTGATTTTATGAAAAGGGAAAAGTGTAAAATCTCCTCACAAAAGGAGTTTGGAGGATTTGGTTCACTCCTTCATTCAAATCCCGACTACCATCAATAATCAAAATGCTACAGCTTTTAATAACATTCGGGCCTAACTCACAAAGTTGACAAATTCAATAGGGACATCACAACAAGAAAAGGAAAATTCCCTGCTCAACCCCAAGAAAACCATAGAGGCCAACGTGTCATTGTGTCATCCGAACCATCTAATGAGAGTTATGAGTAGCTCAAAGCGATCACCACCCATTGAAGCATCAAACAGATTGATAAGACCATTGTGCCAAATGTCTCACCCAAGGCCACATTGCCAACAGTAAAAGAGACCGAGGGTGACACCAAGGGGGTGAGGTGAGTGATGAGGTGAGAAAGAAAGATAAATTGGTTGATGATAGTGTGCTTGTTTCCCCCATTCTTTTCCCTTTTCCTAATCGTTTGAAGCCATCCGTCAAGGTGGCTAATTATGCTGATATACTTGAGATGTTTAAGCAGGTAAAGATTAACATTCCACTCCTTGATGCCATTAAGCAAATCCCATCATGTTCTAAGATCTTGAAGGATTTATGCACCGTGAAGTGGAGACTAAATATGCATAAGAAGGCATTCCTCATCGAGCAAGTGAGTCCAATCTTGAGGACCAACACCCCACCAAAGTTCATGGATCCTAGATGTCCTACCATTTCCAAAACAATTAGAAATTACTGGGTTGAGCAAGCTCTCCTTGACTTGGAGGCAAGTGTCAACCTCCTACCATACTTAGTGTCCCAACAACTCCAACTTGAATAGTTGAAGCTGATTAGTAGTTAAAATTAGCATATCACTATACCTTTTCAAGACTAATTATACTTTGATGGAGTTGAAATGATGAAATTTCAAGTCATAAAGTGTACAAAAAGGTAACAAATATCAAACTTTAATGCAACACCAGCATGATGTGGGAGAAAATTGGGGAAGCTTGAAACAAAGCACTCACATTTGAACGTCAATCCACGTTGAAATGTTGCTCTGAATTATTGAAAGACTAGACAGTTGAAGTGTTGATATAAGACGTGTTGTAGCAAAGAAGAAAAACAAAGAAGTACTTGAGTACAACGTTCAAACTCTAATCCACATTCGAAAGTGGTCCTGAACTATTGACGATCAGGCTAATGAGTACAAGGGTAGTGGTTCATGGCGTATGGAAGTATCTCTCACAGAAGAATAGAGGCCACTTCAGTAGGAGGTTCAAACTACATATGGCGTTTGAACGCCCATCAAGTAAAAAAAGGAGACAACGTTTAAACACCAGACAACGTTCAAACGTTATCCCGAGATAGGCCGTAGAGTGGATGGCTTTTAGTTGGACTTTGAAGGCCTTACACTCTTTTTATGCACTCCATTGTTCCCTCCTCCTTGCCTATAAATACTCCCATTGTGGGAGCTTCAAAGGGGGGCTTGGATTTAGACTTACACTAGACCAAGACCTGTAGAGCTAGTTGTAGAGTTAGACTTAGATTTACATTTACTTATATAGAAGAAGTTAGATCATCTTTTGGTTGAGGTGGAAGCCCTCCAAAAGTTACTAGCTTTCTTCTACTTTCATTATTAGTTTTATTCACTTCCATTGCTTGAGCTTCCTTTCTTCCCTTAACGGAGTGAAATTCTTCCACTTTTCTAGACCTTTACCAAAGCCATGAAGGGTGGAACGTGATTCACTCACTCTTTATCAAAGATTGGCTACTTGTGTAGTGTGTTTTAGCTTGTAACTCCTCTACTTAGAGGGATGAGCATCACTCACTTTTCTAGCTTTACCAAAGCCATGAAGAGTGAGTATTTTCTTATTCACTCTTTAGCAAGAGGTGATGGACATTTATAAATCATCCGAAAGTTATATTTGTGCATTTCATTTACATTTAATGCTATATATTACACTTGCTTATTAAATGATTGAATGCATCTAGCAAAGATAAAGTACTTCGTATAACTGGGAGCACTTTTAATAACACAAATGACTCTTGTGTAGAATAACTCGTTGGTTCAAGGCAAGTACCCCGACTATATCTTCGTGACTACCCTTTAATCTTCACCACTATTGTGCTTCATTCAAAGAATGGAATATTAATGCAATGGTTGGATGCTTTGTAGAAACACTTACTTGTTTGTAGACGGGTTGAGTCTCGACACAGCTTCTAAAAAGACATCAGAACCATGCACTTAATTCTCACGGTCCATTTTTATCTTTTGATTAACTTGTTGTTGACACGGGAGTTAATTGAGTTACCAAGCACAAGTATAATAAACCGAATGACTAACTACATGTTCAGATCCTCGAGCTAAAGGGTGACTGTTACACTTAGCTTTGCTAGAGGGTGACTGTTACACTTAGCTTTGCTCATCATTCTACAAAGTACTTTAGCTTTGCTAGTTGCATTCAATCATTCAAAAAGTAAGTGTACTATAAAGCATTAAGCGTAAATGAAATGCACAAATATAACTTTCAAATGATTTATTCATGTCCATCACCTCTTACTAAAGAGTGAATGAGAAACTACTCACTCTTCATGGCTTTGGTGAGACTAGAAAAGTGAGTGATGTTCATCCCTCCAAGTAGAGGAGTTACAAGGTAAAACACACTACACAAGGAGTCGATCTTCGACAAAGAATGAGTGAATCACATTCCACCCTTCATAGCTTCGGTAAAGCTCTTGAAAAGTGGAATAGTTTCACTCCTCTAAGGGAAGAAAAGAAGCTCAAGCAATGGAAGTGAATAAAAATAATAATGGAAGTAAAAGAAAGCTAGTCACTTTTGGAGGGTTTCCACCTCAACCAAAAGATGATCTAACATCCTCTATGCAAGTAAATGTAAATTTAAGTCTAACTCTACAACTAGCTCTACAAGCCTTGGTCTAGTGTAAGTCTAAATCCAAGCTCCCATAATGGGAGTATTTATAAGCAAGGCGAAGGGGACAAGGGAGTGTGTAAAAATAGTGTAAGGCCTTCAAAGTCCAACTGAAAGCCATCCATTCTACAGCTTGTCTGGGGACAACATTCGAACGTTGTCGGGCATTCGAACATTGTCTCTTGTTTTTGCTTGATGGGCGTTCGAACGCCAAATTTAGTTTGAACTTCCTACTCAAGTGGCCTCTGTTCTTATATGAGAGCTACTTCCATATGCCATGAACCACTGCCCTTGCACTCATTAGCCTGATCTTCAATAGTTTTGGACCACGTTCGAACGTGAATTGGCATTTGAATGTTGTACTCAAGTACATCTGTGTTTTCCTTCTTTGCTGCAACACGCCTTGTATCAACACTTTAGTAATCTTGTCTTTCAATAATTCAGGGCAATGTTTGAATGTGGATTGATGTTCAAACATGGGTGCTTTGTTTCAAGATTCTCCAATTTTCTCCCCCATCATGCTGGTGTTGTATTAAAGTTTGTTATTTGTTGTCTTTGGGCCTTTGTACACTTTATGACCTAAAATGTCATCATTTAAACTCCATCAAAGTATAATTAGTCTTGAAAAGGCATATTTATATGCTAATTTTAACTACTAATCACGCCCCCAACCTAAATATTGCTAGTCTTTAGTAATACAACAAACATTGAATGAAAATCTATTTCTAATGCCATTTTCATAGGTCATCTAGTTGCATTTAGCGTATGCAACAAGCCGTTGGACCACAAGGTTTACCCTAGCAGACAAGTGTTGTCTCCTGAGGGTTTATAGTGAAGCTACCCACAAACTTCAGTCGAATAGATGTGTATGTGAGATTGTTGGTTAAAGTGAGTTAGCATCATGGTCATTGGGACACCCAACCCTCAATTTTAACTTATATCCCACTCATTTCTTTTTCATAGGTATTTATTCTATCCAAAAATAAGCATCTGTCAAATTGGTAGTTGGAATTCCCTATGTAGTCAGAATGATCATTCTAGCAACAAGAATTGTTATATAACAAACATTTCACTTTACCACCTTCCATAGATAGCTTTGATTTCACAATCCTCTTCTAGAATGCTCTCAGCAAAAATTTCCTCTAATTATAGTGACTTGTCTCTCAAAGGACATGTGATCAGAAGAGGGCCAATCAAAAAATCACATGCACAATTAGTATGGGAGTGAAGTTTTAAGGAAACATACTAATTATGTTTGGCATAATCACATGGAAGAATATTGATGCAAATAAATAAATACTATTTCACATACCCCAGTTTTTGGTTGACAACCTACACATGCATCAGACTTGAGATTAATTAGGGCTTTCTATAGGTTGTAATGTGGCCAAAGGTCAGTGGCTAATGAAATGACATCAATGGTATTCAAAAACTATCCTTTATTTATGTATTGTATCACACCTCTTTCTAGCTTTTCAAAATTTCTCCTGGATATGGTATTTCTTTCTTTCATTTTTCTCATTTTTCACTTTCTTGGCCATTTTCTATTTTTCTATCTCTTTCCTTTCTCAGTTGTTTTCACTGACTTTTCTTTCATTGAACAGTAGCCACCATTATCATTTTCTTTTTCTCTTGATTTTTTATATCATATTGATTTATAAGAGGGTGCAAGAAAATTAGATAGCAAAGGTATGTCAAAATATATTTTCTGCCAGCTTGGTTATCATATGAGTTACTTTGAAAAAGAAATCATTCATTGAAGGCTCAAGCATGGCTAACTAGGGATATAATTTTGTAAAAGAAATGGCTAAGGCTCAAAATCAACTCAAAGATGGCATAAGATCCTTTCTCAAGTATGTGCACGTGTATGTGTCATATGAACAGATTCCTTGTGGGATATGTCAATAGATTGCTTTAGTTGCGTCAATCAAAGCAAGTTTAATGAGATTATTCAAAAATTGAAAGTGAAAAACCTTACTTGAGTTCATATTGATGTCCTCTCAAAAGCATTGTGAGGCTTAAAACTTACCATGGTATTCTTTGTTATCTCCACTGGTTATGTCAAATTTTTCATGGAATGTCGGTTATATATCGATTCCATTTTCGAGTCTGGTCATCTTGTACCTTAAGAATAACAAATACCAATGTACATTTGATTTTTTAAGCACAGAGAAAATATCATTTTTCAAGGATCTGTAGTGGTAAGTCTAGATTGATAAGTTAGGTGTCAAACCAATCATATGATTAGTCAACATACAGTCTCAGAATCCATATTTGTTCCATAATTCATTAACAAATATCAATGTAATTCTAAGTCCATTCATGCAGTTAAAAAAGATAAAAATGACAAAACTGAACCATTCATTTCACAAAATATGATAGTTTGAAATAAAAACAAAAGATTCAAACCATCCACAGAAAAAGTAACAAACACACAATCACTCTCAAGAATAGAAATCTCTCACTCTCCACCAGCTCCACCCCTCAAAAGGTGGAGAATCTCATCCTACTTAGCTTCGATTGTAAGCATGATCTCTCAAAGTGATTGTCAGGTGCTGGTGCTAGTACTGGGCCCTGCCTCCTCCTCTGTCTGCTTATGGGCTATCTCAGCCTCTTGCTCTCTCTCCTCCTCCTCATCCACCACATCCTACACCTTATTAGTGCTGTAGGTAGGGGACACCTCCTGTCTGGCCGCCAGGGCGCCACTATGACCTTGGCTCCTCTGAAAGGAAGCCTTGTTCAATGGCCCCATCGGCTTTTGTATCGTCATCTCTGACTTCACCCTAATCCCATAGTCTATGCACATCTCTGTCACCAGGTGCCGAAGGGTAGCAAATTCCTCTTCACGTTGTACCCCTTCATCATCTCTGTCAAAATCAATGAAGAGAGGTGTATGATATTGCCTTTCTCGATTATGTATAGCAACCAGGCCATATCGGGGAGGATCTCATTCTTGTGCCCTATGGAGGTGAAGTTCGAGACCGCAATTAAGTTCAACATTTTATATTTATCGGTCAACTCCCCTTGTCAAAAAAATCTTCACCCTACCCAAAGGAAAGTAGCCAACCCTATCAATTCTGCCCTAAAAACATCCATCCCCATGCTTTTCCTTGGGGGGTAGGTAGGCCTCAAAACCTATGGTACCTCTTGTCTCAGCTCCTGAATATAATCCTCATCTACGTTAATGTGGGCCCCCTCACATAAGTTTTGATCGCCCTATTGATGATCTTGATGTTGGAGTAGAACTCCCGTACCAAGTCAATCATGGCCTCTCCACTGTTTCTCAAGTACAGCATCCATCCCCTCGCCTTAAAGTTCTCAAAAATCCCCAGCTCCACAAAATCAATCAACACCACAGTTCGCTCATAGACTATAGCTTGGTTTTGATAGAAATTCTCATACCTGTCTACCTTGAGGGCATTAGGGAAGTGGGTTTGATCATACCTTTGGACTATGGGCTTCCCTTCTCTTTCCCCTATGACTTTGTCTGCCATATTGGGCTCTTAACTGACTGGGTTGTGCCTAACAAGAAGCTTCACCCTTGGAGGCATGGTTTCAGGTTCTGGGGGTGTTAGGGATTGAAAAGCCTGATTTTCTTGGGGGAATGATGATAAATGAGGTGGGAATGGATTAGGGATGGTTGATTTTTGGTTGAAATTGAGAATGAGTGGTGTTTTGAGGCTTGGGTAGTGAATGGTCGCCCTAGGGTTTGGAGGTTTTCAAGGATTTTGGGAATTTTTGAAATGAAAAAGACAAACCAGGTATTTATAGCCTAGGTATCAACGTTTGAACGTCACTGATGTGAACTTGGCTAGAAGAATTTTAAAAGGATCGTTCAAACGTGAACCTGACGTTTGAACATGGTGAGCCCCCAATACTTTTGAATTCTGTCAGAGACCAAAGTACTATGAGCTCATGGAGATTAAACGTTCTATTGGCGTTCAAACATGGACTTTTGTTTAAACGTTCTATTGGCATTCGAACGTGATGAGCTCCCAGTACTTTCTTTGTTCCATTAGAAGTTGAGTACTGCAAACAGGTGACGTTAAAACGTAACCTGGCGTTCGAACGCCAAAGCAAAAATCAAAAAATTTTATGCAATTTCATGTACACATTAAAGAAAAGGTATACACACAAATTTGATCTACAAATTTATGGCATCTCAGGATAAATCCCTACCCACGCTTATGGTTGGTATTCTAGGTCATTCCTTACTCGACCCATATTTTTATTTTAATAAAAAGAGTTTGTACAAAAAGGATTTTTTTACACTTTTTACAAAAATTTAGACCCTTGACTCTCATCTCAACAGCACAATTTTCCATAGTTTTGTTAGAATGCAATCTAATCCGAGTCTTCCTCTGTCTCCATTCCATTTGAACCATCAGTGACTCTTCTAATTTTTCTGTCGTACAAACCGGTTTAGTAAAGTACCAGAATAGCATGACGTGTCAGGATAATCCTTACTTTGTCTATTCACTATCCAATCTAATCGATTGAGTGCGTGACCGAAAATGGTTCAGAACTCTGATTATATTCTTTCATATGAAAGACCCAGCCACATTGTCTACAGGCACCAAGTCTCCCACACTAAACCAAAAAAGTTTACTATTCATGCTTGTTAGGCTTTGAGACTCTATTTGGTTCTTTAACGTCTATCAATCACAAAGACGAATGAAGCTGGCTTAAAGACATGATCATTAATTTATACAAAATACAAGACAGAGTACACAATATGATCAAAAGCAACAATAATAATTACAAAAACAAAAAATTTTACGGGCACAAAATATGAACTATAGTTCTCTCTCCCAACCTAAACTGAACATTATCCCCAATGTTTTGAATTTACCAGTGTATGGAGCTTGGAGATAAGGTTGAGAGGTAGATATCTATTCATCAGCTGAAACCTACAAATAAAATACACAAATTAATCATCTTTACGTAGATCTGGGTTTTGGCTAGGATGGAATCCCTTGTGTGTGAGTGCGAACGGAAGCAGGAGACCCATGTACAAATATAGTAATAAAATACAAATCATGAAAAAAAGGATTGGGTCTTAGGGGAATATGGTCATGGATTTGCAGGGAGTGGGTTGTTTTTACAGAGAATAGAATAGAAAAGAAAAGAAGAAGAGAGGGAGGCTAGCAGTGACGGATGGAAAAAAGAGAAAGAGGGTTGGAGGCCTTATAAAGGCGTCACACCGGGTCGAATTTGGTTGGATTCTTCTTGACTCGACCCCTCTTTGTGTCAGCAAGCGTGAATCTCGGAGGAATATTCTGAAACCATTAAAAGAATGGTTTCCACATCCTTAACAAAGTCCTCTGAAAATGGTTTCAACTGCTAACCATTGATAGTAAATATATTACCATTCGAGGGATTTTTCACTTCTACTGCTCCATGTCAAAACACTTTTTTGACAATGTAAGGCCCAGTCCACCTTGACCTCAACTTACCAGGAAATTGGCGGGGCCTTGAGTTAAACAACATGAATTTTTGGGAAGGGGTAAAGGATTTCCTTATTATAGTTTTGTCATAAAATATTTTCATCATTTCCTTTGCGATTTTTGCATTGTCATATGCCTTATTTCTCAATTCCTCTAATTCATTAATCTGCAATTTTCTTGAGAGTCCAGCCTTGTCCAGGTAAAAGTTCATTGCTTTAATGGCTGATTAACCATAATTAGTATATAAATTAGAATAGTTAAATAATTAATTTTGTAAGATAAATCAGTCAAAAAACTGTAAATAAGGGTTTGTGCATAAATTAGGTTTTTACGTGTGTATGTTTGAAATTTCAGGTTTTGATGTGGAATTATAAAAAATACAAGGAATAATGTATCAAAGCTTAAAAGAGCAAGGGAACAAAGTGTAAATCAACCAAGAGAAACCAGCAAAGCAATGAGATAACCATCTAGCAAAGCACCATCGTTTGGACGTGGGTGGGGGCTGTCCGGACGGTGGTTTAAGGCAGCTGATTCATCTAACACCTCACCCTTCCTCCCTTTCTATATATAAGCCATGCATGGCCTTGTTCTTAAGTTGGCCAGGCAGAGTGGAGCTCCAGAATGAATTCCAAAAGAGAGAAATGAAAGAGCAAAAAAAAAGAGAAAGTCGTATACAATCCAGTATGTCATACTCAGACACCAAAACTCTGTATTTCTACATTTCTGTGTTATCTTTCTATTCAGATAGTTGAACTGCTGCCACCTTTTTGTCTTAACTGATAAGAAAGGTGGTTGTATTTAAGTTGTTCCTTGTGAAAGAAGTGTCTGAGTTTGTATTTTAATTACAGTTGTAATAAAAACTACCCACACTCGTTGGTTGTCTGTAGTAATGGGGTGTGAGTAGTTACTTATATCCTTTAGTGAAAGGTAAACATAGGTAAACATATGTATAATATTGTTGAACTTATGAAAATGATGATGTTTTATTAAGTTCTATATAAATATATATATATATATATATATATATATATATATATATATATATATATATATATATATATATATATATATATATATATATATATANATATATATATATATATATATATATATATATATATATATATATATATATATTATACTTCATCCATGATACAGGAATGTACTTAATTTCGGTGCTACGCCTGAAATTATGTCATCAGTAAATCATCAACTTGTCGGTTGAATATCTACGGTGTTCTATCGGTATGGCTTGACCTCCACCAGAGAACTAAGAATGTTTTACTGTTGCATGGTACAAAACCTAAATGATCCTCATGAATGGCTTTTCCTTCTGGGTTATTAGGGTTGTTTAACTACTATACATAATTATCAGATTAATGACCTAAATGATCCTCATGAATAGCTTGTCCTTCTGGATTACTAAGATCGTTTAACTCGTATGCATAATAGTATCGGTTGAATATCTACGGTGTTCCATCGGTATTGCTTGACCTCCACCGGAGCACTGAGGATGTTTAACTTGTGAAACCCGGGAAAATTTGAACTTTTTCTTAGAAATGGCAAAATGGTATTTTTTGTCATCCTAATGCGTATTTAAAATACTTATGTTCTAGACCTCGGATGAGGACACGGGATTCGCCGTTGGATTCGTATCGCAAAATCTAGTTACCTTGTCAAATTTCATCGCATTCCCAGATAGTCAAATTTTTGCACGTCATTCGAGGCGACTGCTAGGCGAATGACATTTTAAAGGTCCCCAAAAATGAATTTTTTTAAATTTTCTTAAAATTAAGTTAAAGTTTCAATAAAATTTATTGAATTAATTTAAAAAACGAATCGTTTCAGGACGAAAAATGGACCTGAAAGTCGGAAATATGCAGTGTGATGTGGACCGCGCGTTCGGGACTATAAATATCTACTTAAATTAGATATTTTGGGAAAAATATCTCATTATTCTTAACTCTTGGCCGGCCATAGAGAGAAGAGAGTGAAAAGAGAGAAAACAAGTAAGTTCTTCAAGCTTCAATCCAAGATTTCCGGAGTTTCGTCGGTCAGAATTCGTCGAGCTAAGAATTAAAGTTCATCTCCTCGACGAGGGCTACATGTACGTACCAAAAAAAAGTGGATTTCATCGAAGGTCCAAAGAAATGACTTTGGAGGAATCAAAGGTTCTTGGAATTATTTTGGTGTTTTTAGAAGTTCTACCACTTCCTACACGCTACAAAAAGTGTGAAACCCGGGAAAAATTTTAACTTTTTCTGAAAAAAAAAAAAAA